>JADRCH010000234.1:1470865-1519328 GCA_019843965.1 Rhynchomys soricoides
GACAGTTTGATGGTACAGTTCATTATAGTTGATAGGGCATGGAGGCAGGAGTATGAGGTAGCTGGTCACATTGTATCTACAGTCAGGAAGCAGAGGGAGGTGAGTACTGGTGCTCAGCTTGCTTTCTCCTTATTTATTCCAGGACCACAGCCTATCTGATGGTGCAGCCCATAACCAAGGTGGGTCTTCCATGTCCAGTTAAGCCTTTCTGGGATCAGCTTCACAGGGTGTTTTCCATGGTAATTCTAAATCCAGTCAGATTAACAATGGAGATTAATCATTGCATTGCCATTAGATTAAAGAGTCCCTCAAAGAACCTCCCAGATAAACTAAATCCTGGCATGTGCTGGTTAGCACTTCAGTTTCCTAAACAAGAAAAAAGAAAAAGTAGTCTACATCAAATAAGCAAATAAATCAAGAGACACTATCTTGGTAACTTCACAAAAAAAATCCTACTGCAGAAGCAGACATGGTTGCTTAGAGGAGATATCCCTGTAGGTAATGGCCACAAAGCACTCACCTTAGATAGCTGTACCCCACAAACAAATTGCTTTTATAGTCAAAACTAAAAATTTGGTCACTTGATCAATACCCCACCTTATGAGCTGCCAGTAGAGACTGGAGAAGGTATCTTACCTGATTGTCTAGGAATAAAGATTGATTTTCCAATATCAACCCACGTTTAGATCCAGGCTTGATTCACATGCTAGACCTGGGCTGGGCGGCCAGACTCCATCCCTCTTTAAAATTACACAGTCAATACCTTTCCCAGTCAATGTGTCTTATAAAAGGCAGGAAAGGGAAGTGACCCTGGTTGAAGCACTGCTGGGGGGCAAGCAGCTCACCGAGGCTGTGTTCGTATTCAGCAGACACCCCAGAGTTGCAGTTCCAAGCTTCTGGGGAGCACATGGGGAATGTTTCCCATGACTTCACTTTGGCCCTGCACCTGCAGCTTTGATCATCTGTGGATTCAACAAATGGCAGCATCGACGTGATGTAGACATGCCGCCAAAGTTTGCCACTGTGCTTTCTAAAGCCTTATTTCTCTCCTTACACCTGATTGCCCAGGGGGGAAGCCAATCTTTTGGCTCTTTGTAATTTAAAGCATTGTGTTACATTTCAGAAGCATGCCAGGGCCTCTCTGGAGTTACAGACAGGGAAAGCTATGCCAGGGCAGGCACACTGAATAGTGCCTTTGCTCATGGGGCCTTGGGATGGTTAGATGCACTGTCTGGGAAAGAGTAGGTGCACAGAGCTTGCTTGAATCATAGCTGTAAGGAACATTCTATTCTCTCAAAGACTTCCAGATTTTATAATCCTTTTTATCTGCATCAGTAGTTCTTACGGTTTGACTTTGTCTCCAAACATCTGAAAAGCATGTTGAAGCAGATTACTGGCACCTATGGAAAATTTAAATTATTATCAGTACATATTTTTTGTAGGAATTGTTGGGTACCACAGTGCCATAGTCACTTAGATTTATCACACACTTGAATCACTCTACTCTACTTACTACCCTCTCCTGCCTCCTTTCCATCCCATCCTTTGTGTGTGTGTGTGTGTGTGTGTGTGTGTGTGTGTGTGTGTGTAAGATCTTGGATCCATATATAGGGGAAAACATATGATACTCTGTATCTTGGTTGTTGTAACTGTCAGCGTGACACAGCCTAGAGTCACCTGATAGAGGAGCCTCCATGCAGGAATTTTATAGATCAGACTGGAATGCAGGAATGTCTATAGGAGATTGCCTTGATAGTTAACTGATGAAGGAGGGTCCAGCCCATTGTGGGTAAACCATTCCCTAAGCAGGTTGTCCTGGATTGTATAGGAAGGTGGCTGAGCACAAGCCTGTAAGCCAGCAAGCTCGATGATTCCTGCTGTACTTTTTTCGGCCAGGAAGTAAGTTCTTCAGTCAGAGGTAACACTATGTGTAATAGCAAGCAGGGCTACACTCAGGTTCCTACTTAGAGTTCCTTCTACGACTTCCTCTCAATAACAAGCTATGACTTTGATAGTATACCTTTCCTCCCCTAAGCTGCTTTTAGCCAGAGTTTACCACAGCAACAGGGTTAATCCAGAACACTTGCTTTTCTGAGAATGCTTATTCATTTGATAATTCCCAGAGCCTTCCATGTTTTTGCAAATGTCAAGATTTCATTTTTCTTTATATCCAAATAAAAAACCTCCACTTTATGTGTATATACAGCTCATTTCCTCAATCATTGGTACCTGGGCAGATTCTTTAACTTGGCTATTACAAGGGAGGCTGCAGTAAACATGGTTATGCCAGTGTCTCTGTGGTGTGTAGACTTAAGAGTCCTCTTGCTATATTCTGAGGGGTGGAGAATTCATATTTCAGACATGCTTCTGGTGCTGCCAGGGCTCACCCTGGAAATATTCATTACATAATTGAACTTGCTTTTATCGGTCTGGGGTCTTAAGAATCCAATACATAAGTCTCATAAGCAGCAAAACCCAAATAGAGAAGGACCTTGGTCTCCAGGTTTGAGGTACCATGGAGGGGAAGGGAAGGACTGTACTTTCTCGGTGTCTGAGCAGAATGGAATAGAGACACCTTCAGGGTGCAAAGCTGGGTCCTCTGTCTGTTTATGGGCCAGTCATCTTTATCCAGCTAGAGAGAACATGCTTTGTTTTGTTTTTCTGGCAGCTGCTCCTGTCTCAGGTGATTGTGTGTCTAGGGAACTGCCCAAGAGAGAGCATTTGTGAAGCAGCCTGTCTTTGCCACTTCAGCTTCCTTCAGAGAAACTCCATTGAATGAGTCAAGTACCATTAGAGGTCTAGCCAGCTGCTTCCATCTGGAAGCAGCAAGATTTTAAAGGGAAAACATTAGAATTGATTTATATTATCATAAAGAGAAAGTAAAAGAAAACATAGCCAGAGCCCTCGGCTTGGGGTAATTAGAAATACTCCGTGGCTGGGAGGGGAAGTAGTTCATGAAACATTGTATGGAAAATATTATTTTATGAAGTGTTAGTGGAAGAAGTAGCAGCTGGGAGGCGGCTGTCCAGAAGGGCAAACGCGGGATATAAGGGGAGAACTATTTATGTGCCAGTTTGTGTTTTTGTATAGAGAACAAACAAAATCCCCTTGACTGGGTTCTCTGATGACCAGCAAGCCTGATGGAGTATCTCTGAGGCCACATGTGGGGACTCGAGCTGTTTCACTCTCTGTGGATGGTGTTGGCAATAGATATCACTCAAGTCTCCTGACCCACAAGCACCATGTGGATGTGAGTGTGCTGGCACGGCAATCAGAGCCATGTTTTTCTGACTTCGCTATCTGTAGTCACCATGGCTTGCAAAAAGAATGGGTCACCAGTTGGCTTCCCTGGAGCTCAGTATTCAGGGAGTAATGAGGCTTTCTTTCTATGCTTCCTGCCTTCATTTATAAAGAAGGGAAGAATCCCAGCCAAGGTAGAAACCAGCCGACAGAAATGCAGTATCTGGTGGTGACAGACTTTGAAAACTTCTTTGCCAGCGAGATTGCTCAGTGGGTAAAGATGTTTATTGCCAACCCTGATGATCTGGGTTTGATCCGTGGGACCTGCAGGGTAAAAGGAGAGAACAAACCTTTGCAAGTTTTCTTCTGATTTCCACATATACAATGGTATAAACACAGTTGAATATGTTAGTACATGCACACAAGTGTGTGCAAACACACACAAACACACACACGCAAAGTAAATTAAAGTGTAATGAAGATATTTTATTTTTTTAAAGAAATATTTTTAAAGTCTATGCTTTATCTCAGAAATGACAGTGATGCAGGTGGCTGAAGTGGAGAATCTACCCAGAGAAGCAACTATTTGGGATCACTACTGTATCTAGGCTGTCCCTGAATTGTGGCATTCTCCTTTTTCGGGATGTTCAAACTGTCCTCATCTCTCACCACAGCAACAGCTCAGCCCTCTCTACAGCATCCAGCATGGATGATGCCCAGCTTCCTGGTTGGAATTTCAACAGCAGAAGTACTGACCTGCATGGGTGACACATGGATTCCTGGTCAAGCTTTCTCTAGCACAACTGCTACTCTGCTTCACCCCAGGGAGAGAGTATAAAGGGCTCCTGCCTTCTTTGCCAAACTTGACTCCCAAAGCCTAGAAGTCCAGTGTATTTTCAAATACAGAACCTACTGTATCTACTCTAGCACTGACGGCTCTCAGCACACTGCCCCTTCTCCAGTCTCCAACACACAGCTCAGTTCTCCCTGGCTTCCAGACCAAATCCAAGAACCCTGATCCTACAGGCTGCCTGGTCACTCATTTGCCTCTGATGCAGCTCACTTTGCTCATAGGTTCTGATTTGGATGCTTGTCCTGTCATCCGAGCATCCTTCCCTCCTCTACTAAGGGTCACCTAAATTGTTCCCATCCTACCCTGTAACTGATAAATAACAAGCATAAATGTAACCCACTCTGCTCCATCAGAACATGCAACCTCTGGGATGTAATGCTTGGCTGGGGATGGTCAGGTGACTCACAGCCAATGAGGTTGCATCTTGGATGTGGAGGCTTGGGCTTTTCAAAGAGCTGTGGGAGTTGATACTGGGGAAGCTGTGGGAGAAGAAGCTGAGGGGTTGATGTTGGGATGGATGACTCAAGGCTAGGGTTGTGTCCTGAAGACAGAGCCCCTCCCCGAGGTAGATGGGTGTGCTTAGACCTACCATCTGAATCTCTGCAGAAAGATGTCCCATGAATTATTATCAGGGAGGTCAGTGCAAGAATTCTATTCCTTTCTATTCTTCCAACCAGGATAGTACATATTTGCTTTTATAATTATAGATACATATTTAAGGTTTTATTTCTAGGTATTTGTTAAAGTATATACTTACTATGTATACCTAACCATGCTGAGGGAAGTAAAGAAGTTCACACCTTGAACAACCTTTCTGTGTGCTTGCAACCCTGGATCATCTGAGCAGGCATCTCCAAGATGGTAGTGTTAGAGGCAGGTGGGGAAGGAGGAAGTGGAGTTCTACCTTCATCCACCTCAAGGAAAAAGATGAAGCTTATGAAATAAAGTGTGAGCATAAACGGCAAGTGAGCTCAGTGGGTCTGGGATGATGGTAAATATTTTGTCATAGCCGAAAGACTGTCCATGGCCTACCGTACAGGGCAGGGAATCATGGGGAAACACACTTCCTGGATGTTTTAGTAAACATGCTAACATGTGAATATCCTTGGCAGTAGATGATTCATGGCAGCTGCCATGGCAAAGAATGAGAGGGATTGAACAGAAGAACCATTGGGTGAAAGAGAAAAGTGGGTCGAGGGTCATAACTAAGGTGCAAGATGTTAACTAGCACCCAGGATTCCCTGGGTTTCATCTCACAACTGTGCCCCACGTCAGGTCTGGCTCCTCATCCTCAAAAACAAAACAAAACAAAAACAAAAACAAAAAAAAACAATTAAAAACCATAGTAATAGTAAAAGCAGACAAAGGACATGGGCACATTGGGAGGCATGAGCAAGAGATCCAGCCAATCCCCTAAGACTGTCTTTGGGGTTCTGAAGTGTGGCTGAAGTTTGAATGTAGGGCCAAGGATAAGCACATCTCAGCAGTCCCATCAAGATGTGGTCCCACTTTGTCTGCATCTGGAATGTGTCTGGACTCGATGCTTGGATGGCTGGGAATTCACAGGTTAATGCCCTGCTGCTTGACCCCACATTTGCACACTCCCACTTGTAATCAATTTGAAATCATTAATAGGACAAAGTAACTCTTTATTACCATATCCCAAGGGTAGCCAAAATATAATTGCCAGGCCTTGTTTGTACAGGCAATTTCTGTTTAACAAAGAAGAATATTTACTGTCATTGTAAAATTAATTGGGTGTGTTATGCTCCAAGCCCCACCATAGTAACAGGGCTGAGAGTGAGTACACGTGCAGTGTTTATTAACCACGATGCTGTCGAAACAGTTCCTTCTACAAGGGCAGTAATAAAACTGTCCAGAGCCCTGTGTTATTTCTAGCCTGTAAGTATAAACATGCAGAAGTAGGACACTTTTAAGAATCATGGTTGGTGGTGTAACTGCAGTGTGAAAAGCCTGCCTGACCTGAGATGAGGGCGGGCTGCCCTCCTTCATCTTCTTTGGGTTTTCTCTAGTCTTTCTAGCTATTTTTCTTCTTTTTTCTTATCTTACACCTCTCTCTCTCTCTCTCTCTCTCTCTCTCTCTCTCTCTCTCTCTGTATGTATGTATCTCCTCTTCTGTGTCTCTTCCATGGAGTGGATCTACCTATCGTTTCTATTCCCCTTCCCTCCCAGTCTTCTGATCGACAGCTTGGTGCTTAGGACAGGAAGCTCTTACTGTGGCCTCATTGCCGAGACCCAGTCATCCTCAGTTTCTCTGTTTCTCCTATTTCTATATTGCCAGCGATAAGGATTGCCTGTCTACCCTCATTTGTTTCTAAGTGGTACTATTTGTCATTACATTGTAACCCTGTGATTTTTTTCTGGGTGGCTCCTCTCATTTCTTTACTAAGCTAACTTAACTATACAGAGACTAATCACACACACACACACACACACACACACACCTAAGAGAACTCACAGAGAGCACAGGTGCTGTGCAGAGCTCCGTGCTTGGGTGCTCAATGTGATGCCCAGATGTCTCCAGGGCAACTTCTTGTAAGACCAGTCTTACTGAGTGTGGTACCTGATTGTAACCACAGGACTTGGGAAACCAAGGCAAAAGAGTCACCTGTTCCAGGAGTTCATAACGCAAAGCAAAACAAAGAAACAAAAAGAGTAAATTAACAACAAACAGAGCTTCCATCTTTTAAATGTAATCAAACCTTGTTAGAATTGCTTTAAGATTAGTCTTAAATCTTTAAAGTGTGTGTGTGTCTGTCTGTCTGTCTGTGGGCATGTACATAAGAGTACAGGTGCCTGGGGAGGCCAGAGAACTGAAATTACAGGCCCTTCTAAGCTATTCAGTCTGGATGCTGGAAACTGAACTCGGGTCCTATGCAAGAGCAGTATGTTTCTTAACATCTGAACCATCTCTCCAGCCACTAGAACTGGTGCATGTGAGCTATAGACTCTATAGCTGCTGGCCTCTTAGCCACAGGTTATAATCTCAATTGTGGGGTTGCTTTCCAATCGAGGAACTAGCGTGATATTGCAGTTAGGTACCTTACCCAGGCTCACAAGACAGCTGGTGTTAGTATCATAAACTAGCCAATGAGATCTATGGTTATTAGACCTAGGCATTTGTGAGTTCCTGTTCCCAGAAAAGGATTCCTTTCTGATATTTCTCAAGAGTTTCTCCTGCTTCTACAGTCTCTAATACTGAGGTTTTTTTTTTAAAAAGTAAGAGATGGTGTAGTTTGGTCATAGTGGCACATACCTTTAATTCTAGCACTTGAGAGACAGAGGTAGGCAGATCTCTGTGAGTTTGATGCTAGTCTGGTCTACACAAAGAGTTCAAGGACAACCAGGGTTATTTAATGAATCCATGTCTCAATATAAATAAATAAAATAGTACAACTTCCACATGAAAATAATGCTTCTTAAATAGATAAAGCTTCTCTGCAATGGGCAGAAATACAGAGACTCATAATTGGTCAAAGTGCCAAGAATTAGTAACTGTGGAATGTTCAATCCTCAGTAGGATGTCTATATCACCCTTCCCACACTAAAGCCCAGGGAACATTGCAGTAGAAAGAATTCAAGAGCTGGAGAACTGGGAAGCCTGCTTTGCAAGGCTGTCTTCTGTACATGGCATGGCCATGGTGCTCAAGGACTCACCACAGTTATGACCACCTGCATGGGATCAAGTCAGCAGCATCAGTCAATACTCCAGCAGGCAGCACCAGTTGGGTTCAATGCATTACATAAAAGAAAAAAAGAGAGGTCTTGAAGTTTGAGGGGAATGTGTTGGGGGGCTGTTTGGAGGGGTAGGAGGAAGAAGAGAGGGATAGGTGTGGCCAAGGTATGTTATAGGCCTTATGACATTTTAAGGAATATGTAAGATATTCAAAAGAAGACAATGAAGCCTTGTCTACACAGAGATTCCCCCCGAGTTTGAAGTTGGGGTTGCTGGCACAGTCTAACACAGCCAGAGCTCCCATAAGTTCATCTTGCTTGTAGCCTGGGTGTGTCATGACATATGCTGGTCACCCTAACTCTTGCCCAGCACGAGTCATTTCCACTGATAATCTACAGAAGCCATAGGAGTGTTCTTATAATAACACACCCAGGAAGAAAATAAGTCTCTACACTGGCTATTCTATTCCCATCCCACGCACTTCTGCCCATTCTGACACAAAATCCTAATACAACCTTACCACAAATCTAACCAATGTTTGCAGAGGATTGGCCAAAACTAGTATATATTATTTTCTAATTAATTGTATACATTACCTATCACAGCTAGTAAAAGATATGAAGGATGTGAAATTATTTTAAGAGAACTTTTGCTTTTCAGAATCTTTGAGGAGCCTTAGGGATTACTCTTTCCCAAACACAAAATATTCATGCATCTAAAGAATCCAGGGAGACTCTCTGACCCTGTGACTGTTCTTTGAGCCCCACTTGGTGTCCCATCCCTTGTTCTTTAAAGTTTGGTTTCCATCTGCAATGGAAAGGTTTTCCTTTGTGTCCCACCTACCCTCTCAGGAGAGAGACCCTTGTTCTATGGTTGCCCACGAGGGTCAGCACCCTGGATAGCTCCTGACAAGGTCTTTCCCACCTTGATAGCCATTTAAAGAATAAATGACTGAAAACCAACCAGGAATTCTTAAGGGCATTCAAAGACAGCATTGCAGGAAGGCAAAGAGTGAGCTAAGTATGTCTACTCAACAAAGCAGATGCTTTCTTGATTTTTTGACTGCAGGAAGCATACATTTAAAAAAAAAAAACTGAAAACTTCTGGGACTTGGCCTGCCATCTTTCTAGGTGCCCTGCCGGGCTGCTGCCCTGGAACTGTCATTAAGCTACGCTCCTCACAAAGGCAATAGGAAAGTCATGAAGATCTTCAGGGAGCATGTGGAGAGTGTTACTGTTGCCATTGCAACCCACCCAGGCGATCTCAGTGTGCTCATTCCGGAAGGAAGTGACAACCAGAGCCAGGTCACAGGCAATGGCTTTAGGGATCTTTCTGAGTCAGTGAAGAAAAAAAATTCTTCTGTGCATCAGAGGAAGTAAATCTGAAATGTTTTAAATTCCTTCCAGCTCCACCAGTCTTCTTTGTGTCTCAGAGGTCCCTCTGGGCTGTCTGTCTTCTTTCTCTCTGCTCTATCTGGAGAAGGAAGATCAGGGGCTGAAGAGGTGGCTCAGTGGTTAAGAGCACTTGTTGCTCTTGCAGAAGACCCAGGTTCAACTCCCAGCACCCACATGGCAGATAACAACCTCTACAATCACATGGCTGCAGCTCTAGTTTCAGGGAATCTGACTCCCTTTTCTGGCCTCTGCATAGATACTCCACAAAATTGGAGCACATACCTGTGTGCAGGCTAAACATCTGTACAAATAAAATAGAATCAAAAGAAAGAACCAGAAATCAGATCTCCGCGTGCTTCCCAAGGCATGTGCTGAACGCTAAGGCTAGTGTCAGCCTGCCTGGGGATGCCATTAGCACCTGCAAGGGGCCCCACCAGAGCCCGCTGTGTATCCCACCCCACATTCCCTGCCCTCACTGACTCCGGGCTGGAAGCTGAGCAGCTGCGTTCAGGCTAGTTCTCTCCCTCTGTGTGATTCCTGGAATCTTACTGTGTAATTATCCTTATCACATGCATCTGATTAAACCGTTTCAAAGAGACTTTTTTTTTTTTTCCCACAGAAAATGCTGCAAATTGTAATGATTTTTCTCAAGTCTCATGTCTCATTCATTATCGCCGGGCACCAACTTCATCCAACAAAACAAAACTCTCTGCCCACTCAGATGCAGGTAGACACAAGCTCCACAGACACCAGTGACATCATTCTGTTTTCTTCTTTTTCCCTATCCACTGCATGAAAGTGAATATGATGGGTCGAGAGATCCCCAGCCAGGCTGAGCTCCTGCCCTGGGCCTTGCTATTATAGCCAAAGAGCAAGCTGGAAACAGTGTGATGGTTTGTATGTGCTCAGGGAGTGGCACTATTAGAAGTTATGGCCTGGTTAGGGTAGGTGTGGCCTTGTTGGAGTAGGTGTGTCACTGTGTGTGTAGACCCTCACCCTAGCTGTCTAGAAGCCAGTATTCTGCCTGCAGCCTTTAGATGAAGATGTAGAACTCTCAGCTCCTTCTGTACCATGCCTGCCTGGATGCTGCCATGCTCCCACCTTGATGATAATGGACTGAACCTCTGAACCTGTAAGCCAGCCTCAATTAAATGTTGTCCTTAATAAGAGTAGCTTGGTCATGGTGTCTGTTCACAGCAGTCAAACCCTCACTAAGAAAACATGGAGGGACAGAAAGCAATGCCAGAGAGGGCCTCTGTATAAAGGTGTGGGTAAGAAGTACGCAGAGGCTACGGAGACTGTAGCTACAGCCTCTCCTGATCTGAGAGGACAAAGGAAAAAAACCAGCATCCTGTATCCTGTGAGCACCACGTGTCTGCAGAAAGGTGTGTAGACAGGATCTCTAAACAGGACATCCACACAGTATTCCTGCCAGAGCTGGTGTCAGGGAGAAAGAGAACACCCATGCTGTTATCCCTTTTCTAGCTTCTCCAAGCTGATGGTACTTCCCTTGGCCTCCAGCTAAGCCAGAAAAGAAACGAAAGGGCCACGGAAGATGAGGTTCATGGAAGAAAGAGCTGATTTAGGATGGTAGTTGGGTGTGGGCAGTAAGCGAGAGAATTCAGGACTAAAAATCTTTAGGTCATAACTTGTTAAAGAAGATTATGAGTGCTCTGATAACTTTTTTTTTTTTAATGAATGTTGTGGCTCTGGAGAGATGGCTTAGTGGTTAAGAGCACATACTGTTCTTACAGAGAATCTGGGTTTGGGTACCCAGCACCAACATGGCAGCTTACAGTCATCTGTAACTCTAGTTCTGTGGGGTCCAATGCCTCCCAAGGTCACCTTGGTGGTGCACATCATGCAGGTTCACACACATTCACATAAGTGAAACACAAGTAACTAAATCTTTTCAGAAGGAAGGGACTATTTGATGGCTCATCCATACCACACTTCAGGAACAACAGGTTTCTAACTTCATGAAGAACATTGCTTTCATTGCTACTATGGCCAGAGAATCATGGAGAAAGTCAGGTCCCTTTTCTGATGGAAGTATCTGGAAGATGTTAGATATTCAAATGGAAAAGAGAGAACAAGGTATGGGATTAGAGTTGGACCATCTTCAGACAGAGTGTCGATGAAACACTTGGGGTGGAGGACTGAGGGTCCTGGCATCTCCTTCTTATTAAAGGCAGCAGCATTCATGCCAGGGAGGTCACAGGTACTGTTTGCTGGATGGTCAGCATGTATTTAGGACTCTGTTCATGAGTCTTTATGTATTCTTTAATCTAGCCCTCACTATGATCCTGAGAAAGCCATTAAAATCATCTCCAGTTTACTGTGAGAGAGCAGTGCTGGCAAGCCACCAGATGACAGGGAAACACAGAGCTAGGAAGTGACAGCATCAGGATCTGATATCAGGTCTCTCAGGCCAAAGCCTTTGCTTTCAAACTTTATCCTCTTTGATTTCAATCATGAGCTGGTCTGTCTGCTCATCAGCTGTTTAACCTGCTGACTTCTGCTCTCCCAGCATGGGCTCTTATCCAGATAATTGTGATAGCTGTGAATAGAATCCAGCACCCCCCCCACCCCTCCTCTCTTCCTCCTCTAGGGTTCTTTTTATACAGGAAGAGGAATATCACCCTTCAAAACATAACAAGTCAATGTGTATTGGTATTAAAGTTGCTGACTCTTGTCTCCCTGGAAAATATCATTCTGTCTCCTTTTTGGACTGGGCAATGTCCTTTATGCCTTGCTTATAGCCATGTCTACTAACACTCCTCCATGCTTTCTGAGCTTCCAGAACATGCAGTGTTTTCTCAACCCATGTGCCTTTGTGTATATGACTTCTGTCTCCATGATCTGCTCTGGCTCCCTTTCATGAATTCATGGGGAATTCTTGGTAGTTTAACACCAGGTGACATGGTCCTGTTCATAAATGACAGTCTCCCACTACACCCCACCCAAAAATTTCCTCTTTCCATGTTCTTTCAACTCTTTATATGCTGTCTTCAGATTTTTTGGTAATTGGGACTAGGGGGTGTCATTGGTTAAGAGCAGACCACTTTGGGTGTCATTACTCATGGACTGTTCACCTCTTTTTAAAAAGTTTTCTCATTGGTCTAGAATACACCACATAGAACAGATTGATTGGCCAGTGAACTCCAGACCTGCCCATGTCTGACTCCCTAATGCTGGAATTACAACCACACACTGCCATGCCTGGCTTTTGTATATGGTATTTGGGTATCAAACTTGGGTTCTCATACTTGTATGGCAAACACTTGGCTAAACAATCCCCGATGCCATGGGTTTCTTATGTTCACATTTAATTGTTCTTCACTAGAGAAATGGGATGCTCACCAATCCCTGAAAGAGGCATGCTGCAGAAAACAGACATGCATGACTGGGAAAGATTATGACAAAGTTAAGACCTTCAGAAAAATCTGAGCAGCACTGGCTGAATGCAAGGGAAACAGATACAAGTGGCATGGCTTCCTCGACATTGAGGATGAACCCAGCCTCTGTCTCCTAAGCGATGGCCTTGGAGTGTAACTGGCCAATTCCATAGCAAGCTTGATGACCTGATTGTTAATCTGCTGTAGCCAGGTTTTGTTACCACTCCCATCACCATTAACAGGGGTTTGCCTTGATCCCGACATTTGGCATGCTATTTAGTTTTAGTTTCCCCTGAGGCAGGCACCATTACACAGTGCTCCTTTCTTAGGCAAAAATCTAATGATTATCTGCACAGATCTGGAAGTGAGCCAAATGGGATGAGAGAGGGGGATCATCCACCATGCTTCTTTGTGGTGGTTTGAATATGCTTGGCCCAAGAAGTAGCACTATTAGGAGATGTGGCCTTGGTGGAGGAAGTGCGTCACTGTGGGAGTGGACAATGAGACCTCCCTCCTAACCACATGGCAGCCAGTCTTCTCCTAGTGACCTTCAAATGAATTTGTAGAACTCTCAGCATTTCCTCCATGCCTGCCTGGATACTGCCATGCTCCTGCCTTGATGATAATGAATTGAACCTCTGAACCTATAAGCCATCCCCAATTAAATGTTGTCCTTATAAGAGTTGCCTTGGTCATGGTGTCTGTTCACAGCAGTAAAACCCAAACTAAGACATTCTTGGACAGAGCCTGGGGGGAAAGGAGGATACAAGTCCATATGCAGGGAGCTCAGAGACCGCACCCTATCTCCCTATCCTGACCTTAGAGGCCAGACACAAGATATACCATGCCTTCCCTACCCACATCCTGTGACATGAGGCCATGTCCTTCTCTAATCTCCATTCTCCCCCTTGACCATTCTAGCAGCTTGAGTCAACACCACACCAAGTCAAACATCCCGTCAGTTAGCTTTGTGCTATAGTAGCAAGATAACCGGGTCCAATGGGGCAGAGGAACTTTCCAGAATGCTTGTTCTCGGAGAATGTTAATAGCATCAATTTTTCATTCTTTGTCTCTTGTCCCTTCCTTCCATGGGTGCTGTCAGCATCAAGAAATCACTACACTTGGCCTGGAGGCCAAGAAATCACTTACACGTCTCTGGATTCCTCCTTACACAAAAGCGGCTCCACTGTGTCTATACCTCAGTGGACAGGTGCCTGACTATGACACTTTAATCAACCCCACTTTACATAGTCAAGAATAGGAATCTTGCTCATTCTTAGTGTACTGGTCAGCCTGCTTCATAACATGCCAGTCATTTATGTGATTCATTTCTGAGGGCTTTCTACCCGAGTGTGTGGTACCTGTAACAGTCACTCACTCTGCAACAGATGGGCAGCCAAAAGTCCACACAGGATACTTAAGTGGGTTTGGCTCTTACATGATGTGGATCTCGGTTTTAGCAGTGTTTCTACAGGGATTGACATGGCTTACCAGAGAAATGGTTGTTTGTTGTGTGTGTTCTGGCAGGCTTTTCTGGTGGGTGTGTCTGGAAACCTCTGTCAAGCATCAGTGTATCCAGGCTGACTGGGGGATGCTTCAGCCTTGCTCTGGAAAGCCTGTGAAGGGAACCTTTCTAAAGGTTGAGATGAGGAAAGCACCTTGTGAGGTCTAGTAGCTTTGGCTACTGTCAGCGCACTGACTGTCATCCTTTCTGCAAACAGCCCACACCCAAATGTTAGGCAGAGCTCAGCAAACCCCGAAGAAGAGGGGAGCCAGTTGAGTCAAGGATGATAGGAGATCACAGCCTACAGAATCAACTAAGTAGGGCTCGCAGAGGCTCACAGAGACTGAAGAAGCAATCAGAGCCTGCAGGGCCTGCACTAAGTTCTCTGCATATAAGCTCTGGTTGTTTAGTTTGGGGTTTTTGTAGGACTCCTGACAGTGGAAGTGGGGGTATCTCTGACTCTTTTGTCTACTCTTGGGACCCTTTTCCTCCTACTGGATTGCCTCATGTGGCCTTGATAAGAGGATTTATGCCTAATCTTATGGCATCTTGTTATAGCCTGTCCAGTTGACATCCCTGGGAAGCCTGATCTTTTCTGAAGGGAATCAAAGGAACAGTGAATGGATATGGGGTCGGGAAGAGGTGTTAAGCAGAACTGGGTGGAGTAGAGGGAAGGGAGGCTGTGGTCAGGATATATTGTCTGAGAAAAGATATATAAACGTATTTTTTAAAAGTCCACTTGAGCCAGGGAGATAGCCCAGTGAGCGAAGCAGTTGTTATTCAAGTGTGTGGACCAGAGTTTGAGCCTTCAGAGTCCCTGCAAAACCAGGAGCAGTAAAATGTATCTGTAATGCCCAAATCACAATTGAGGACAAAGAGAAGACAGAGGCTCTCTGGAAGTGCCAGGACCAGCTAGCCTGCCATGTGCAGTAATAAATAGCAAAGAAGAGCTCCCGTCTTGGCTATGGTAGAAGGTGAGGACCAGTTATCCCAGGTTCTCTTCTGACTGTAGCACATGTGTCCTGGTACTCCCACAGCTGCACACAGAAACATGTACACACACATAGCATGCACACATGCACACGAAGATAAATGGGAGGGCGCTGGGGGAGGACCATGCATTTATTGTATTGTGTATCCTGGAAAGTGTCTTCACCCCAGTGGTCCCCAAAGGCAGCAAACTGGCATGTGCAGAAGGCAGCACAGTCATATAATTGCATATCTCTCTTGTTTTCTTTTTATACTTTGTACCTGCATGTGCATGTATGTCCACATACATGTGGTATGCATGTTTTTGCATATGTGTGCACATGCATGTGGAGACCTGATGTTAATGTCAAAACCCTTCCTCCACTGTTATCCTACCTTATTCGTTGAGGTAGGGTCTGTCAGTTAAACCTAGAGCTCTCCCATCCCGTATAGCTAGTCTTGCTACCCTGCTTCCTCTGAGAATCCGGTCTTTACCTTTCAAGGCAGAAATTACAGATGTGGGACATCACGCTCTCCTGTAATTGATGTGGGTTCTGGGAATTTGAATGCCAGCCCTTAGGCTCACATGGCAAGCTCTTTAACCACTGAGCTACCTCCCCAGCCTTCGGTACAGTCTTTTTTATTTTATCTTTTTCAATTTGATTTTTTTGATTGGATGTTTACTTTATTTATATTTCAAATGTTTTCCCCTTTCTAGGTCTCCCCTTCAGAAACCCACTATCCCGTCTCCCCATCCCTGCCTCTCTGAGGGTGCTCCCCCACCCACTCACCCACTCCTATCTTCCCTTCCTGGCATTCCCCTACACTGGGGCATTGAACACCCTCAGGCCCAAGGGTCTCTCCTCTCATTGATGGCCAACAAGGCCCTCCTCTGCCACATATGCAGCCAGCACCATGGGTCCCTCCATGTATATTCTTTGGTTGGTGGACCAGTCTCAGGGAGCTCTGGGGAATCTGACCAGTTGACATTTGCTCCTTCCATGGGGCTGTAAACCCCCTCAGCTCCTTCAGTTCCTTCTCCAACTCCTCCATCTGGGACCCCATGCTCAGTCCAATGGTTGGCTGTGAGCATCCACCTCTTTATTTGTCAGGCTTTGCCTGAGCCTCTCAGGAGACATCTTATGCTTCCATCAGCAAGTACTTCCCAGCATCCACAATAACATCCATATTTGGTGGCTAAATATGGGATGGATCCCCAGGTGGGGCAGTCTCTGGATGGCCTTTCCTTCAGTCTCTGCTCCACAATTTGTCTCCATATTTTCTCCTGTGAGTATTTTGGTCACCTTTCTAAGAAGCACTGAAGCATCCACATTTTGGTCTTCCTTTTTCTTATGGTCTGTGAATTGAATCTTGGGTATTCCGAACTTTGGGCTAATATCCACTTATCAGTGACTACATACATACCATGTTTGTTCTTCTGTGACTGAGACCTCACTTAGGATGATATATTCAAGTTCCATCCATTTGCCTGCGAATTTCATGAAGTCGTTTTTAATAGCTGAGTAGTATTCCATTGTGTAAATGTACCACATTTTCTGTATCCATTCCTCTGTTGAGGGACATCTGGGTTGTTTCCAGCTTCTAGCTATTCTAAATATGGCTTCTATGAACAGAATGGAGCAGGTGTCTTTATTACATGTTGGAGCATCTTCTGGGTATATGACCAGGAGTGGTATAGCTGGGTCCTCAGGTGGTACTATGTCCAATTTTCTGAGGAACTGCCAGACTGACTTCCAGAGTGGTTGTACCAGCTTGCAATCCCACCAGCAATGGAGGAGTGTTCCTCTTTCTCCACAGTGTTATCTCAAGGAGAAAGTCTACTAAATGCTATGGGATCTTTAAACCCTATGGTTTGCTCAGGTCTAGACCTGTGGCAAGCAATAGGATGTGGATGGAGTCATTAGGGTGGCTTCCTTTTCCTCATGTTTCTTTATAGCTGCCCTCTGTTGATAGGGAGTGGTACCAGTTTGTGATTAACAGCCAGGCCATAAAGCTTCCCTTCAAAGTGAGGTATTTAAGTAAAGAAAGCAAGTATATTTAATCAGTGTGGCATTGCATATAAGAGCTGTTATCTTGGGTAGAAACAGGGTGCTGAATGACTTGGAACAGAAACCTTGAGCCCTACTATCTGAGATAGAAATATCAAACACAAATAAAATACTAGATTAAAGCACAAGTGCTTTTTTTGCTGGTTCCTTTTGTTTTGGTTGCTTGGTTTTGGAGATAGGATCCCATGTAGCCAATACTGCTCTCAAACTCTCTAAGTATCTGAGGATGACCTTGAATGCCTCATCCTCCTGCCTCTACCACCTGAGTGTTGGGATTATGGGTCTGCACCAACAATTCTGGTTCACATGGTATTGGAGATTGAACCTCAGGATTTCCTGCATGTGAAGCAAGCATCCTACTAATCGAATGGCATTCCTATGCCCTGTGAGCCTGTGACTATGCACTTACTTCTGCACACATTTTAATGGAAGAGTGGGGTGGGGTATAGTGGGGTGGGGAAGGGGCAGGAAGAACAGGTTCTGTTCTATGAGACACCAGCCAGCACCAGAGTGTTTGTGGCTCTGTGGATTCCCCAGCAGTGCAAAGTGAGAATAACCCATCCAGGACCTGGAGAGATAGATGAAAGACTTTCAGTGCTGGCCACTCAGGACTCGCTGACACTAACAGTATGGTCAATAGCCCAGGAAGACTGTTGGTGCCAGCTGAGTCTCAGAGACAGACAAGTTGGTTAAAACCTAGCTGGTCCAATTGCTGCTCTGATAAATATCCACTGTGGTGTGCCTACTCCTTCAAATAACAGAAGAAATTATGAAACACAAAAGTCTCAAATGTATCATTAATGGTAGCATTTAATTTTCCATTTTACACCAGCTTTGTGCTGCACCTGCCTTCTCTATGACCTGAGTAACCACCATGCTGTGAATATTTTCATTCTGTGTCATCACACCAGAGGTTGGAGCCCTGAGCTTTGCAAAGTAGAGGTGTGAGAAATGTGTGTGTGTGTGCATGTGCCATATGTGTGCGTGTATATGTGAGCAATGGACATAGGATGTCTATGAGTAAAAACGAGATAGCAGTGTTCTGTTTGAGGATCTTCATCTCCTTACAGGGCATGCATCTAGCTGTTTTATGTACAACTTTCCCATTATGTACAGGACATCATATTCTCAATAAATACTATCAGATGCACACTAGACAGCAGTGTGTTGTAGAGATGCTCTGTATTCCTGGATGTGAGAGATGGATCAAAGGCAGCCGAATTCCTCTGTGTGTGTGTGTGTGTGTGTGTGTGTGTGTGTGTGTGTGTGTATGGGGTGTGGTATTTGTGTAGAGGTTGGGGGAAGGGTCATGAGCTTTTGCACAGAGACATGCACAGTAAGAATGAACCCAGAGAAAGTTCCTTCAGAGTGGATGTGGTGACTTCTTGAGGCCAACAGACACCTAGGAAGGAGGGAAGAGGCAAATGGTGAAAAACCAATGCTGAAACCTTTTACAAAGTCCACCTGGAAAGTCAAGTTGTTACATTAGCACAAGAGTGACATAGGTGTAACCAACCACTGTCTGACTGTGTAAGACCCACCATACTTGCCTGGTTCTGTACCTCTGGCCAAGAATCCATAATTGGGAAGCTCCTAGGCCCCAGGGTGACCCTACTCTCATTATGCTGCCAAATGGCCACAGTATCAAATTGTTTTCTAAACTCGGATCTCTAGGCCCATAGAGCAGTGCCTGTCTCAGACCTCATCAGAGAAGTTTCTTTGTGTGGGTGGTGGTCAATTTTGCAGATAACAAGTGTCAGTGATGTGCTCAGCTACAATTGGGACATCTCTATCACACATTGAATATTGTTGGCCATAGAGGAAGAGGAGGTGGGAAGACTGTAAGAGCCAGCAGTCAGGGAAGATCAGAGCAAAAGGGTGTCCTCGGGATATAACAGGATCACTGCACTCATGAATTTATAGCAGATGTGGTTGCCTGCCCAACATCAAACCAGCTGACATTCCAGCTTGGAGTGGGAAGGGATTCATGAGTCCCCACTCCTAACCAAGGAGCTATGGTCAGTTGATGGCATCTGGGGGAGGAAGAATCCATTTTTTTTAACAATGTGGACCCCAGAAGGTTCAGCATGCTCCTGTGGATAACCCCACACCAGTGAGAATGTGGGGGTTGCAAATTGGAGTAGATAGGTTATTACAGTATTTTTAAGGGACATGAAATCAGGTGGTGGGTAGAGAGGTAGAGGAGGGGTTTGTGAAGAAGTTGGGGTTGAATATGATGAAAATCCATTTTATGAAATTGCCAAAGAGTGTGTTTAAATATTTTTAAAATTGCAGGCATTCTGATTGAAACCACTGAGGTCACATGATGAAATTGCAAGCTGTCCCTGTGGACAAAAGAGTATGAAGCTTGTCCATGGCCAGACTGGGTTGGAGGATGCTCCTCTCTGATTCAAGGAGGAAAGCATAGAGAGGAGAGAGGCTGGCCGTCTGAGAGAAAGTTTGGAGGTCATACTCAGGAACTCTGGAGGGAATACCATCAGGAAATAAAAACTTTCTTCTTGGGAGAGAAGAGAGAAAGACAGATAAGGGAGGGCAGGAAGAAGAGATCAAGAGAGGGAGAACATGGGCATCAGATTTCGGGTGAGGAGGGGCAGGCCACTGGAGAGGTTTGGCCATGAGTTGTGTCCCCGACACCCTTGAGTGTGGAATCCTTGGCACGAGCCATTGCTGCTCACTGCGTGGCTTGATCTCATGTCTATCATTGGATTAAAATGCATATAAAGCAGTTTTGGATGATATCAGAACAGGACTGAATGGTTCGGTGGATCCCACAGATGGCTCAGACCTTGATGTGAGCCCAGCCAGAGGTGGGTCACCTTGAGAATCTCATTAGGAATTGGCATGTATTCAGCTTAGGAGAAGGGCTTTCAGGAAGCTACTCTGGGATGGAAATGTGTATAGAGAAAGCTTTATGGTCCTACCCTGAGGAGCAGCATGGAGAATAAACAGGAGTAGACAGAGGAGAGGCCTGGGCCGACACTGGGAGACCTTGGATCCAAGGTGGCTCCTTGCAACTCTGCTATGAGGCACCAGCCTTTAGCAGTATACCTACCAGCCTTGGATGAGGGAGCGCAGCCCTGGAGGATATCACTCACTTTAGAGAAATTTTCATGGGTCTACACCCCACCTCCTAACCCTATTCCTCAAGTAGCTGGAGCCCTGCTTGCTACCATCCTAGGGATAGATATGGCAGTACCAATGACGGCAGATGCCCTGCAGAAGGAGCCAAAGCATACTGCGGGGGGGGGGTACCGATGGGGGGTGGGGAGTGTCATACCTGAGATGGTTTTGACCCTGATGCAGGTCCTGTTCTGTCCTCTTGTCTAAACATAGCTCTGTAAAGTTTGGTGTGATTCAGACATTTGCCACTAGGAAAGGTATGTTCTGGTTTGTCCTGGGCTTACAGTCTGTTAGCATTCTTGGGACACATTCCATGTTGATCTACATGCAACAAGGTAGAAGAAGAAATCTTCCATGTTTAGTTTGTGTTTCTTGCCTTGGGAAGTGAGAGAGGGATCTTGGGTGGTCACAGATTCTTACACTAGAAGGGGAACCATGTATCTCTCCCTACAATGTCAGGCTGTCACATGTAGCCATGGAACCTTCTGCAATACCCGTATCAAATGTCCTGCAGGATACATGCAGACACCCCCCTTCTCCATATTGCCCTCCCCACTAAACCCTGAATTACAGGGGCAAATTCCACTTGAGGATTTTTATCCCTTGGTGTCTCAGAAGACTTAGCTAGTGGAGAAAAAGCATAGGAGCTTGGAGGAAGAAACTAAAGCCATGCCAGGCAATCTCTCCCCACTCTCCTTTCCTCTCTGCCTTCTCATTCTTCCTTGTCTTCTTCATCATCATCATCATCTTCATCATCTCTTTCTCCCACACTATCCCTGATCTTGTCTCCAGCTCCCACCACCCAGAGTCTTCTAAGATTTCAGCTTCTACCAGGGCTACAGTCTCTGGTCTGGGGAGATTGATTTCCCTGTTGTATCTTTCTCAGATTGTTTGCTTTGACTGGGATGCCCTCCATGTCTTGCCATGACAATCCCACTGTGGTCTCCAGTTCTACCAACACCTTTACAAGGTGTTTCTGTGGTTGTTTTACTGACATTCATCATTTTATACATCTTAGCATATATCTAGTGTCTTTTAAACCGTCTTAACACTGATGGAAGTTGTCTTCCTAGCTGGATTCTGCCCAACACCACTGAGAATTAAGAGTTACCAAGCAAAGAGATAAGTTAGCCAGGCAGTGGTGGCACATGCCTTTAATCCCAGCACTTGGGAGGCAGAGGCAGAGAAGCAGAGAGGCAGAGAGGCAGAGAGGCAGAGGCAGAGGCAGAGGCAGAGGCAGGCAGATCTCTGTGAGTTTGGGGCCAGCCTGGTCTATAGAATAAGTTCCAGGACAACTAAGGCTACATACAGAGAAACTCTGTCTTGACAATAAAAAGTGATAGTTGATACAAATCTAATCTAACAGCTGTGGAAATCAAGTACAGGGCTGAGCTATTTTCTTCTTTAATTCCAGTCTCTCTGCTAGTTGAATACTCAGAGTGCAATCATTGTCCACAAGCCTGAGTGGTTTGCAGAGGCCATAGGTTTGAGAGTTTTGGGGACCTGGCTCTGGCTAATCCCTGCTACCATGAACCAAGTCTGCCAGGGCTCTAGCTATTTATAGCTGCAGTATAAATACATCTTTCAATAAGTCACCTTGCAGGTCAGCAACCTCTTAGCATCCTCTTACCTTCTGGGGACACATGAGAATCACAAGCCATGGAGCTTGGAAAAGGTCACATTTGTACCTGTGTAAGCATTCCTTGGCCAGGACACACTGCACAATTATTTAGTCTCTTGAGTCTACTACCTATATAAGAAAGGCATTCTAGCTTGTTATCTCTTGGTCTCTGGCATCCTCTTCCCAAGGCTCAGTGAGATAGACTTGGTCCTTTCCTAGTCCACTCACAGTTTATCCATCCCTGGCTATTTCTTGGAACCACACAATAATCATTTAGGCAACTGGCTCATGGGTTCAGATCTTACTTGTCTTGTGCCACAGGTTTACTAAAGTAGGCTGCCTGCCCTAACATAAAATCAAGAAATGATAGGGGCACACAGTTTATCCACCCCAAAGGGGACCAGATTGTGTTTGAAAAGAAAATAGTACCATCCACTACTCTTTAAAAGTTCCTACTATTCAGAAAATAGTTTGCTGAACATTCAAAATTGAAACACACACATACACACACACATATGCACACATACACATGCACACACACATGTACACACACCCATAGACATATGCATGCACACATGCTCACACACATGCAAACACACACACACATATGCACACATACACACGCACACACACATACAAACACACATGCACATACATCAGACATACAGAGAAAGAGATATGAGAAAACAGAATAAATCTTGAAAATTAATTTATTTTAATAAAATAAAAATTTAGTTTATACTAGCATGAGAGAAAGTAGACAAAGTGAAAAGGAAAGAAGTTAATTTAATATTTGTGCATGAATTCACTGTGCAGTGCAAACAGGCGCTAAGCTATTATTTAAAAGCATTGACTCAACTGAGGACTGAAGAGGCTAAGTTAGCATTGAAGAAAGATGCTGACTTTAAAAAAAATAAAACATTTTTTTTTTAATTCCCCCTTCTGAGTGAGATTCAAGCATCATCCCTTGGGCCATCCTTGTTACGTAGCCTCTTTAGGTCTGTGGATTGTACACTGGAAGTGGATGGAAGGAGGAAACTGGGTGGGAGAGGGGAACTGGGTTGGGGATCAGGTGTGGGAGAGGGGAGGAGGCACAGAGGTCAGAGAGAGAGAACAGTAATTGGTGGAGGGGCCACATCTCTGGGATGAGCCAGAGACCTGGGGCAGGGGACACTCCAGAGACTCTATGGGGGTGACCCTAGCTGAGACTCCTAGCAGCTGGGGATATGGAGCCTGAAGTGGCCACCTCCTACAGCCAGGCATGACTTCCAGTGGAGGGACAGGGACACCAACCCACCCACAAAACCTTCCACCCCAAATTTGTCTTACCTACAAGATGTGCAGGGATAAAGATGGAGCAGAGGTTGAGGGAACTACCAATCAATGACTGGACCAACTTGAGACCCACCCCATGTGAGAAAGACAACTCTTGACACTACTAATGATACTCTGCTATGCTTGCAGACAGGAGCCTAGCATAACTGTCCCCTGAGAAGCTTCATCCAGCAGCTGATGGAAACAGATGCAGAGACCAACAGCCAAACAATAGGCAGAACTTGGGAAGTCTTGTAGTAGAGCAGGGGGAAGGAATGAGGGAGCCAGAGGAATCAAGGACACCAGAAGAAGACCAGAGTCAACAAACCTGGGTCCATGGGGGCTCACAGAGATTGAACCACCAACCAAAAAGCTTACAGGGGCTGGACCCAGGACCCCTACCCATATGTAGCAGATGTGCAGCTTGGTCTTCATGTGGGTCCATTAACAATTGGAGCAAGGGCTGTCTCTGACTCTGTTGCCAGCCTTTGGATCTTTTTCCCCTAGCTGGGCTGCCTTGTCTGGCCTCAGTGGGAGAGAATGCACTTAGTCCTGCTGGGGCTGGATGTGCCAGGGATGATTGGTACCCATGGGAGATAGGAAGAAATGTATGATGGTGGGTCTGAGAGGAGGGAGGGGTCTGTGATCAGGTGTAATGTGAATAAATTAATTAATGAATGAAAAAGAAAGATGCTAACTCACCCCAAAAATCTGGGCAGCCACCCAGTGCCTAAATGGACTACTCTGGATAGATTTGCTGGACACTAGATGAGGCTTTCAGTCCAAACAGCAGGATTCCAGCTGTCTTCCAGAACTCTACAGATGAAGTCAATTGCCAAAGGGAAGTTCTGTGCATTTCCAGTTTAGGGTATTTTATCTTAATCCTCATCGATGCAGTAATTCCTGAGGCCTTGTAGCCAGCCTCACTTTCCTCTCTGCCTAACCTCCTGCAGACTGTGTTTTTGATGAACCCCTCAGGGGGTGTGGCTCCTGATCCCATGTGGAGCGAGCATCAGATCTATAGCTCTAGAATGAGGAAATCAGTTCTGGCTGGTAATAGTCTTTTTAAGGAAGACTCTGCACATGATGCTGTAGACAGACTCCATGAACTGATGACCCAATGATCCTGCTGCCCCACACGCCTCTGCATTATAGTTTCTTTCTTTCTAATACCTTGCTGCTGGTGTCAGTATATTTAACAACTAATTCCCACTGAGTTACACGGAAGGAAAATACAAAGGTCTGAAGCAGATGATACAGAGAAGTTCCCCATATTCCTGCGGTAGGCATCCACTAGCCAGATATAAGCAGGGAGTCTCTCTAAAGGTATTCTTACACTCCATGCTCAGCCATCCCAAAGAAGAGAGTCATTCTGTCCTTATAACCATGAGCTGGGGCTTCCTGTGACCAGACCCTGCCAATGAAGCCATTTGAGATACTGTTTCTCTCAGTTCTTCCCACAAACTAATACCTGCGAGACTCATCTCCAAGATGGTGAGATATCGCCCCTGCTCCAACAAATATCTCTTCCTTTTTACTCTTTGCTCACTTTCTACCATGCCAGCATGATACTCTTGTCCATTCTATTTTTTAAAATTTATTTTATTCATTCTCTCTGTCTATATGTCCCTGTCCCTGTCCCTGTCCCTGTCTCTCTCCCCATCTCTCTCTCTCTCTCTCTCTCTCTCTCTGTGTGTGTGTGTGTGTGTGTGCATGCTTATTCTACTTTAAATCATCATCAAACTATTTTCTATTTTCTAAACACTACAAAAATTTACAGTGTAGTGAACTGGTCCTTGGCATCTATTCTACAAGCACATCAAATGTCACGCATCCATCCCTTGGAAAAGTGTGTAGGTGGTTTCTGATTTGGGACTCTGAGAAGCAACCCTCCTCAGATCACCACTGCACCCGTGTTAGAGTGTCTTGAACACTTGTTTCCTGAGCATGGAAGCCCAGGAGTGAAGTGTTTGTACTATATGCCGGATTCATTTGCTCTGTTCCTCACAGGAATTTTTTTTTAAAAAGTACAATACCCCTATGTATTCCACCAGCAGAGTGAGAATTCTTACATTCTCTCTCATCTTTTCAATAAAAGTCTGGTATCATCAGAAAGTCTTGTGTGATATTTGTTATTGAAATTTGAGAAATGTGAAAGAGTATCAAAGAGATACAAATGCTGTCCATATTCCTTTTGCTTAGACTTTACTACTAGCAGCATTTTGGTGGTATTTATTTAAAACTGACTGAGCTTTTACACACCCAAAGATTTTACACACGGTGGCTTAGGTGGAAAGTGTTGGTGATACACATTGGTTTTATATATTTTTGGGAAATACGTACAATGAAAAAATTGCTATACAATCCTGGAATCCCACTTCTGGGAGAAAATGAAATTAGTACCTGAAGTGACCAGTTCATGCAGCACAAGCATAAGGTATAGACCCAGTCTAAGCTCTTATCAGTGAATGAGTGAGGAAAATTAGAATACTATTTAGCCTTTACAAAAGCAAGGAAAGTCTGTCATATATGAAAACATTGGGGTTCTAGTTTCATTTATGTTGCTGTGATCAAATGCCCTGCCCCAAAGCAACTTAATGGGAAAGAAGAACTTTATTTCATCTCATAGTTGCAGGTTACAGTCTATGATAGTAGGGAAGTCAAGGCAGGCCCTTCATGTAGCTAGTCACATTACATCCACAGTCAGGAGGCAAAGAGAAAGGAATATATGCATGTCCACTTGCTTGCTTGTGCTTAGCTTGATTTCACTACTCTTATACATGCCAGGAACTCCTGTCTAGGGAATGGTGCTGCCCATGGTGGGCTGAGTCTTCCTATATCACTTAACTGGAACTAGACAACCCACTGTCCAGTTTAATTTAGATGAACCCACATTGAGGCCCTCTTCTCAAGTGATTGATTCCTGGTTGTGTGGGGTTAATAATCTACACTAACCAGCATAATGGATAATGTGAGAGGATATCTTCTCACCAAGTGAAAATAATTCAAGTGCAGAAAAACAGGTATCATTTCATGATCCTCTTTTCTGGTCTACACCACCCACTCAGGCTACTCTCTGACCATTGTGGGCAACTGCATGGCATACTCTGATCAACACTGAATATGGAGTCTTGGCCCTTTCTCATGCTGGACAATGTTAGGCATGTTTTCTGGCTGACTCTAAAGTATTCAGGCTTGCCACTTCTGCAGTAGCGTCTTGGGAGACCTTGACCCCAAGGATCTAGATCAGTGCTTAGAGAAGTTTCCTCATGTTGTTGCTAGACAGTCCACAGCTTATCTTGCCTGTTAAACTCACAGCAAATTACTGTCAGGAAGTTTTCCTTAGAACATCACTACAGCAACACATTAAATATCCACAGCCTTCCTAGAGAAGGGTCACACTTACTCTTCTTTCCATATTCATAAACTGAGGCACAGGGACTTAAGCAATTTGGCCAAGTTCATCCACCTAAGGGGCTGAGTCAAATTTTATGTTCATGCTGTCTGCCCTCACTCATGACCTGATACTTTCTCTGAGCACCGAGGATTATGTAACTGTCTCAACATTAAGAGGGGGAAATCTTAGAAGGGAAGGCACTTATTGTTCCTGGCCTTCTATTGCTGAATCTTCTCCTCCAATACTTCTAGAATAATGTTCCTCCTCAGGTAATTCAATTGGGTTTTGAAGGAGATCTCAGAGTGCTAGTTACATTGCAGTGTTCTGGAAAGATGGTATGATGTCAATCCTGGTTGTCAACTTAATACATCTGACAGGGGTAACCTCACCTGAAAAACTACCTTCATCAGATTGGCCTGTGGCAATGTGTATAAGAAATTATCTTGACTTATGATTGATTTGGGAGGGCCCATGCCCACCGTGAGCAGCACCATTCTCTAGGTAATTGACCCTGTATAAAAAAGCTAGCTCAGACAGAAGCCTAGCATAACTGTCTTCTGAGAGACTCCACCCAGCAGCTGACTGTAACAGATGCAGAGACCCACAACACACTGGATGGAGCTCAGGGACTCTTATGGAAGAGTTGGGGGAAGAATTGAAGGCCCTGAGGGAGATAGGAACTCCACAGGAAGACCAACAGAGTCAACTAACCTGGCTCCTTGGGGTCTCTTAGAGACTGAGACACCAACTAAAGAACATGCATGGGCTGGACTGAGGCTCCAGGCACATATGTAGCAGATGTGTAGTTCAGTCTTCATGAGGGTCCCTGAATAACTGGAGCAGGGGTCATTCCTAAAGCTGTTCGTGTAACCTGTTCCTCTAACTGGGCTGCCATGTCTAGCCTCAGTGGGAGAGAAAGTGCCTAACCCTGCAAAGACTTGATATGCCAGGGTATGGGGAAACCCAGAGGGGAACCCACCCTCTCAGAGGAGGAGAGGAGTGAGGGTGGGAGAGAGACTGTGTGAGGGGTAACTAGGAAAGGGGACAGCGATTGGGATGTAAAATGAATGAATGAATGAATGAATGAATGAAGAAAGTTCAGCTCAGCATGAGCTTTGTGAGCAAGCCACTATGTGGCATCCCTCTATGGTTTCTGCTTCAGTTCCTTCTTGGGTTCTGGCCCTGACTTCCCTCAGTGATGAACTGTGACCTGGAAGTATAAACTGAAATAAACTCATTCTTCCTCTAAGTTGCTTTTGTTCCCAGCATTTATTACCGCATCAGAAAGGAATCAGAACAGGTGGCCTATTCTTGTTCTTTGATTACAGAGGACAGATCAAGCACCAAACTCAAGTATGTAAGAGGTATCACTTTTTGCTATTGTCATGATCGAGACTTCAAGGTCTATTATCTATTTGTTGTATCAGTCAATCCAGGCCTTTCTGACTCTCAGATGTCCTTGTATGAGCACCCATTATTCAAGACTACTAGGAAACCCATTTCCCTCTGCCCCCCCTCTACCCCCTGTGGTTGTTGCCTTCCCTGGGTGGTCTCTCCTGGCAGCTACTCACCTGCCTTGTGTTTGGAGATGCAGGCTGTTCTCTCCTTATCCACTCCAAAGATTTCTGAAAATTCTATACTTTATCTAGATTTCTCTTGTGGTGGTGACAAATATAATTTCTATAACACTCAAGGTGGAAGAAACAAGTAAGGGAGACTTTTAATCCCACCTTCTCTGTTCTGTTACAATGCTCCTTTGCACAAAGGGAGCAAGGTTGGAAGAGAGGAGGGAAAATAAGGAAACAGAAGAAAAATTGATATAAAATATTATTAATTTGTAAGAATTGCTATTTTTTAAGAATTAGTGATTTGCTTGCAAATTGCTTCTAAATGTTTAAATTGGTTCCAGAATTTAGAAAGCTGGAACAACACATGGTTATAGCGTGAATAAAACATGAAAAATGCTGCCCTCGTGAAGTACCTGTTACAGTGAGGAGAAATAAAACCAACCTGGTTGTGCCGAGCATTCATCTTTACATCCATGCACTCAGCCATGTAGGAATCCATCCATCTACCCATGCGTCCATCATCCATCCACCCATATACCTATCTATTCTTCATGCATCTATGAATCTATTCACTTAATCCATCCATGCATGCATGCATCCATCCATGCATGCATCCATGCATCCATCCATCCATCTGTGCATCTATCCATCCATGCACATATCCCTACATCCCTCTCTTCCTGTTCCCCAAATCTTTCTTATCTCCTTCCCAACCTCTATAGGGAGTTATGTGTGTTAGCAGTAACTAGGTAAAGCAGAGTGATGAGAGAGTATTGTGGTCAAGGTATGACTTTCTGTTCAGTGATAGAGAAACTTTACTCTGACCTTGACCCAAGCAGAGATCCAAGAGATTTGCACATGGAAGAAGAGAGATGAAGACAGAGGAAATGAATGGCCAGGGCAACAATCCTGGGGCAGGCATGTACATGGTATGGTTGTGGGAAAGGTAATCCAGTGTAGGTTCAACAGAGCAGAAAGGAGGTATCATACAAGCTGGGCAGGAACAGCAGCCAAGGACCACAGCATTCAGCAGTTGCTGAAGCAAGTGACTGGGATTGAAACCTTTAACCAGAGTGAGGAGGGAAAGCAGCAGGCTTCTGATGGGTGTTGGCATGATTCAAATCCACATGCCTGCTGACTGGGCACTGAGCCATAGAGGCCCCAAGTAGAAGCAGGATGACTGTGTGTACTGTCAGATCCAGGAGTGCAGGGGTGACAGAAGGTGGTGGCATGTACTAAGATCTGGATCCACTTTGTCAAGGCATCTGCTGTTCATGGCTCTAGAGGACAAGAGCCGACCTAGCAGCTGGCATCTCTGTTCTTAGCCCAGGCGTGACAGCTGTGAAATGTAATACAGCACATCTGGCCTTGGAAGAATCTACAGAAGAGGAGCTGGAGGCTGCATCGGGAGAGAGTCAGGCAGTGTTGTGGGAGGCTCAGGAGACTGTGTAGAGCACATCCCTAGATACAGTGAAAGGGAATGTCCTTGACCACTGATGGGGACATTTGTAGGAGCTACCCAAGTGCTGAATAAGACAAACCAGATGACATCACCCCAGCCTGTGTCATAGATGCAGTTGCATTCTTACCTAAGACAGGAGGCAGTAAGGCTGGACTCTGGAGTTGTCCTTATCAGGTCTGATGATCACTCCTTTCTTTTCCCTCTTTGAAGACAATCTACCCTTGCCCTAGAGGTGGCAAGTACTAAATCTATCATTTTCTACTGAAATAGCTTCTGTAAAAATATTTAATGTAGTGCCTGGAATAACTCAGAACTTAAGCTATGTAAGTTTTCTCTTTTTTAAAGTTTGTTTTAGTTTCTTTAAGTTTGCTTTTCTTCTTTTGAAATTTGTGTGTGTGTGTGTGTGTGTGTGTGTGTTTTAAACTTATAAGTAAAAACCAAAAGTGTGCCATTTAATGGACACTTTTGATATTTAAGTAAATGCTTCACACACACATTCGCGCGCACACACATACACACACACACACCCCTCCTTAGTCACCTGCCATTATTCATGGCAAAACCCCCTTCTCTAGGACTTTAGACATATAGTATGTAACACCTAATTTTACATGTCAACTTGATTATACTGATGGTGTGCAGGGCAGTAGAGAAGTGTCACTCGCTCACTCTGGGCTTATCCTTGGGGGCATTTCCAGAGATGAATCATGAGAACTCTGACTTACAGATCAGTCCACTGATAGGTTTACTATATGATGGAATTATCAAGGGGTGGTGAAAGGCAGGGGCCAGTCCCAGTGAGGGGAAGGGTGTTACTGAGGGAGGGGTGCTCTTGGCCTCACCTCACCTTTGCCCTTTCCTGTATGCCTTTCTTTCTTTTCCTTGGCCACCAAGATATGAACTGCTGTGTTCCTCCGGTGGCTGAAGCTTCTAAAACTGTGATACGGAGCACATCTGGTCTCCCTTGGCTTATTCTGTTGAGTATTTAGTCATGGCTGCACAGAAGAGGCCGACACATCATCCTTAGGTATAATCACAAGGAGCCCCTGTCCTTGCCTGTAACTCCAGAGCCATCCAGCCAGCCTTTCCTTCTCTCTCTTCCAGCATCTAACCTCCTCGTATCCTGGCAACTGCTCCACTCTCAACATACATGACATCAACATTTTCAGCTTCCCCATTCAAGTGAGAACCAGTGGAGATAGTCTTACTGTACCTGCCCCCTCTTTCTCTCTCTCCAGAATTACTCAGTCTCATTCATGTCATTGCAAATGACAAGATCCATTCTTTCTGCAGTTGGGTGGTCTTTGATTGTACACAGTGCATGCTGTATTGCTTTTGCCCATTCATCAGGTCAGCCAATGGGCAAGTAGGCTGATTCTGTGTCCTGGTCATTAGCTGCTAGTATTACTGCAGCAAATACAGAGAGCAGCTGTCATTTCCACAGAAAGCTTTTACTTCCCTTGGCTGTAGACCTAGCGGTGGGACTGCTCATGGTAGACCAGCTATTTTTCCTCTTGGTATGTGTTCTTCTTCAATAATAGTCTTATTAATTTCATACAGCGAATTTTGACCCTGTCCATTCCAACTCCCAACCCTTCCAATTCCACCCCTCCCTCCCTCCCTATGCAACTTCATGTCTTTCCCTTTCCTTTTAATTCATTGATTTCAGTTTGTGCTGCCAGTATACTCTTGGGCATAGGGCTTTCGCTGGAGAGTGGCCAGCCCACCGGGGCCACACTCTTCAAGAAAACAGACTCTTCCTTTCCTAGAAGCTACCAGTTGTGAATAGCTACTTGGGTGAGACTTACTGCTCATCTTCCCTCACTAGATTAACATGTGGTCTGGCTTGAGTTTATGCAGGTCTCCTGCAACGTTTGCAGATCCACTGTGAGTTCATGTTTAGTGTTTGTAAAGAGCATCCCTACTGGCTATACTAATCCATACTCCAGTATGGGGTTCCCTTTTCCTGCATCCTTGTGAGCACTTGTCAGCTTTACTCTTTGGTGACAGCCATTCCCACTACAATGAGGTGACATATCGCTGTGAGTTTTTATGGAATCTCTGAGGTTGGCTGATTTTGAACTTTTTTTCTGCATACCTGTTGGCCATTTTGTGTATCTTCTGAGATATGATGACTTAGGTCTATTGATATTTAGTTTAAGGGGGTTCCCTGCACCTGACCAGAGGTGAAAAAAAAAAAAACCACCTGGTTTTTCTGGATACTACAGCTCTCTGTAGTTCTTCTGAGCTCTTCCATCATCTGCTCCTCAGACTATAGCTGTGTGCATAGGAACATCTCTCAGCTGGCACACGTCTCACCAGCTACACTTGCAGAGCTGAGATGAAAGAGTTGTCAATTATATTTTCTTATGGATTAGGAATCTGTTAGTCAAATGATCTCATGACCAGATGTGAGTGAGAACGTGCTAGCCCTTTGCAGTCATGTACCCTCAAAGCTCCGTCTGGGCTGAGAAGAATCAAGTGTTCTTACAACTTCATGTTGGTGTGGATCTGCAGAGCCATAGTGAAGCAGCTCTCCCAAGAAGCACAAAGGTGGATTCTAGGAGTTAGCTATAGAACAATGGCTTCCTGATGTCCTGCTATGCTTTTGTTAGCTCCAGCAGCAATCTGGTTGGCATTTTCAGCAAAGTTGAACTAGAAGTTAGTTAAGACTTATTTTTAGATGTATTTATTCAAAGTGTGTGTGTGTGTGTGTGTGTGTGTGTGTGTGTAAGAATGCAATGTCCACAGAGGCCAGATGTCAATATCAGATCTCCTGAAGCTGGAGTTACAGACAGCTGATTGTGAGTTGCCTGACATGGATGCTGGGAACTTAACTCGGGTGCAGTTTTAAGAGCATCAAGCTCCCTTAACCACTGAGCCCTCTCACTAGCCCCTGCTTAGGCATTCCTGAGTCCATATCCTGTCAGCCACAACATTGCAAAGCAGAGAAATCTACTTGGGAACTCAGCTTCCTTCTCATTCCTGTCAAGGATTTATTCTTGTTATTTTGAATGTCCCGGTGATTAAGATGCCATTGCATCCCAAGGTATTTGAAGAGGCTCACCTGGACAGTGAATTGTCCAATTTAGACAATGATTTAAGAACAATCAACATAAAGAATTGCTTTGTAAATAATTCACAAATTGCAACTTTGTCTCCGATTACGTGGTATATACCCCATTCCCGCCATCAGCTCATTTTGTTAGTTTGTTTTGTTTCTACTTTTGTCTGAGTGGATTTTTGTGGTTGGACAGAAAGTTAAAATCATGGGGTATTGTGCACTATTTTTGACTGAGGTGTGAATGTCCCATGGAGAAATTTCAGAGGATTGAAACAGTATAACTAGAGCAGAGACCACCCAGAAACAGAGCTGTGGAACTTAATACCTGGAAACTCTGCTACTGTAACAATTAAAGCCAAACTGTTCCTTTTAGTAAAGTCAAGATCTCAATGCCTGTCACATGATAGTAACCTGAAACCCCTTATTTCATTTCCCTTCCACAAGAAATTTGGAAGATATACTTTTTCCTTAGCATACTGGATTCGACATGATGTCATGCTCTGGGTTTTTAATGAGTGAGTTTATTAAGTACATAACAAGCAAAAGTAAAAGAACAAATGCTGAGCATCAGATAGAGAGAAGCAGCCATAGATAGAAAACCATCATCACATCAGGGGCTTACAACATCCAGCAGAAGGTGAAGGGGGAGGTTGGGGCATTCTGGTGGAACTCCTGGACCAGTTTCCTCTCTGTGGATGAGCATCTGGTTTTTCTTCCCCACCTCAAACATGTTTGTTTACCATACCTTTATAGTAAGTATTTTTATTTTATTGTAAATGACAAATAATTTTATTAACACTCTGAGAATTTCATGCAATATATTTTAATCATATTCCTCCCAGGTCTACCTCTCACCCCTCCCCCACTTGAATTTTTTCTTCCCCTTTAAAATAAAAATCAATAATTCATTCATGCAGATTTGTGCTGCCTGTGTACTTATAAATGTGAGGTCCTCCATCAAAGAGCGGACACCTGGGTGCAAAGTTTTTCAATAGCCTCATCTGCTTCTTGCCTTTTTCTCTCTCCTTTAAAGAACCAGGGAATCAGCCTGACCATCAGAGGGGTTAGAAGAAGATCAAGGAGGCCCTTCTTGCTCCCAGTGTCTACTCTCAACAAGCTTAAACAGGAAGTGGCAATTTTCAGTGTAATATATTGCACACACATACCCAAGCTGTGACTCAGTGTGAAAGAGACTCTAGAGACCATACACCACACTTTCCTGTGTTCATGACCATCCAACATGTCAGCACAAGAACAAAAAGTAATTAATGGTTGCTTCTGGGAGTGGTGGGTATGAGGCAGGGCTTGGCTGGCTGCCCCTTGAGATCTATAAGCTGATGTCACAGTTTGAACAGTTTACTTAAAATCATTTTAGCACATCCTTGACATGGTTGGGTTAAATCATGGTCAAAGTATGCTGTACTAGAAGGCTTTTACAACCTGATGTATAGGCTGGAGAGATGGCTCAGTGGTTAAAAGCACTGGTTGTTCTTCCTGAGGAGCTTGTTTCAATTCAGAGCACCCACAACTATCAAAAGCTCTAGTTCCAAGAGATCCAGGGATCTCTGCTGGCTTCTGTGGGCACTGCATACATGTGGTGCACACACACACACACACACACACACACACACACACACACACCTACACCAACACGCATATACACATAAATTTTTAATAATTGGTCTTTAAAGTATTTTTACAGAAAAGAATGTGTTTTCCTTGTGCTATGAAATTAACCCTTCAAAAATAGATGTCAAAAGGTAAAGACTTATGGTGTAGCAGGCAGGAAGTGTCTTCCCATAGTCAAAAATGGAATGTAGTGTTTCTCATGAGAGTCAAGAGGAAATGTGATAAAAAAAAAAGGCCGTGTTCCTTGCTGAGGGAATTTTTTGTCATGATCTCCCTCAGTCTCAACCAAGATGATGTATATAGATCTTCTTGGAGAGCCATCCATCCACACACAGAAATGCTTCTGCATCTCCTTAGGGTGAGGGGTATCGATTGAGTGGTCAGATGCTGGACAACACTATTTCATTTATAATGATCAGTCTTTATTAGCATACATACATATTCATGAAAATGATAAACAGGTCTTTGTGGAAACTATAACAAATGATCAGAATGACTTTATGCAAAGCCCTGAAAATGGTAACTGTTTTCTCAGCCAACAAATGTCAACCAGGAGATCTGCCCTCTGTAGCTGATGGAGATTAAAGGAATTTGGGGCGTATAGTCTGTTTGCTTTTAATGTATTATTATTCTGTACCCTTAATAGCTCTGGTTCAAATGTGCATACACTCACATATGAGTATATATATGTAGTAGTTAGAGTGGTAATGTGTGTATGTGTGTGTACACACACACACATGTGTATACTTGCATGTGGAAGCCAGAAATTGATAGCAGTTGTCTAGCTCAGTTGCTTACAACATTATGTGTTGAGACAGTGCCTCTCTCTGATCTGAGTTCACCATGTAGGCTATACTGGCTGGCTACTGAGCCTCAGGGTTTCTACACCATCTCTACCTCCCAGTACTAGAGTTATAGACACACTGTCATACCCAGCTTCTTATGTGAGTTCTGGGGATCTGAATTCAGGTCCTCATGTTTGTGTAACAGATAGCATATTGACTGAGACATTTCTCCCTAACCTCTGAAAATGTATTTTATGCATAAAGATGAGGATGTAGTAGGGATTTGGGGTCCTTGTCCACAGCTATGATGCTGAGCAGAAGCAGGAGCTGGCATTTACATTCTGTTAGTGTCTGACCATGTTAACTGCACCCTAACTCCTCACAGACCTCTGCTTCCAATCTCAGAGCACATGTAAAGCAACATCTAGAACCAGGTGAATGACATGTCTCTGCCTGTGGAAGACACTGGCAGCCAATGATGGTGTTTCTTTCCATCCAGCCATGACATGGCTCCAAGCAGTCGCTTGTAGTCCTCCATATTTGGCTCTTGAAATGATACCCCCTTGCTGACCACATGCCTGAGGACCAGGTACCCAAATGAGAGTCCCATGCAGACAAGGTTTTCTATGATAAGGCACAGTGGCTACAGATGATGCTTACTGTTAAGAGATGCTTTTGTGGCAGCTATTTAGTACATGGCAGCTCCACTAAGCTTTGGCTTTAATCCTAGCTTTGAGAACCCTGTTTTTGTCAATGTACAGGAAATGAAAAACAAAGAATGAAAATTATCAAATGATGCCTTTCAGACTGAAAATGTCATCCACATCTGTCTAAAATGAGAGTGAGCATTCTTGATTTCAGTAAATTGAGATTGACTCATCCTTGTGGCTTAAAAGTTGTTGTGTGTTTCCTTCCAGATGTGTGCACATGGGCTGAATTCTTTCTTTAAAAACATCTACATAGTACTTGACAGTGTGGGCTTTACTGTAGATCATTTAACCACCTACCTCCTGGAAGGCTATTTCTTCCTAATAATTTTAGAAGCTAAGCATAGCCTTCACATACTTTTCTGTATGTGTGATTAATTTTATTTCTGTGGATAGATATCTAAGTGAGCCTCATAGTACAAAGAAACAGTCTGATTTTTTAAAAAATAAGTTTCTTTTATTTATTTGTGTATGCATGTGCCCACATGTGCCTGTGTATGTGCACATGGATATTCAATTGCCTGCAGAATCCCGAAGATTTCATATCCCTTGGAGTTGAAGTTACTGGTACTTGTGAACCACCTGAATGGATGCTGCCTTGTGGTTGTTTCCTGTATCATCTGACAACCACTGAGCATCTCTCAGGCATTTATCTCTCTCCAGCATCACCTCTTCTGAATCATGCTTGTGTCTGATGCCTCTGCGTCTTTGCTCTGTGGAGTCACTGTCTCTTCCTCAGGACTCTCTTCCCATCCTTGCAAAAAGTACCACCCATCCCAAAACAAAATCTTTGGTTTTGCTTATGGCAATTTCCACCAACAAAAGCAATTTTAATTATACAGATAATGCTTTCTATATTCCACCTGGGGAATTTCCTCCTAACCAAATATGTAAAATTTCCCTTATAGCATAGAGAAGAAGGGGAAAAAATTAACTTGACTGTGTGGTTTGGCTCATTGAAGTTAGCATGAATTAATGTCAGTTAAAATACAGCTTAACATGGAAGATAGGCAATATTTGGCCACAAAGGGACAGGCAAAATGATTGGGGAGGGCAATGGAAATTTGTGTGTTGTGTCTTTATGATCTGGACCACATAATTGTGTTTGGGAAAACTCACAGATGCACAGCCTCCCCCCTGAAAAAAAAATAGTAATTGAAAAATATACTTTAAAAATAGAACTTTTCTCCACTTTGACAGTAGCTCAAGATTAAATGACAGTACTTGCTATTAAATTCTGCACACAAGTAAAAACAGCACATATAAAAAGTTAGCAAGTCAGATGTGACAGTGTATCAAAAGGGTCGTGACTTGTGTTATCTTGGAACATTCCAGCCATCCTTTGCTTCCTACTGCTGTCAGAAACACAAGGACCAAAACCAACTTGGGAGGAAAAGGTTGACTTGGTGTACATGCTCCAATCACAGTCCATCACTGAGGGAAACTAGTTCAAAATTTTAAGGCAGGTACCAGGAGGCAGGAATTGAAGTGGCAGCTATGGAGGAATGCTGCTTACTCGCTTGCTCCTTGTGACTTGCTCAACCTGCTTTCTTATAGTGCCGAGAAACACTTGTCCAGGGATGGCATCACCCAAGTGAGCTTGGTCCTGGGACATGAATCATTAATCAAGAAAATACACCACAGGCCAGTCCGATGAGACACTTTCTCATTGATGTTCCTCCTACCACATAACACTATTTTGTATAATGTTGAGTGGAAAAACAATCACCAGAACCAGTGTAGGATTTTAGTTGGAAATCATCAATGGAAAATGTGGGCCAATGCCACCCCCCCCACACACAAAAGTGTATAGATCCAGGTGTCAAAGCTTTGGCACTACTGTGGTTTGAAATTGTTGTTGTTGGGGACTGGAGAGGGTTAAGCTATGAAGTCTGGGATATGTAGCCAGGCTATCCTGGAATCCTGAGACCCATAGAGAGTTTCACTTTATCTTCCCCTGTTATAAAAGTCAATAATCTGAAATGTCTGTAGTCATTGACAGATATCTCTTGGAGGGGGCCTGAGCCCATGATCGGGTTCACTGAGATAATATGATTAAAGTTCAAAATAAAAGGAGAAAATATGGCTGTCTCAGTTGAATAAAAATCACCTCATACATTGCAATGCTGTGCCTTTCTCTTTAAATAGTACATGGATTGTTCCAGATGCTAGACAAATGGAAGTGGAGGTGTGAACAGGCTGAGGACCACTCTGTAGTCATCAAATGGGAGTAGACTAGACATGGACTCGCAGACACATGGCTGTTAGCTATTCTGTCTTGGTATCAAGTGGGGTGTGGAAGGGTTCAGTAGCCTCAGTGATGTTCCTTGGTTCCGAGGAGACAGAAGGTGAAGTGTCTTCTGGGAACTTTCACTCTCCATGTTTTGCGGTGTGATGATGGTGCTTCACAAATCCTCAGGAAGCCGAGTTGTTATCCTTTACATTTCTTGCAAGACCTTTGATTGACAAGCACACAGCAGCCCAGCAATGAGCATGGCTCAACCTTCACTCACCACAGCTGTCCTGGTGTCTGGACAATCCCATGCCATTTTCGTCATTTTCTTGATAGATCTTCAATGGTGCTCTGTGCCAACAACCAGCCTCTCTGATCTCAGATGGCTGGCGTGGGAAACATATGTTTATAAATCAGTCTTCAGATTGTCAAATGGGCATTATGCATGGAATATGGCCAGTCATCCTGAAAATGCCAATGGCCAAGATAGCTCCAAACAAAAGACAGCATGAACAACTGAGATGAAGTTCAGAATGTTTCTTGCAATCTTTAGCTTCTCTCTCTCTCTCTCTGTCTCTCTCTCTCTGTGTGTGTGTGTATACAAATATATGCATGCACATGTAGAGGTCACAGGTGCTGTTCTTTAAGAGATGTCCACCTTGTATTTTGAGTCAGGGACTTTCAATAGGACACGAAGCTTACTAATTAAGCTGGGCTGTCTGGCCAACAAGCCCCCAGGATCCTCCTGACCTCAGCTCCCCATTGCTGGGATTACAAAGGCACTCCACTACACCCACACCCATCCTTTTATATTGAATCCTGTGATTGGATCTCAGGTCCTAGTACCTGCAGTACTTTACTGACTGAGCCATCTTCCCAGCCCCTTTGTAATATTTAAGGACCATAATACATCACATTAATGCCTTCACCATGTGCCCCTTTTTATCCAGAGACAATAGCTGTGATCCCATGCATTCCACTGGAGCCTCAAGGGGACAGAACACATTGCTTGGGCTGGGCACTGTAGTAGGAAGGGAAATGACAAATCTATGACAAATATGGGCACCTAGTACAGGGTCAGAGGTTTGGTGTGAGCTGCACATGAATGCCCACAGATGGTGGCAGTTACTGTACATCCAGAAAGCCTGGAAGATGGATTGGGAAATGGCTTCCCCAGATACCTGTTGAGAGACATAGGAATATCTGATTTGACTTAAACATCACAAAATGGGTACAGGTATATAGATGTCCCATGGGTCCCTACTAATATACATAATTTTTATGTTTTTGCATATCAGTTAATAGAAGTTAATTTTAATAAGAGAACTGACTGAAGAATGAAGAGATGACTCAGTGGTTAAGAACACTGGCTGTTCTTGCAAACGACCTGGGTTCAGTCTCCAGCACCTTCTTGGTGGTTAAGAACATTTGTAACACCACTTCCAGGGGATCTGATGCTGTCTTCCTCTGGTCTCTGCCGATATTACATGCACGTGGTACACATATGTAAGGACAGACAGACATATAGGAAAAACTCCCATACACATAAAATAAAAATATATACATAAAGAGCTAACTCTGCTACACTTTTCTCTGCATTCTCAGTGTGACAGACCATGACCCTCTGACAGCTCTGGCAAGTGTCTGTATCCACTGTTCCTGCAATCTGGTGGTTACCAGCATCTTCAGACCTCCCCCCCCACCCCCCAAGCCTGGGCACAGGTGCATCCATCCCTTCATGAGCTCCTCATATGTCTCCATCATCAGGGACCATCTTACTCTGTTTCATTCTACCCCTGTTATCATGCAGATTTTTGTAAAGGCATTAGCCATCAGTACAGGACCTACCATAAGACAGCACAACTTCATTTCACCTTACTAGTTCCAATCACTGAGGCCATACTTCCAAATAAGGTTTTCTCTTGAGGTTCAAGTAGATGTTAATATTCATAGGCCATTGTTCTGTGGAGGTACCATGTACTGAGCAAAGCACATCTGACTGCTGAGCAAAGAGTGGCCAGTGGCAAGCCAAAATCCTAACCTCCCTGGTCTTTAAGTCCTTGAGACAAGTGAGTATGTGCTGACAACTGCTGTCTTGACCCCTTTAACATCTGATCGCTAGATCCCACAGCTGTAATTCTGTGTCTGGACATACCTTCTTCCTGCCATCCCAGTGAACTTCACTTGTTGACTGCAGCCTGTCACAGCAGGAAAGTTGGCATAGGCACCCTTGCTTTTTCTCTTTTATGTAGTCTGAGAACTAGAACAAGAAATGATGCTATCTACCTGCAAGATAGGTGTTCCCTCCTCTGTCATAACTCTTTGAAACCCTCATAGATACACCTAGTAATGTGTCTCCGTGGTCATTCTAAATCAAGTCAACTTGACAGTGAGGCTCGGCCATCACAAAGCCTATTGTCAAGAGGATGAGAGTTAACTGTTGGAAACTATGTAGAAACGGGAAAGCTACTCTATTAGTGAAAGAGGAAACAGTAGAACTACCTCATGGCCTCACTGTCCTCATGGAGAGAACACACAAAGAGGAGACACCCTGGGGTCTTGGTATTGTTCTCAGTCCCAAGACAAAGAAACCACCTATGAGCCCATTAATGAATGAATGGATACAGAAAAGTAGCTGAACAAGATGAAAGACTTTTCATCTGTAAGAAAAGGGGAAGACTTGCCTCCTGCAATGCCACAGATGATCCTGAGGGACATTATGTTGAGTGAAACAAGTCAGGTGCAGAAAAGAGTACTGCAGCATCCTGTGTAGATTCTGGATATACAGATGTTGAAGTCATGAAAAAGAGAGCAAAGTGCCTATTTCAAGGAGCTGGGGTGGAGAGCCAGGATGGTTTAAAATGTAAATCACACACTGAATCAGTTCTAGACATATTGTGACCAGAGTCATCCCTCACCCTGAGGACCCTCTGAGGTTTAGCAAAATCCCACTGTTGGCTTGAAATCTGCTGAGAGTAGATCTCTGTTATTCCTGTTATGTGCAAGTGTACACACACATACACACACACACACACACACACACACAAACCAGCTTCTTTGTTACAAACATGTACACCCAGAGCATATAATAACACACCACACATTTTAAATCTACATCTTTTTTTTGTCAGCTGTACTTTAGCAAAGCTGGAAGGCACAGCTTCTAAACTAGGGGAATCAGACCCTCATTGCTGAGCAAGGAGTGACTTTGCAGTGAAGTTAACAATGATAATCACAGCCTCTTGGCTTCTTCACAGGTCCCTCCTTCACGTAACACATAGCAACTGATAACTTACAATGTGCTAGATACTCTGAAATTATAATGAGACAGGAGCCATTTCTTCCTTTACAAAGAAATCTACATAATCACAAAGCGTACATAATACACATTAATCAGAGAAAGGGATACTGAGTTTGGTGTTAGGAAGAATGCCCTGGCATCCTGCCTTACACCTAGAGGTTCAGAGGGTCTTCAGGGTGAGGGATGACTCAGGAGGATGACTCCGTGGGAGTCATCCCAGCAAGCAAGGTCCTCCCCCGACTTCTTCTGTCTTTTTAATAAAGCCTAGCAGTGTGCCTATAGGTGTATGTGGGTTGTGTTCCAGCTCAAGGGTGTGATCAAGTATTGTGATTTCATTTAGATGCCCTTGTTTTGAATGACTGTGGAGTGGGTTACATTGTGAATTCATGGCCAGCTAAGATGTTAGTTATGGTAAGTTGGGCAGCTCTCTATGCAAGCAGTAATTATTTCTCTCAGTGTGTCTCAACAATGCACCGCCCAAACCCCTATGATAGATTTCTCCATATTGTTTCAATGCCAGCCTCTTAGAGTAGGTAAACTTCCCAAGGTCAAGATTTCTTACCCGCTTTGCACTTAGCCACATAGTTGGCAGGCAATAAATACTCAAAACACTCAAAACCTTGAGGAATGAATCACCACCCTCAAGACAGTTGTCCCCAGGAATTGTGACTACTAGGAAGGGGGACAGATTTAATCATCTCTAGCATCAACCTGTATTACTCCAGAGCCAGAAAAATCACCCCAAACTTTCAAACTAATTGCATGCACAAGGGATAGAGGACAGGATAGCTTGGGGTCTATAGGAATTTTCAATCTCAGACTAATGATATTGAACAATTGTACAGAAAGTTTCAGTCATGAACTACTGAATACTGCTGAACGAGAGGTAAGGAGCGCATCAGTTTGCTATTATTTGACTTTCTGGGGTAGAAACTAGGTACTCACTCTTTATGCTCATTTAGGCTGTGTTCTCATGACTACAGCAGGCTGCATCTGCCACCAGTGCCCGAAGCTAGCTATGTTGACTTAGACTTCCATCATAAACATGTGAAACTCCTTCTCAGGACATAAAGACAATTGTTCCCTTTTCTCTACAGAAAGAGTATGAATGAAGAGATTCCCTTGTAACAGGGACACAAAATGACTCCAGAAGCCACAGCCAACTCTTTCATTTAAAAAATTTTATTTGTATTTTATCTGTATGAGTTTCTCTGCATACATGGCTGTGTACCACATATATGCCTCTTGCCTGTGAAGGCCAGAACATGGTTTCAACTCCCACAGAACTGGAATTACAGATGGTTGTGAGTCACCATGTGAGCGCTGGAAACCTTACCCAGATCCTCTGCAAGAGTAGCAAATGCTCTTAACCATTGAACCATCTCTCGAGCCCCAAATTCTGTATTTTAACACTGTAAGCAGAGTCATGCATTTGCTGCTCTTGGCATTCTTTAAGTAAGAGGGTAAAGGAGACGGATTTTGGATAACAAGTAACCATGTTCTTTGAAAAGAGTTTCTGAACAAAGCAATTCATTGTATCTGAGTGTGTTGGCTAGAGCCCAGTCTAGTATTCAGAAACATGGGGAATTGGGCTCTACACTAGCAATTTAGAGTTCAGAGTAAATTTTAATGACACAGACTTTATCTTTGTTCCTTTGGAATGTCTGTGAATGAAGTCTTCTGACATGTTGACTCATTGTTCTATGTCTATCAAGCTGATTTTAAAAACATTAGACACAGAAAAAAGTTGTGTGATAATGATACTGTATTTGAGCGAATTTCACATTTAGTGATTTCTAGATTGAGGGGAAGGGGAAGGTTCATATCCTACTGTGTAGTGAGTAGACACATAATCGCAGGAAAGAAATAAGATAGATAGAACTGATGGGGGAATTCTTGAGAACTGACAGTCTCCGTGACTGATGAGAGAGGAACAAAGCAGCTGGAGCCTCGAATGGAGCAGCTGCAGTCACCCCCAGAGTCCCACTGTAGCTCTTGGATCAGAAATGCTGGTCTGGCTGGGAGCTAGTGAGGAAAGAAGTGGGCTAAGAAGAGACTTCCAGAGTCCTGAAGGAAACAGAGATGCCCAGTTGCCCACAACCACCCTACACAGCACAGGGCAACAGTTAGACCATCAAGAGCAGTGAGATCACGGAATCAGGGAGAAAAGACAGACGTGCTGTCTTATAGCAGATATAACTGCAAACCCCAAGAGACCCAGGAACCACTGTGAGAAAAGAAGAAAGAGTAATTAACAAGACAGTGAATTTTTAAACATTACCATAAACTTCATAGCACTTTGGTAAAAATAAAATAATAACATAGGGTTACTTATAGAACATCAGAAAGAAATATGATTTAAATATAAACTTTTAACAGAGAAAACTTCTAAGCATCCTCAAATGTAACTCCACCAAATTACTAGAAATATAATATGTAATATGTATTGGTTTTATATATATATATATATATATATATATATATATATATAGTATATATGTTATATATATGTATGTATATATGTGTGTGTTATATATATGTATGTATGTATGTATGGGACATATCCCACATATTATATATATTCAATATATATCCCATAGATTATATTAATTATATTAATTATATTAGGTATATTAGAATGATTTACAGGCTGTGATCCAGATAATCTAACAATGGCTGCTTATGAATGGAAGGTTCAAGAATTCAGTAGTTGTTCAGTACACAGGGCTAGATGTCTTAGCTGGTCTTCAGTATACACTGGAATCTCATAGAAGTGGGCTCTAAGGCCAGCAAAGGATTGGATGTTCCAGCAAGGTGAGGGAAAGAAGGCAAAGAGCAAAAAGCTTCTTCCTTCTATGTCCTTATATAGGCTTCCTGCAGAAGGGATGGCCCAGATTAGAGGTGGATCTTTCCACTTCAAATCAAGCAAAAATATCTCATAAGTGTGCCCTTTCATTTGGGGGGATTTTAGTTCATTCCAGCTGTAGTCAAGTTGACAACCAAGAATAGCCATCATAAATAACAATTGCTAATACTGGGGCTGGAGACAGTGCTCAGAGGTTGAGTGCTTTCTGACATTGAAGAAGGCCGGACTTCAGTTACCAGAACCATGTATGATGGTTACAACCACCTGTAACTCTAGCTCCAGGGCATTCTTCCAGCTTCCACTGGTCCTGGACTCGTATGTACACACACACACACACACACAAGCACACAAGTGAAAATTAAATAACATCCACAAAATGAAACTGCATTCCCAGGAAACAAGTGACTCCCCAACTGTACGTGTGTATTGGAGAAAATGGGTTAACAAATATGTTAGTAGTGAATTCCTTCAGTATCTAAAAGTAACCAAAACATAGCCACTTGTGTCTTAGCATTTCATAAAGAGAATATTACACTAATGCGTGACATAAACAAATACAGATCAAGAATAAAACCATGTTACAGGAGCATAAAACACATAAAAGCTGAAGACATAATGTTCTGCCCATCAGACAGCTGCAGGTGAGCCTACCACATAGGATGCTATGGGAAAAGGGCCAGAGATAAATAATTTGCAGAAAAAAAATGATAAAGGGAATTTTGAAAGGACTGTTATATTATTTCAAGCATGGGGAAAATATAGAAAAAAATGTAAAAATGCAGCTAAAGGAAGCACTGTGACAAATGTCAAGAAACAAGATTAACTGCAGGGCGAGCAGGCTTGTATTGATCTTACTCTAGTTCCTTATGTATTATACAATTCTGAAGCATTTCTCTGAAATTCCTTAGTAAAATACTTACTTTCAGTACATTTTAGCTGGGAATGTAGTTCAGTGGCAGAGTGCTTGTCCATTGAGCTCAAGACCCCCACATGAAACCCAAATAGTGTACCAGAAGCTCAGTTTTCATTTTTCAAGGGCCCGAGAGATGACTGTGCTTAAGTACCCTGCTGTTATTGCAGAGAACCAGGCTTTGGTTCCCAGCACCTACATGATGGCTCAGAAACTTCTGGAACTCCTACTCCAGGGGATCTGATGCCCCCTTCTGGCCTCCACAGGCACTACTCTTTATGTGCATACATGTATACACTGACAAAAAAAAAAAAAATATTACAAAACCTTAAACTAACATTGATTTTCTTTGGCAACTGAAAGCACATCACAGTCCCTTGCCTCAAGATCTATAATGACCTCTGTCAATCATATTAAAAGTTATTAATAAATTAAATGAAAAAGAAAGCTATTGTTAAAAGTTAATTAAAAATTAAAAAGAGCTGCATATAAAAATACAATCAATGTACATACTTTGTTAAATATTTCAGTAGTGAGACTGGAGAGATGGTTCAGTGGTTAAGAGCACTTGCTGCTTTAAGGAGATCTGGGTTCAATTCTCAGCACCCACATGGTAGCTCATGACCATCTGTAACTCCAGTTCCAGGGCATCCAGGGCTCTATTTTGGCCTTTATGAATACCAGGCATGTGGTGATGCACGGACACACATACAGCCAAAACACCCATGCACATAAAGTAATAACAAAGATTTAATAGTTAAATATTTAAATGAGGATTAGGACTTTCACTTATAAAAAAATTCTTCAAATTATGTATTCACTTCTATTCCTGGAAACAAAAAGAAAAAAAGGAAAAAACTCAATTTCTACTATTTTCTTTCCTTTAATTGTCAGCTTTGGTGTTTAACTAAAGATGCTTATAAAAAAGAAGACTTTTACAGAATAATGATGAAGCATTTGTCTGTAGTTATTGCTCCATGGACTGAAGGAGAGAGATCAAAAGTTTCCTTTGTAAAGCGGTATCGGAGAATGCTCTCTTGTAGGTCAGTTGGGTTATTCCAGCACAATGCTTATAAATCAGACCTGCATTCTGTGAAATTAATACCATCTGTTTTGTCATGGCCCCTGAACATTTGAAGTCAGGAAAGTAAGATGCAGATAATATAACATATTGTCTCTCTGTAGCTTATTTTTATGAGGATTGAATACCAGTATTTTCCCTACACTCTCTGTTAAAGGAGAATATTCATCTGTAGGCAAAGGAGGAAATATTCATGAGCACATGTAGGAGTGGGGGTTGGAGTGCATGCCTGCAATTGCAGTGTTTAGGAGGCAGATACAAGAGGATTATCATGAGTTCAAGGTCAGGAATGATAACTAGGTAGTTCAGGCTCTCCTGGGCTACGGTGTAAGACCCTTTCTTTAAAGCAAAAGAACACCCATTATTTAAAATACAAGGCCTGCATGAACTCAAGCATTGAGAGTGGAGGTAGACATGGAGTCTAGCTGAGGAATTATTAATAACTTTTGGCATTTTATGTTTTCTTTAAGTGTGTGATGCCTGATAGGTCAATTATGCTCTGGTGGAAGGCCATACACACAAGAGTATACAGGCAGCAGAAACTGAACTCAATGTGTTTAAAAACCAAAATGAGGACACAAAGTTAGGTCAGTAGGGAAGTGGGGCAGATCTGAGCAGAGTTGGAGAAAGAAGCTAAATGTCATTGCACAAAATTTTCTAAGGACTAATAAAAAATAAACAAAAACATTTTCTAGGCTACTTAAGAATATGTAAGCATGCCATTCTGCAATGCCTCATTATGTTAATGCTATCATAATGTATCCATCACTGAGGTCTATGGTGGTATGAGACAGGGATGAGCTAGAAAGATACCAAACAGAAGATAGGATCTGACCAAACTTGAGCTTTTCTGAGCCATGATCATTTTACCTGCATTCTCTGATGGGCTTGGGGGTCACAATTACATGTGAAAGGAGACTCCTCTCTTCCTTTGGCTCTTATTGTCCTACAGGATGAACAGCATGAAGATGCTGGAGTTCCCGGAGTGAATCCCTTATAGAAGAGCAGAGGACAGAAATATATATATATATATATTAGTGCATATATATGTGTGAATATATACACATATATAAACACACATATATATGGTATATGTGTATTTGTGCATGTGGGGATAGGGTAATAGGGGAGTGCACACACACACACATGTGTACACGTCTTTTCCCAGCATTTGTAGTACAAGAGATCTCACCTCCTCTAGGTCTTGTTTGTGTGTGAGTCTCAACAGATGCACAGTGTTTGGGTGGCATTTCTGCATTGGTCTCTAATCAGCGAGGATGCTTCCTGCTGTATTTATGGTATTCAGCTCCTTGATGTTCACTCCATAACAGATGAATGTATGTTTACTGTGTAAAGGCACCTGGTGTTCACACTGCATATGTAAAGAAACACTTCTGTTTGGTCCCAGGAGTTAGAGCAATGCAGGCGTCTTGTAAAAGGCTGTTGAGGAATTAGCTTCCCAAATTACCCCAACTGGTAGAAATGATTCATGCAGGGATTTACTTCCCAGGTCAGGCATCCACAGGGATACCTTCTATCTACCCAACTTGTTTTATTGCTTAAATAGAAATGATTAAAAAAAAATAGAAATACTGAATCAAATACTCAGAGTCTTCTCCAAGACTATCTATGAACACTGATGTTCCTATGTTTTGCTGTCTTAAATTCTCTTGATGTGTAAGAGTGGAGTGTTGTGTGAGAGGAGTATTGTGTGAGTGGCCCCCAGATGTACTTTGTTCCTCAGCCACAGAGCAAATTTATGGTCAGCCTGGACTACACAATGACCATGGCTCTCCTCTCAGACTAGCAGAGTAGATTAGAGCATAGGCAGACCTACAATATAATATTCATTTTGCATTGAAAAATATTGACAGATTTTTGTGGGGTGGGGTATATGTGTGATCAGAGGATAGCTAAACAGGTGTGAATTCTCTCTTTCTACCACATCAATCCTGGGAATGAAACTCAGGACTTTGCTCTTACCTGAAGATATCTACCAAATGGTAAGATGACACTTACCAGCCATGGTGATCTTTTGGAGTACATGGAATTGGCACATAATTTTTGCTATGGAGCAGCTACCTATCATGTCCTAATTGCCAGCTTTGAGCTCCATCTCTACAAGATTCAATTAGTGACTAAATCAATAACAAATAAATGATGAATAAATAAGACTAAACTGTTGAGTAGGGCTGGAAGCCATGAATCTGATTTGGTGTGGTCTTCACACAATGTTGAAGGTATCCATGTGTGTATATGC
>JADRCH010000234.1:1519338-1594517 GCA_019843965.1 Rhynchomys soricoides
TGCACACTGCACTGTGTAAACACCTCAGTAACTGAGAGTCTGAAGCCCCAGCCTGATTGCTCTTGGTCTCAACTAAAGCACTCAAAAGTAAACTCAAGAGCAATCGAAACAATAGAAGAAAAGTTCCAAGCTTTACAAAGGAGTGTAGAGAGCCAGGAGCAATTATGTGGCCTTCTACCACATTAGCAGAGAAGATAAAATGGAAAACCCCTCACCACAGAGGCCTCTAAATGCAATGTTGTGCTTACACAGATTCTAACATTTAGTGTTCTTTTGATAATGTGAGGAGAAATACTAGAGGGGTGTTTAGAAAAATAACAAAATAATCCTAAAATACAATTCCATGTAGAGTTGCTTAAAATATCCAAAATAGTCAGGAAAATAGAAGTGATGAAGGAAAATCCATCAGGTAGATGCAGAGCTATGTACCTAAGGCAAGTGGCTTATGGAAAGACGACAAGTTTCACATTTAGTCATTGTGTGATGGGGGCTTAGGCTGGTGCTATCTGAGGTCCTGTCACCAAGCAGCCATGTGCAGCTGCTGTTCGTGGGTATCAGGGGTTCCCACAAGTCATATATAAAGAAATGCTTTGGTTTAGTTACTAGGAGTTAGAGCAATAGTGTTCTATTTTCTTTAATGGTATGGAGGAAACATCCTGACCAAAATTAATGGGGATGGAAGTGATATCTAACTTATACTTCCAGGTTTCAGATCATTTTTTTGCAGAAGTCAAAGCAGTTGTCTCTTCATATTCATAGTCAAGATCAGAGAGAAATAAACACAACTGTGCTGTCTGCTTGAGCTCAGTTCACTTTCTATGTATACAGTTTTGAGCACTGCCTAGGGAATGGTACCACCTACAGCAGACTGGATCTTCCCACACTTAAGACAATCACCCATATGCCAACTTTATCTAGATAATTGATTTGAGATTCTCTTCCCAGGAGATTCCAGGTTATTTTGAGTCAATAGTTAAGATTAACCTGCACAGAGATTTTCATAATATTGGTGTTTTAGTTAAGGTTTTATTGCTGGGTAGAGGCACCATGACCAAAGCAACTCTTATAAGAACAACATTTAATTGGGGCTGGGTTACAGATACAGAGGTTCAGTCCATTATCATTAAGGGTGGGAGCATGGTAGCATCTAGGCAGGCATGGTGCAAGAGGAACTGAGAGTTCTACACCTTGTTCCAAAGGCAAACAGTAGAAGACTGTCTTGCAAGCAGCTAGGAGGAGAGTCTTACTACTCACCCCCACAGTGACACACTTTCTTCAACAAGAACACACCTAATAGTGCCACTACTTGGGCTAAGCATATTCAAACCACTACAGAGGTCTAGTCCATTATCGAGCATAGCATGTAGTAGGCAGACATGGTGCTGGAGAAGCTGAAAGTTCTCCATCTTGATCCACAGGCAGTAAGGAGGAGACTAGAATACACACTGGGTAGAGCTGTACCCACCCCCACAATGACACACTTCCTCTAACAAGGCCATTCCCACTCCAAAATGCCACACATCCTAACAGTGCCACTCCCCTTGGGCCAAGCATTCAAACACATGAGTCTGTGAAAGCCAAACCACAATAGGTGACAATCATTCATCAGTCATGTAAGGAGTTCACTATCCAAGTCCCAGCATCCACGGGGTTAATATTTCTCGCTGGCTTGTTCTATCACTGGAATGGCAGTTCTGTTGCTGGAGAGAAAATAACATCTTTAAAAAGCATAAAAATCCTTCATTCATTCTTTGAACATTTCTCCAGTTACCTGGCAAGTGCTCACATGTTCATAGTTGGGTGTCTTGCCCCTCTGTTCTGATGTGGGAGGACAAATGTTGGCTTGTGTCAATCTGGAGTACTGAGCAATGAGGCCCAAAATAATGAGGACTGTGTTGGGCTGATAGGCCAAGGAAGGGTTTTCTCAGCTTAACAGCCAAGACTACATGTCTAGGAACAGAACCATGTGTATAAATAATATAGCGTATGTTCATAGTGATACTTTGCAATCACTCTATGGAGTATTTTTATATTGATTTCTTAATACAGTGGGTAAATTTTAATAAAAATTTTAAGTTTTAGAAATCGTATGGATAGGGATACAGCACAGACCACAAGAGTTCTGGTTCAGTTGTTATCTCAACATGAGTGGGAGTCTTAGAAAATTCTCCCTTCTGACAGGAACAAACAACAAACAAGACTTACCAAAAGACAATACCCACTCTTTTCCAGAAATGTTTTCCTATGACTTGAGAGAAGCCACATTTATGTAGATCTCTAGGAGAAGGGACTGTATCAGGGAGGGACGGTGTGAACTAAAGGGGTGTGTCATCAGTCTTCACTAAGAAATATGGGAGTCAAGGGCTGGAAAGGTGGCTCAGTTTGTAAAGCGTTTGCTATGCAAACATGAGGACCTGAGTTCAATACCTGGAGCCCATGTTTAAAAAGCTGAGGGAGGGCTAGAGAGACAGCTTAGTGGTTGAACAGCTGGCTGCTCTTCCAGAGGTTCTGAGTTCAATTCCCAGAAATCATATGGTGGCTCACAACCATCTGTAATGGGATCTGATGCCCTCTTCTGGTGTGTCTGAAGACAGCTGCAGTGTACTCACATACATTAAAAAAAAAAAAAAACCTTCAAAAAAGCTGAGGAAGCACACACACATAAACAGACATGCACACTTACAAACATTCACATTTATGCACACACTATACACACAAGCACACACATGCACACATTCTTGCACACACATGGGGAAGAATATGGAAGTCAGAAGGTTTTCTCCTTTGCCACTGTCTTTTAATCATGCTACATTACCAAATCCCATTGGTTCTGCTCTCAAAAGTACATCCTGCATCTTCTATTACATCAATTTTCCCAGCCAGGCCCCATGTAGCCCTGTTTACCCACAGCCCTGGTCTTTGGGAATGTCATCAGATGAAATGAGATTTAACTTAAACATAAGCCCAGGACACTGATACAGTCCACAGCTTGACAAAGGCAGATTTGTACCATGCTGTATGTACATTATAGAATGAATTTTTGTTGGATGTTTCTTGACCATGGATGGCTGAGGGTGCAGAGTGAAGCCACAGTTGAGGCATCTGTATCTGCAGATAGGTCCTAGGGTAAGGAATCCCATTCAGATGAGGTCACAGAGTGGAATTCCATGGTGAGTCTGACACTCTCATAGGAAAATGCTCAGAGCTTCCTGCCTTCCCTCTGTAAAGGCACAGCTTGGAGATACCTGTGCACATCTGGAAGGAGGGAGCTCGTCCAAGGAACTCACTCAGCTGGCACCTTGATCTTAAGCTTTTAAGTTTCCACAACCACAGGGGATAAGTTGCCTTTGCTTAGTACACCCAGAGTCTGGGATTTTGTTATAGCTTTTTGGGTTCAAATATGAATACATTTAAGTTTGAGACAATCAGGAGAACATGAACAGATGTACACTGAACAGTTTGTATAGTGTGAGGGATCAAACTGAGGGTTTTATGTCTATTAGGCAGGCACTCTACTAACTGAGCCATAACCCCGGGTCCTAGATGGTTTTTAAATTTTCTATGTAGATTTACTGATGTGTGTATGCTGCATGTGTGTGTGTGTGTGTGTGTGTGTGTGTGTGTGTGACTGACTGCATGTATATCTGTGCATCACATGTGCACAGTGCATGCAAGGGCCAGAAACGACATTGGATCCCCTGGAATCGGAGTTACAGACAGCTGTGAGCCACCATGTGGGTTCTGGGGGTTGAATACAAGTCCACTGGACTAGCAGCCAGTGCTCTTAACCTTGGAGCCCCACTAAGTAGTCTCTCAAACATGTTAATTGGATGGATCCCCTAGTTACTTCCCATTCAAGATTAAATCCTGAAGTCTTTATCAAAGTAATCAGAAACTCCCTCAGTTCTTGGCTGGTTTTTCTCTGGTCCCCTCAGACGCCAACCCCATCCTTACTTACAACTTTCTACCCACGTAGGTGTCTTCACTGTCCTTCAACATGTCAAGCTCCAGTCACTCCTTTTACTTGGCATTGGCTTCTTATTGACTACTCAGATGACCCTTGTACTGCATCCAGGACTTTGCTCAAATTCACCCCCACAGACATACACCTGACACCTTCATTAGTCGCTCTGCCACATACAAGTGCCACCAGCATGTGAGCTTTGGAGACCTTTTCCCCTCAGTTTTATAACTCTATCAGCTAAGCTCAGCACCTATAGCAGGAGCTCATCTTTCACCACCCCCCCTTCCTCCCCTCAGTACAAGTAACAGGGCACAAGGCTGGACCTCTCTGTCAAGGGCTCTGGATGGTCTTCACCTTGTCTGATTCACATAACCCTCTTGAGCACATCAGACGTTGGGCCTTAGATTCTCCCCTCACCCCAGTCTTTTTTCAGGTTAAAAAAAAAAATCTGTTTTCAAAGCTTTTCTATCTGAGATTTATCATTCCACCCAGATACTCTCCAACACCCAACATCTGCTTTGTGAATTTAGTCTGCACTCTGCTTCTTCTTTGGGGGAGTTTTGTGTGGGCTTTGAATCAATTGTTTTTGCTCAGCCTCAGAGAGACGTGCCTGGGCTCTTTGCCATTTCTCGGCTCCACAGATAAATGTCCCAGCCATGCTGGGCTGTGACAATATCCCTGTCTGTCAAGCTTTTGGTAACATGAAACAGAAATGAGTTGAGTCACATGACCTTTGCCCTGTAGCGACTCTGTAGCAGGTTTGCAAAGTATGTTATGGGCAGAGCCTTTTGTTTACTACAAAGGAGACTGGTAGTTCATACCTACCACTGAATTTGAGTTTATAAGGTACCAAACACAGTCCAAGGGGACATTGCAAAGGGGACTAGATGGTCTCCTTTGGTGACCAAGACAGAACACACATTCCCGCCCCAGGAGGAAAAGGAGGCAGAATTCATAGGGTCATGTAACAACAGGTTCTATAGTGAGCCAGCTGTATGTGCACAGGAAATATCACAGGACTTCACCCTTCACCTCAGGTGGGCGCTTCCCACTTCAGTGGCCAGGGTCCTGCTGACTGCCCACCTCCTCATCATACCTTTGAGCAGGAAAGACTCCTCCTCCCTCCCAAATAGCAAAATGACCCTGCTCTGTGGTACCCCTCTGCCAGCAGGGGGTCTTGGGATATTGGTTAGTTGTTAAACAACGTTGCCAGGTGAGCACAGAAGGAGTCTATGAGACATACGGGCATCCTGACTGGAGCAAATGTGAGAGTAGGAGTTTGATTTCTTCTGAGGGAAGGTTTTAGGGATGGGGCATCAGGGAAGCTCCCAAAGTTGATTGATATTCCCAAGTGTTTCCCTCTCCCTCCTCCTCCTCAGCCTCTGTCTATTCTAAAAGTAACTCTTCAATGTAAGGATGGAAAAACTGACCCTTTAGCTAGCACACTTCTCTACAGTCTAAGGGAGGGACTTATGTCTTCTGAAGACCTTGAACTAAAGATATATATATATGTTGTGAGCCTAGCCTTTAACGGCTGAGCCATCTCTCCACACGTGCTCCACTATGTTCATAGCAGCCATATTTATAATAGCCAGAAACTGGAAACAACCCAGCTGTCCCTCAACAGAGGAATGGATACAGAAAATGTGGTACATTTACACAATAGAATACTACTCAGCTATTAAAAACAATGACTTCATGAGATTCTTAGGCAAATGAATGGAACTTGAAAATACCATCCTGAACGAGGTAACGCAGTCACAAAAGAAGGAACATGGTATGTACTCACTGATCAATGGTTATTAGCCCAAAAGTTAGGAATACCCAAGAGTCACTTCACAGCAACTGTAGGGCTGAATGTGATGTCCCAGATGGAGGAGTTGGAGAAGGGACTGAAGGAGCTGAGGGAGTTGGCAGCCCCATGGAGGGAGCAACAGTGGCAACTGGTCTGACCTCCTGATGCTCCTGGAGACTGGACCACCAACCAAAGAATACACATGGAGGGACCCATGGTGCAGGCCACATATGTGGCAGAGGAGGGTCTTGTTACCCATCGGGGTAGGAGAGGCCCTTGGGCCTGAGGGTGTTAGATGCCCCAGTATAGGAGAATGCCAAGGAGGGAAGACGAGAGTGGGTGGGTGGATGGGTGGGGGAATATCCTCATAGAGGCAGGGGAGGGGGGAGGGGATAGGGGATTCCAAAGGGGAAATCTGGAAAGGGGAAACACTTGAAATGTAAATAAAGTATCAAAAAAAAGAAAGAAAGAAAAAAGAAAAAAAAAAGAATCAGCAACTTAAAAAAAGATATGGATATAAATGTAGCCTGAGAATGTAGCTTTCCTGTAAATCATTTCCTCCCATCCTCTTTTCCAGTCACTTTGAAACTTGGACACTCATTGTTACAGAGCTGGAGAAGGAGGGATGCAGTGGCTTGGTTTGCTGCTGCTTAGATTCTCATACTAAACACTGGTTCCTCAAGGTGTGGTTGCCCCGGATGAGCAGATAGATCCTCACATACTCAAAGTGATGCCATGTGAACCTTTCCCCAATTTAACTGGTCAATAAAGGCCTGTGATTGGGTAGTAGAGGGAAAAGGTGGGACTGGAGTTTTGAGTGAGGGGGTTGCAGGTAAAGAGAGAGGGAGAGAGGCAAGGAAGACAGAGGAGGAAGAAGCCATAATAGACCAGGACTGCATGGGCAGGAGAAACAGCAAGTTACAAGGAACCTGTAGCTGGGAAATAAGTTAGTAGAGCCCTAGATCTGCCCAATCTAGGCATATGGCTTGTAAATAAAATGCCTAGATTGTGTGTCTTTTACAAGGGCTTGTTAGGATCACAAATTACTCTTACAGAGGGAAATCGTGGTACCCCATAGACTGGATTCTCTGGAGCTGGAGTTACAGGCAGTTGTTAGCCACTTGACATGAGTACTAAGAGTCAAACTCAGGTCCTCTGTAAGAGCAGCAAGCACTGTCAATTACTTAACTATCACTCCAGCCCTTAAAATAAGACTTTAAAAAAAGTAAATAAATAATAAATTGTGGCTGAGCAGCAAACAAGTATGGTATGTTTCAAACACCAAAGCAAACACCAAATAGTGGCATTGGGTGAAATCCTTGGGGTGTCCTAAGGTTAGAGCACCAGCTGAAGTACCAAGGATGGGGAGACACTTGCCAGGACTGGATGGGTGGATGTGTGCTCTTCACTGTTGGGAATCCAGACACAGATATATGTTGTGACATAGTTTGTTCACTGAAATGGCCAACCTGGTGAGTCACATATTCCCCACTGAGATGTTGGTAGTTTTCCCCCACTGAGATGTTGGTAGTTTTCCTTCTCTGCGTGGAGCAATTAGAGGTAATTTGAAAAATACCATATACCTAACTTGGCATTAAGATTATATACTTTCCCCCAAGAACCTTCCTTCCAAGAAAGAACAAATTACACAGCTCCTCCAATGTGCTCAGTTGAAAATGTCAGTATGTAGATTGAACCCTGTGATCAGATCTTCAAGGTACAAATGGGACAGTTTCTACTGTCAAAACAGCCCATGGTGGCTCTCCTTAAGAGATAAAATGAACATAGGAGCCTGCTGGACAATCCAGAATCTGCTTTGAGTCTACACACAGCACACCCTTCTGTCATCAGATTCTACATCTTTTCCTGAAGTCTGATAATATACTGTAGAAGTTAGGTCTGGTTCTTCTCCCAGCCCCATGCTCCCAGAAATAAGACTCATAATCAAAATATATTTACAAATGACTTGACCATATAGCTAGGCTCATATTTGACAAGATCATAACTTAGATTAACCCATTTAGTCTGACCTACATTCTGCCATGTGGCTGGTTACCTGTGCTCAGGTACCATGCGTCCAATCTACTTACATCTTCCCGGACAAATTTCCTGCGCCTCACTTTATCCCAGAACTCTTTCTGCCTCCTGGATGTCCCACCTTCTATTCTACCCTTTCCTATAGGCCTGTTATTCCGAGAGAGAGAGAGAGAGAGAGAGAGAGAGAGAGAGAGAGAGAGAGAGAGAGAGAGAGAGCGCGGGAAGTAGGGTAGGGTGGTAGACACTTAAGAGCCCACCTCTTCCTCCAGCAAGACTCCATCTCCTAAAGGTTCCATAACCTCCTCAAACAGCACCACCTGCTGGGGATTAAGTGTTAAAACACACAACCCTGTGGGGGAAATGCTTCTCATTCAAGCCACTACAGCTTCTTCCTCCCTCACTTCCCACTTGTGGTTTGCATCTTCAATCTGTTGTAAGATTCCCACTTGAGCCTCATGATCGCTCCCACCATAATCTTCTAACTTAGCTCTTAGAAAAGAAGTAAATGGAACGTTGTACGCTTCCGATCTGGAGTTTATTGTTTATGACCCACGAGGGCTATAACCTTAATTTTTCATATAGTAATTTGCACCACAAAAGTTCATTTGTTCTTTTACTGTAGACTTTAGGTCCCTTCCTGATATACACATGTGTCTGTCTACATTCTGTGACCTTCCCTTCCCTATCCTCGTGATGGTCCCTCTGTGCTGTATTTTTTGCCTGTGATTGACCTGTGATATTGTGCGTCCTCCCTCTTCACTCCATTTTCTAATCAACCATTATCACACCTCAATTTGTGTACAGAACTCTATAATCGCACTGTATAAATTATTTATGAAAATATACTAGAATTTTGTATGGGGGTTGCTTATCTATTACTGGATGTATTGGTGGGGAGAGGAAGGGAGACAGAAAGAAAAAGAGGCGGGAGGGAGACAGGTCCTATCACGACAGAGGATAAAGAGATGGAAGCTGAAGAGATGTGTAGGTAAGTGTTAGAAAGATGATTGATAGGTGATAGATAAGATGGATGATCGATAAGTAAATGGTTGATAGATAGATAGATGATATGGATGAGTAGGTGAAAGATCGACCCTCACCCCTAGTGAGCTCCCTGAGCTAGAGACCATTCCTGACGGCTCATTTGAACAGCTGTATCCTTCAGCCTTTGCTACAGTTGCAACCTTTCTTTTGCTGGCAGCCTAAGTGTCAGATAGGGGTAGGCTCCTTGTCAGTGTGCCCACAAGAGTGTCTCCTGTTCTCATCATGGTGCTTTTCACCATGGAACATAAGAACCAAGAGAGGGGTCCAGGGGACTGAACAAGGACATGCACACACATTCGGGCTCCTGTACACACTGTCGTCCCAGGGCTTTTTCATGTAGTAGCTCAGAGTTTACTGCCCTGCCCTCTTGGTCCTCCACTCCCTGGGACCTCGTGGCTTCCTAGTGGTCTCTGGTTGTATAATCTGAGAAGAGTAAATGTGTAGCTCAGAGCAATGAAGTTGCTGTGAGTTCTCAGAACCAAATGCTCTCTGAGTGCCACTTCCTACAGTGTGTGCACAGTTTAGGATATGGGAAAATAACAGGCTGTGGTGTCATCTGTGGAAATAGGCAATCAGTAGCAATCCCCGATTATACCAGGCACTTCTCTGCACCCTGGGAAAATGTCAAGGGAATAATAATGCTTTTATCTTCCTGTACCCCCAATTCCTAGCCCTCACAGTTTATTTTACTCTAGAAGCAGGTTTTATCCAGCCTTGGGGACACAAGTGTGTCATCTCAGTTATGTGGAAGCCTGGGGAAAGAGGACTGCTATTCAAAGCCATCCTGAACTACAGAATACATTCAAGGACAGTCTGGGCAACTTGGTGAGACCCTGTCTCAAAATAAAAAGGGTAAGATGGAGCTCATTGGTAGAGTCCTGGCCTCGTGTTCACGAGGCCCTGCACTGCAGAAATCAAAGATGGATTTCTTGTTAATTATGTGTATCAAAAGGAGTATTCTGTTTTCCACAGCCACCCCTCTGATCACCTCTCAGGACTATATATCATATAGTTTTATGGAGTAAGTTAGTAAGGTTAAGTGCAAACCATGATTTAAAATGGGCATTCTTTCAAGACCCCAGGAGTCAAGAGCACTGTGAAGGTAGGTTTCCGACCCCAAGAGATGGCTACACGCTGCTGAGTGGGGATGATGAACATCCATCTTCCATACAAAGCAGGACTCTGGGAGCTCCATTTGTACATGGCCATTTGTGTGGAGAGGTGGAAAAATGCCTGCTGAGATTTCTCTTCTGAGATACACTGTGAAGGGGTTGGGCCCTGAGAACAGAAAGCTCTACTCTACCTGTATCTTTGACGCATTACCAATGTCACTGTAATGGTAAGAATGGAGTTGTTTTTCTGCTTGGGTCTCTGGAGAAGATATAAAACATTAAATAGACCACTGAACATGTTTATGTGGTGTGTGTCCAGCATGGACAAATATAAATCAGAGTCAGATTGTCAACACTGGGACTGTCTTCATGTTTTGCGTGTACTCACAAGTTTTGGTAAAACATAAAAATGATAACTATACAGACAGAACCTACAATTAATAAGAATGGTGATTTATCAATTATCCCCTACATGATGCTATAAGAAATAAAATGTTCATATTTAAGTTAGTCTTTAAACCTTTTTATCTTTGGGCAGAATGCCAATGTAGGTATTATAAGAAAAATCCATGAGGCTGGAGAGAGAATCAGCCATTAATAGTACATAATGCTCTTGCAGAGTCTGCCAATACCCATATGGTTGATCACTTTTTTTTTCTATGATTTTTTTATATTGTATATATTTTTTGATACTTTATTTACATTTCAAATGTTTCCCCCTTTCCAGATCTCCCCTTTGGAACCCCCTATCCCCTCCCCCCTCCCCTGCCTCTATGAGGGTATTCCCCCACCCATCCACCCACCCACTCTCGTCTTCCCTCCTTGGCATTCTCCTATACTGGGGCATCTAACACCCTCAGGCACAAGGGCCTCTCCTACCCCGATGGGTAACAAGACCCTCCTCTGCCACATATGTGGCCTGCACCATGGGTCCCTCTCCATGTGTATTCTTTGGTTGGTGATCCAGTCTCCAGGAGCATCAGGAGGTCAGGCCAGTTGCCACTGTTGCTCCCTCTATGGGGCTGCCAACTCCCTCAGCTCCTTCAGTCCCTTCTCCAACTCCTCCATCTGGGACCTCACATTCAGCCCAATGGTTGCTGTGAAGTGACTCTTGAGTATTCCAAACTTTTGGGCTAATAACCACTTATCAGTGAGTACATACTGTGTTCATTCTTTTGTGACTGAGTTACCTCACTCAGGATGATATTTTCAAGTTCCATCCATTTGCCTGCGAATTTCATGAATCATTGTTTTTAATAGCTGAGTAGTATTCCATTGTGTAAATGTACATTTTCTATATCCATTCCTTTGTTGAGGGACATCTGGGTTGTTTCCAACTTCTGGCTATTATAAATATGACTGCTATAAACATGTCTTTATTACATGCTGAAGTATCTTCTGGGTATATGCCCAAGAATGGAGTAGCTGGGTCCTTAGGTAGTATTATGTTCATTTTTCTGAGGGTCCACCAAACTGATTTCCAGAGAGGTTGTATCATCTTGCAATCCCACCAGCAATGGAGGAATGTTCTTCTTTCTCCACATCTTCGCCAGGATCTGTTGTGACCTGGATTTTTGATCTTCGCCATTCTGACTGGTGTGAGGTGGAATCTCAGGGTTGTTTTGATTTGCATTTCCCTGATGACTAAGGATGTTGAACATTTCTTTAGGTGCTTCTCAGCCCTATGAGTTTCCTCAGTAGAGAATTCTCTGTTTAGCTCTGTTCTCCATATTTTGATAGGGTTATTTGGATACCTAGAGTCTAACTTCTTGAGTTCTTTGTATATATTGGATATTAGTCCTCTATCAGACGTAGGATTGGTAAAGATCTTTTCCCAACCTGTTGGTTTCCATTTCGTCCTATTGGCAGTGTCCTTTGCCTTACAGAAGCTTTGTAATTTTATGAGGTCCTGTCAATTCTTGATCTTAGAGCACAAGCCATTGGTGTTCTGTTCAAGAACTTTTCCCCTGTGCCCATGTGTTCAAGTCTTTTCCCCACTTTCTCTTCTATTAGATTCAGTGTATCTGGTTTTATGTGGAGGTCCTTGATCCACTTGGACTTGAGCTTTGTACAGGGAGATAGGAATGGATCAATTCACAATCTTCTACATGTAGACTGCCAGTTGAACCAGCACCATTTGTTGAAGATGCTGTCTTTTTTCCACTGTATGGTTTTAGCTCCTTTGTCAAAGATCAAGTGACTGTAGGTGTATGGGTTCATTTCTGGGTCTTCAGTTCTATTCCATTGATCTACCTGCCTGTCACTGTACCAATACCATGCAGTTTTTATCACTACTGCTCTGTAGTACAGCCTGAGGTCAGGGAGGCTGATTCCCCCAGAAGTCCTTTTATTGTTGAGAATACTTTTTGCTATCCTGGGATTTTTGTTATTCCATATGAATTTGAGAATTGCTCTTTCTAGGTCTATGAAGAATTGAGTTGGGTTTTTGATAGAGATTGCATTGAATCTGTAGATTGTTTTCAGCAGGATGGCCATTTTAACTATATTAATCCTGCCAATCCATGAGCATGGGAGATCTTTCCATCTTCTGAGGTCTTTTTCGATTTCTTTCTTCAGAGACTTGAAGTTCTTGTCATACAGATCTTTCACTTGTTTGGTTAGATCACACCTAGATATTTTATATTGTTTGTGACAATTGTGAAGGGTGTTATTTCCCTAATTTCTGAGAATTTCTTTCTCAGCCTGTTTATCCTTTGAGTATAGGAAGGCTACTGATTTGCTTGAGTTAATTTTGTATCCCGCCACTTTGCTGAAGTTGTTTATCAGCTGTAGCAGATCTCTGGTGGCGTTTTTGGGGTCACTTAAGTATACCATCATATCATCTGCAAATAGTGATATTTTGATTTCTTCCTTTCCAATGTGTATCCCTTTGACCTCCTTTTGTTGTCTGATTGCTTTAGCTAGAACTTCAAGTACTATATTGAATAGATAGGGAGAGAGAGGGCAGCCTTGCCTAGTCCCTGATTTTAGTGGGATTGCTTCGAGTTTCTCTCCATTTAGTTTGATGTTGGCTACTGATTTGCATACCTAAACATAGAATCTTCACTCTCTTCTATGTCTATTATCCTTAGGTTCTGTCTTCTCATTGTATCTTGGATATCCTGGATGTTTTGGGTTAAGAGCTTTTTGCATTTTGCATTTTCTTTGACTGTTGTGTCATTATTTTCTAGTGTATCGTCCGCACCTGTGATTCTTTCTTCTAGTTCTTGTATTCTGTTGGTGACTCCTGATCTCTTTCCTAGGTTTTCTAACTCCAGGGTTGTCATCTTTGTGATTTCTTTATTGTTTCTATTTCTATTTTTAGTTCCTGGGTGGTTTTGTTCATTTCCTTCATCTATTTGATTGTGTTTTCCTATAATTCTGCCCATTTGATTATGTTTCTCTGTAATTCTTTAAGGGATTTTTGTGTTTCCTCTTTAAGGGCTTCTAGTTGTTTACCTGTGTTCTCCTGTATTTCTTTAAGGGAGTTATTTATTTCCTTATTAAAATCTGCTATCATCATTATGAGATGTGATTTTAACTCTGAGTCTTGCTTTTCTGGTATGTTAGGGTATCCAGGGCTTGCTGTGGTGGGAGAGCTGGGTTCTGATGATGCCAAGTAGCCTTGGTTTCTGTTCCTTGTGTTCTTGCCCTTGCCTTTCGACATCTGGTTATCTCTGGTGTTAGCTGATCTTACTCTGTCTGACTGTGGCTTGTCCTTCCTGTAAGACTCAGTGTCAATACTCCTTGAAGACCAGTTCTCTCTGAGAGGAATTTGGGGTTGGAGAGCTGTGGGACAGGGTCAGTTCTGGGGTGCAGAGAGAAACCAGAAGGATCTAGTTCCCAGCCGTCCCTTGGTTTCTGTGTCCTGATGGCTCTTCAAGGGTCCCTCTGGATCCAGTGAATTTGAACAGAAGTGGTGGTCTTGCCTGTGCTTGAAGGTGTGTCACCATTCCTGGGATACCAGCTCTCTGCTGGTACTATTTGAGTATGGAGCCCTGTGTCACAGGATCAGCTTCCCAGCCACTGAAAGAAACCAGAAGATGACTCCTCAGTCCCTGTGTCCTGGGGATTCCAGGTGGGTCCCTCTGAGCAAACAGGCTTGCCTGCACTCCTGGAAGGCTAGCTTTCTCCTTTCTTCTATTTGGCTATAGAGCCCTGATGGCCCAGGCAGAGGTCTCCTTTAAGAGGTCACTCTTAAAGCAAGTTCTAGAAGATCTGTTGCCCTCTGCTGGCCCCTGTAGCAACTTCACTCACATGCACATACTCATAGACATACATGCATACATACCAAATTAAAAAAAAAAAGATAATTGTTCTCTTAAAGACTCATTAGCAACAAATGCAGGTGACAGTAGTTTCACCAATCTCATGGAAGTTCATACTGCTAGGTACCCAGGGAAGGAAGGCAGGTGTGGTCCTCAGAAGGTCCTTGTTCTTCTGTCTTAATCACAATCTCCGGGGTCCTTATTCCCAGGACCTGGTACCATTAAGCCCTCTCCATGTCACAGAAAAATGCAGCTTCCTCTTACAGATATGATCTTGCAATCGCACAAGTGACTTATTCCCATTTTCCACTGTGTCCCTCCATCATGTAGAATAGCATGGTGGCTGTGCAAGATGGTCATAGCTGGATTAAAACTCAGAGAAGTTATGACCATGGGGGGCCCAGGCCCACTCTATCCATCTACAATACAACTCAACCACCTAAGGCTCAGGAAGCATAACATAAGAGGGGGTGGTAAGATCATAAGACCCAGGAGACCAGGATGGCTACAGGACAATGTTTTCAATGGATGTCAGGGAAACTGTACCATTCCATCAAAACAACATGACCACCAAACAAGACTTGAACAATGGCAAAACCAGCTTGATGGGGTAATCTCCCAAGGCTCCACTCATAGGGGAAGAACTATACTCAAGCAGTGACTTCTGAGATGGGGGGGGGATCAGTATTTACTCCTACTCCTTTGATATAGCTGGATGCTTTGACGTACATTGATTTCAAGCTTCCTTTAAATACCACAGTCAACACTAATTTCTACTTTGTACCTCCTACTCTTCCTGGTGGATGGCTTCCTGAAGTTTAAGGTGTGGCATGGTACCCTCACTTTAGGGCTGTTTCTGTGTTGGCACAGTGGGTATGGGTGTGGGGGTTGGGGTTACTAGTGTGCTCTTGTCTCCAACATGATTAATTTGTTTATAGAATGGATTTCGCTTACTTTCACTCATTTGCTCCCCTCACCCCCATCTCCCTTCTCCTCCAGCCTTTCCCAACAAGACTGCCTCTGCTTTCATGTCTTACAGGTGTGGGTGTCTTACTCAGTTCAATTAGACTCCCCTGCCTCAGCATGGGTTTAGGTTGTTTGCTGGATCAATCTAACTCATCAGCAGTGACACTACAATGCTTTCTATAACCATTAGCTGCCAGTAGTCCCTCAATGAGGGGTGGAGCCTTAGGATCCCTGTCTCTTCCATGGTACAATGTTCATGGACCTGATCTTGCATGGGCTTTGTGCTGATAAGTTCATGTGTATGAGTGTCAAGCTACTTCCAGACGATGTCTGTTTGCTGCACTTCTACACATCTCCTGGCTCTTACATCCCGTCCATTCTCTTCCATGGTGTTCCCTGAGTTTTGGGGAGAGTGACACAGTTGTCCCATTTAGGCTGGACATTCCACCAGCACCTAATTTTGGCACTTTGGCCAGTTATACACTTTTTCATTAACTACCACCCACTGCAGCTCTATTCCAGGAGAGTCCATGAAACCGACATGCACTGTGTGCACAGCTGAAGAGTGGATGCCTGGTGTATTTACCAAGTCATGTGACTCTCACCACACTCTGTTACTATTCCAACCCCTACAGCTGAGTTAGTTTTCTTTTGTTCTGATGAAATGTCATGACCAAAGCAACTGAAATAGAACTTATTTGGGCTTACTGTTCCAGAGAGAGTCCATAATGCTTGGGGGCAGGGGTTGACAACAGGAAGCTGAGAGACTTCATCTTCACAGAGGATGCCTCACAGAGGATTCAGTGAAAGAACAGGAAGTGGGGTGAAGCTAAAAACCCTCTCGTGGCCACTTCTGGCAACATAATTTTTTGAGCAAGGTTCTACCACCTAAAGGTTTCATAACCCCAGACAGCACCAGCAATGAGGGACCATGTGTTCAAATACATGAGCTTATGGGAGACATTTCTTATTCAAACTACCATACTGTAGAAAGTTCCTTACCATACCAATATTCTTCAGCCAGTATCCCCCCGTCATACACACACACACACACACACACACACATACACACACAAAATCTATCTCTCAGTATCTATCTCTATAGATTTAACCTTTTGCAAACATTTAATGTAAATAGAGCTAGAGAGAGAGAGAGAGAGAGAGAGAGAGAGAGAGAATATATATATATATATTTTCTCAGCTTTTCTTTGTTTAGCAAGCATGATGCCATGTGTCAGTACATACATTTGTGGGCATCCCTTGGGTACAGAGTTGTACAGCAGAGCCACCAAGCCACAGTTATCTTCACCACCCCCATACCGAAAGCCCTTCTGTCTTCTGGTATCCAGATGGGCTGTATTTGGGAATTCTTCATCTTACCTGTCAGAGAAACCTCAGGAGAAAGAGCCACATCAGTCCAATGGATGGATGTTTCCACAGCAGGGGTTGGGGAAAAGACACTTAATATTTCTTTATTGACTGGTCTCAGTAATTTCATCTCCCATCTGGGTCTGGCCCTGCAGGTCGGGGGCAGAGTAATAATTCAACAGGAGCAGGTGATCTCCCTTGTTCCAACTGTGTATTCTCAGTTCTTACAGATGCATGCTGAGGGAGACAGGAGTGGGCTGGGAGATCTCCCTAGTGTCTCTGCAGAAGTCATAATTGACAGTAATACCTGCAACCACCAGCTAAGAAGCTGCTTTCTTTCTCTTTTCTGCCCCCTGTCACTGAGAATTACACAGTTTGATCAACATCTTAGGATTCTCAGCTTGTTACTGAGGGGGGGAAATGTAGCACCAGTGAAAGCACTCAGAGAGTGGAGTCATTTAATTCAATTTGTGATTTTTGCCTTATTACAGAGAAAATGGTGATCATGAAAGACATTGTTGCTTTGTAAAATTGTCAATGAGGCTCATCAGGAAAAAGATATCTTTTCCCCAGGAAGCAGAAGACTTCATTTCTGAGGCCTCCGAGTTAGCCATGAGTTCTGGGGTTTATGTCACAAGGAAGGAGCCCAGTGAGGGGACTTTGATAGTAATACCTGTTCTCCATTGTCCCTGTGTCATTGCAAGTTGTGTTGACATCTCGGAGTGATGCCTGTCATCTGCAGGAGGGAGCCATTGTTCACATGCATGGCTGCTTGCTTCTGGGTTTTAAACAGCTAGTATTACTTTGTCTTCCTCAGAGAGAAGCTGCTGAAGCCTCTTAAGAGGAAACATAACGGTTTGTGGGGAAGGAAAAAGTGGGCAGTGATCACCAAAGCCCCTGAGGTATGATGGAAGCTGTAACATTGAAAACAGGTAAAGGGCCTGGTAGGGTAGCTCAGTGGTTAAGAGCATTTGCTGCTCTTGCAGGGGATCTGGGTGCAGTCCCAGCATCCAGGCGGCAGCTCACAGTCTCCTATTTTAACTCCAGTTATGAGTTATCTGGCGCCCTCTTGTGGATTCCATGGGCACCTACACATACAGTGCACATACATGCACGTATTAACATAAATAAAAATAAAAATGGGGAAAGAAAACTGTAAGGGCTAGCTGGTAAAGACCAAACTAAGAATGAGAGTCCTTTTTCTACAAGCTGTTGGTACTCTCCTGGCTTGCTTCAGCATTGCCCTTCCCTGATCCCAAGGAGGAAGCAGGAAAGAGTCCCCAAGAACCCACAGCATCTCCATTTTAGTCCCTAAAGAGTCACCCTATCAGAAATTGATTGTGCAAATATCTCTAAAACCAAAAGGCTCACTAGTTCTAGGCAAGTAATTCCCTACTGAACCTCATGCTCTGCCCTGGGTGTGTGACCGTGTGTGGTTAAAAAAAAAACCCAAAAAACTAATTAATTAATTAATAATAACCATTAATTTATTCATTAACTCATTCATTGATGTGCATGTATTCTGAGCCTCCATAGTCATGCATGGCATGCTGTGCAAAGGAGATAAATATAAGCCTCACCTCCGGGTCTCTAAGTTGGAATTGTAAATCTGTAGACATAGATGTAATCTATTACATAACTACAGATTTTATTGGTCCACAGGGTGTGGATCTGACCATGTTTAAGTTAACATAAACTCCATATCTTAGTGAAACAACAGGCTACCATTTGCAAACCTGAGCTTCTAGCAGCCTAAGTCTCTGAAAAACTTATATGTATGTATATAAGTATACATATAAACATTAATGTGCATGTATATTTTATATATAATGCATTCCATCTACACTCCATTGGTTCTCATTTCTAACACTCTATCATACCATTGATGGTTAGCAGTTCCTCTCTCCTGGGTGGACCACACCCCAAAGACTACCATTGTCTTAGGGTTTTACTGCTGTGAACAGACACCAAGATCAAGGCAACTCTTACAAGGACATCATTTTATTGGGGCTGGCTTACAAGTTCAGAGGTTCGGTCCAGTATCATCATGGTGGAAGCATGGCAGTGTCCAGGTAGGCATGGTGGAGGAGGAGCTGAGAGTTTAACATCTTCATTTCTGAGAGTTTTACATCTTCATTTCTGAGAGTTCTACATCTTCATTTTTGAGAGTTCTACATCTTCATTTGAAAGCAAACAGGAGAAGACTGGTTTCCAGGCAGCTAGGAGGAGAGTCTTAAAGCCCACGCCCACCGTGACACACCCATTCCAACAAGGCCACACCTCTTAATAGTGCCACTCCCTGGGCCAAGTACATTCAAAACACCACAACCATCATCCCTTCCTCTTATATTCATCTCAACACCAAAGAGCAACAGGTGCCACTCTCCAATAGTCCTGCCTTGTGCTTTACTTTTGGTTTGCTTTATTTTAATCTGGTCCGCTCAGTCTTTTTTCGTGGATTTTATGCCTATCTGGGTTCTCTTAGGATTTGAATTTTCTACATTGGATGTTCTCAAATCAGAGAGGGCACCCTTCCTGAGATCCCTCAACTGTATAGGCACCCAAGTCACCAAGGTTAGGGTAGAAGGACTTCTCTTCTTACAGCACGAATGGAGATTGTTCCTGAGAGTTCTTGGCTCATATATGAGGCAGGGGACATGAGCTTGGATGGTTCACATGTTCCCAGGCTGGCCAGGAGACAGCACTTGCTCAGCAAGCCTACGTTGCCTGTATGTGTGTATATATACATAGACCTGCAAAACCAGCATTCCCTGGAGCAGGGGGAGTGGAGGTGCGGTACACTGTGTATCACCTCCAGTATTCCAAACACCTTGACTTCCAGGTACCTGGAACTTTTACAGAACTCCTCTTCCAAAGCTCAACCCCAGGACAGCTTAATCCAAATCTCTGGGTTAGGAGCCAGGGTGGGTACTCTGAGAAATCCACCCTGGACAGAGTTAAATATAGCCAGGCCTAAAGCTTATGCTTTCTCAGCTTTGATAAACCCTGTGGAAAAGAAAGAATGCTGGGTGCTGTCACTTCATGGAGCTGGTCTCATTTCTGCCCCTGCAAGATAAACCTGACTGGGGAAGGAAGGGCCTTGTCTCTCAGCTCTCCAGTTTCAACCTAAGTGTGAGCATTTCATCAAGTTCTGTCTTTTGGTTGTCTCCTCTCCTTCTCCAAATAGAGATGTTCCCATCCAGTGTGCTCTCTCTCTCTCTCTCTCTCTCTCTCTCTCTCTCTCTCTCTCTCTCTCTCTCTCTCCTTCTCCCTCTCCTTCCCCTCTCTCCATCCCCCTCTCCCTCTCCTTCCCCCTCTTCCTCCCTCCCCCCTCTCTCTCCCTCCCTTTCCTCCACTCTCTATCTCTGTCCACTCTAGCTCTATCTCCCATAATATTTGTGAAACTTGAGTCAGTTTTGAATCTGAGATGTTTAGAACAGGTATATCGAAGACACAAGATGCTAACCTCCTAGTGAATACGTTTTACAACATCCTCTGTGACATGCTGGCAGTGAAAGTGAAGCCCCTGAATGAATAGGCATGCCTAGGAAAATTCTGCAATGGTGATGCGCCCTTAGCAGTGACTGTTAAGGGAAAGTGGGAAGCTCCCATGAAAAGACTTGGGAATATTGGCACAGTAGCATATACCTGCTATCTCAGCTAACTCATGTGAGACTGGAGAAATCGCTCAGTAGTTTCAAGCACCAGCTGCTCTTGCAGAGGACCCGGGTTCGATCCCCAGCGCCCACAGGGCCACTCCCACCCCTCTGCAACTCTGGTGTTGGCATTGGTGTTACAGCTAGCACCACTCATTGGTGTTACAGCTAGTACTGCTGTCAATCGTGGCATTGGTGTTTGTGGCAATTTGAATGAAATGCTGCTTGTTGGCACTGGCATTTGAACGCTTAGTCCACGATCACTGCCACTGATTCAGGAGGTCTAGAGATGTAGCCTTGCTGGGGGAAGGATGTTGCTGGAGGCAGGGCTTGAGGTTTCAAAGCTCCATGTAAGTTTTAGTTAAGCTTTCTCTCCTTTCTGCGTAGAGTTTAAGATGTGTGCTCTCAACCACCACTCCCACCCCACCCAGGTCCACTCCCACCCCTGCCCCTCCCCCCTCCGTACCTCCCTTTTCTTTCCTCCCTGGCTCTGCTGCCTGCTGCCTCTGCTGCCTGCTGCCACACTCCCCCACTGTGATGGCCATGGACTCCTATCCTTCTGAGTAATTCCAAATAAACCCTTCCTTATGTAAGTTGCCTTGGCCTTGGTGTTTTATGTCAGCAATAAAAAAAGATCTAAGACAGCATCTGTCCCAGTGATCCTGTTGGTTTCCCCCATCATGTTGGTGCTGCTGTATTCACACAGCGCTGAGCCTGAGAAGCATAGTCAGTCACTACGTTGGAGCTCTCGGCCTTACTCAGGTATCAAGGATCCCAGTGTCAGTAGGCTGGCATGTGTGTGCAGCTCATATGCCAGGTGGTCACACAGGCCCCTGAAGCAATAAGCTATCAAGAGAGTGTGTCTTGGGACTGGAGAGATGGCTCAATGGTTAAGAGCACTGGTTGCTCTTCTAGAGGACCCGAGTTCATTTCCCAGCACCTACATGACTCACAACCCTCTGTAAGACCAGTTCCACGGGATCCAACACCCTCTTCTGACTTTCAAGGACAATGTATGCACATGATTCACAGGCACATATGCAGGCAAAACACCCAAACATATAAAATAAAAATAAATCTTAAATAAATAAATGTATGCACCTCCTAGCTGGCCAGTCTGGAAGAGTACTTCAGGGGCAGATCAGGGCAGCCTGGAAACTGTTTCTTGCTAAGCACTCTGACTCCAGGCGAAGTTAATTGGAAGGGTCTGAGACTCACCCTCGGGTGCTGATCCCGACTGAGTCTCTGCCTGGGTGTCAGGGTTGATCCCAGCCTCTTCTCTAATAGCTCTCTCTCGAGAATGGTTAAGTATGCACTAGTGGTTGGCTGTGGCTTATTGCGCTCTGAAATGCAATCATAAAATATGCAGCACAAGATATTGTTTGCCTTCTGTGTAAACAATCCAAGCTCTAAATTATTGAACCCAAAGATGAGATGGAGAGCATCCCAGCAGTTAATCTTGTCTTCTTACCATCCTGTCAGAGCATCAGAGATTTGATTTGTGTTCCCAACTAATTCTTGCTGCATATTTAAAAGAGAGAGGAGTTTTTAAAACCGTGTTCTCTTAAAAAACCAAGCAGACAGTCAGGTAACAATTACAGGGCTAGTAGGTGGGTGGGAGGCAGAGGAACTGTCTGCTTACTTCAGGTCACTGGGAATAAAGGACCAAAACTCTCCTCTAATGTCCATATAAGTCTGATGTACAGGATGCTTCCAAAGCCCTACAGCACTTTTAAGTACTCATTAGGAAGATGGGTAGGCAAGCCTGTATGTTGGAAGATGTTTACCTAATAGTGAGCATTTGATATGCACAGATCTGCCTCCGACCATGGATAACCAAAGCACCCTCCTATAAGAAGCCTGATTGCCTTCAATCTAGTAAACTAGAGAGCTAATTTCTTTTTAATGCCCCCAGCTCTTAAATAGGAACCAGACACCATGACATATGGCTATCATCCCAATACTCCAGAAACGAAAGCAGGAGGATCAGAAGTTTGTTTATCCTTGGCTATATAGCAACTTTGAGACCAGTGTGAGATCCACACGACCCTACCTCACACAACAGCAATGGCATAATTCTTAAATAGGATACTTCATTTTAAAGGGCCAGTGTATACACAGATGGTGTAAATGGGCGAGGAAGTCAGGGAGTCCCTGTCTGCGTCTTGAGACCTCAGTGAATACATAACACAGCCGAATAGAGACTCTTAAAATGTACATCCTGTATTAGGAGGCATGGGGCAGAATCCAAGATCTCCATCTTTGCTAAAGGAGCAGGTAGGTCTCATGCTGAAAGCATCAGGAAGTTAGGAGCAGACCACCCAGGAAGTCCTTACTATCCATAAACAGCCAAGAAAGCTGAGCGCTGCCATTTCATTTGTCCAGAAGCTGGAGACCAGGGTAACTTTTTCCTTTGGAGAGAATGAATGAATGAAGCTTAGAGTTGGCTTCTAGAACATCCTATCTTATCAGGGTGAGGTTTGCTACCAGCTGCCTTTATTTTTACTAATCTGACTCATTTTAATTTACCTTTTTATTTTTTGAGACAGGGTCTCACTATATATCCCTGGCTATCCTGGAGCTGGCTACATAGACTGTGCTGGCCTCTGACTCACTGAGATTACCTTCTGCCTCCCGAGTGCTGTTTATTAAAGTCATATGCCACCATGCCTGGCTTGTTTTAGTTAACTCTTAAACTTCCAAGAAGCTCTTCTAAATTTCCAACCTTGGCCCTGGCAGCTGGAGACGGAACTTTCATTTCTTACACAGTACACTACACTTTCGTTATTTCAGCTAAGGTCTTGCTAATTAAAATAGCAAATCCCATCAGTCCTCCCCTCTGCCCCTGTGGAGTAGGTTGAATAAAGACCTGAGGACACATTCTCAGGTCTCTTCTTCTGTGTGGATTTGGTGCTGTGCTCAGTGATAATTTCCCACACGAGAGACTAAGTGTTAGCATGCACACATGCACATGTGCACCTGTGTATACAGGGGTGGACACATGTGTTTGGAAGCTAGAGAACAGACAGCGCCAACCGCCGCTCCTCAGGAGGCTTCCTCCCTGTCCCTCAAGGCAGGGTCTCTCATCCATCTTTATCCGGAACTTGCTAATTCAGCTAGTCTGGAAAGCACCAGCCATCCACCTGTCTCCATGCTAACAGGACAAGACACCTTGCCTTGTTTCTCATAGAGCCATCTCCTCAGGTGCCTCTGTGTGTCGTTGTAGGTTCTGTGCATGAATGTACAGTTCCACTAAGAACAATTCTCACCTTCAACAAAGGATTCTCACCTTCAACAGAGTTGGTGGTGATAAAAGAATGGGGAATTTCAAGGGCCACTAAGCAGTTCTGTTTTGATGGTAGTATACGGAGAGCCTGTACACTTTCTAGAGTTGGCTCCTCCCAAAGCATCCTATTTGACCAAGGTGAGATGAGATGAGATGGTGGGATTGGCCCTTTTACATCTTTCTGGTGAGACTCACACTTCCCAGAAACCCCTGTGGAGAGAATGCCCTCCTACCCCACCCTCGCATGTGAGTTGCATGTATGCAAATCTGGACTTGGGTTTTCCATCCGGATTTGGGCACCTGGGATTGCTGGTGCAGACTGGAGTGGTCAGATGTCATGAGTGGTTCCTTGTCATTGTGTAACCTGTTAAATCCCACAGATCTAAGTTGAGACTAGGGCAGGTCTGCAGTGCTGCCTGAGCTGCCTGGAAGCTGGTGACCTAGCTTCAAGTGTATAATTTAGATACTTCAGCAATTCCAAAGGTCATTAATTCTCTGCAATAGACAGAGGAGCCCTTGAGAATTCAGCCTTGACCAATAGAAACCAGATTGAATAAAAGTTATACAAAACTCCCAAGAGGGTAACAGACTGCCCTGGTGCTGACAGCTGTAAAGAAATCCAAACATCTAGTCATTGGTGGCTCTTGGGGGGTAGGGAGCGATGTCAGAGGTGTCTGAGCAGACATTCATCTGATTCTCATTTTACTGTTTCAAAACACTATATACAATTTTCAACAAGAGACTCGGGGACAGCATTTACCTAAGTCAGAGTTCTCTGAAGGAACAGAGCCAACAAAATGAATATATCAAAAAGGATTCTCTAAAATGAATTATACATTACATGCAGGGAAGTTCTGTAATGGTTATCTACATGCTAGAGATCTTAGAGAGGCCAAGAACCCAGTGGCTGCTCAGTTTGTGAGACCGAGTACCTCCAAGTCTTAATCTGGTATTGAAGGTCTAGAGCATTGGTTCTTAACCTATGGGTCATAGGTTCAACTCCTTTGGGGGTTGAGCAACCCTTTCACAGGGGTCCCATATCAGATATTCCTAATTAGGAAGGTTGAGAGCCACTGCTCTAGAGGATTCCTGGAGAGATGCTGTTATTTAGAAGGCCAAAGAAGGTGTGTTCTGATGTCAGCTGAAAACAGCAGCATTGAGCAAAGGTAGGTATCCCCAAAAGTGGGATACCCCTCTTCATATCTAGGCTGCTGCTGTTGCTGCTGGAAGGTGCTTCCCATTCTGGGGGATGGTCATTGCTACTCTAGATAATCCTTTCTGGTAATGTCCTCACAGACACAACCACAGGTCCATCTTTTAATCAATCCCAGATCCCCTTAAGTTAACAGTCAAAATGAGCCATACCAGCATCAGAGTGGCATGTAGACATGTAGGACTACATCTTACATGGACATGGCTATTGCCTATCTTAGAACATTACAGAAAGGTACTTTGACAGTGCCATGAATGAAGTAGTTTTATATGAAGTTCGTGAAAGATGAGCAACAATTCTTATAATTAGGTTTCTGTTGCTCTAATAGACACCAAGACCAAAAATAATGGGGAGGAAAGGGTTTATTTTACCTATACCTTGTAGTCCATCATCCAGGAAAGCCAGAGCAGGAAACCTAGAGGCAGAAACTGAAGCAGAGGCCATGGAGGGATGCTATTCACTGGCTTGCTCCCCATGGATTACTCAACCTGCTTTCTTATAGCACCCAGGACCACCAGCCCAGAATGGTACTGACTTCAGTAAACTGGACCCTCCCACATCAGTTATTAATCAAGGAAGTGCCACACAGCCACAAACACAGACCAGTTGAGGCAGGTGACTCAGTTGAGGTTCATTCTTCCCAGGTAACTCTGGGTTATGTCAAGTTGACACTTGAAGCTCACTCTGATGATGACCTAGTCACTAAAATTCTTAACAAGGCAGAAAAAGTTGAGATGCGAAAACTGCCCCCTCTCCTACACCTGTCATTTATTCACCATGAAAATTGTATGTGGACTGATGGTAAAGTAGATATTCCTTGTACTGGGATTCAGTTCTCTCCCCCTCCCTTTGCCTTTCACCCATTTCTATCCAGTCAATATTTATTTAATGGTGGAGATTCAGACCTTTGTGTTGTCTGTCATCAAACAAACCAGCCACAATGCTTGGGCTGGGCTCTTCCAGTGCACAGTCACCTGGGAGCCATCCTAATAGAGGGGTGTCTGTCCATCTCTGTGCTTCAATACAATGGACAACCAGTGGTTAGTGTTTTGCCGGAGCAAACCTCCGAGCTGTAAGTATTGCTGCAGACACTTCCCGATGATGATTACAGTAATACTCGGTAATTGAATCCCCCTTGTCAACTTAATGGACTGGAAGGAATTTTAGTGCTCAAAGAACTGTGATCAGGTGCTCTATGCTTGATTAAAATGGCTAGGACTTGAAAAGTGGCAAATTTGGAGAAGGAGCCTTGTAAACGGGCTCCTGAGATGATGTTTGATTACCAGATGGGAGTGGAAGGATATAAATGGACAGTTGAATTAAGTTCTTTTGGTAGCAGAATGGGAACTTCAATGGGTTTTGAAATTTAAGAGGGTTCCACAGTGTTCAGACAGCACATCAACAGCTTTTCCAAGCTTTTTTTTTTTTTTTTTTTTTTTTACCTTGCATTTCAGAGTATATAGCAGTTACATAGCTGAGTAAGGATGAGAAAAGACAGGTTGATATGTGTTAGCAAAATTTGGCTCGGGGATGCTCAAAGTGTAGACACATTTGGGGAGCCCTGCCACATTTACCAGTGGGAAAATGCGGACCTTCACTGTTGTTCATTCTCACGATGGAGTACCATGCAGCAGTGATTGCTGATGGTGTATAACTGCATGTGGCAATACCTTGTGTTAAGTGAAAAAAGCCAGACACATCGGGGTACAATGTTCATTTACATAGGAAGCTAAAGCAGACAAAACTCACTTGAGAACACATAAGTTCTCTTGTTAGGCTGTGCTGGAGAAGCAAGGTGGGATCCTCAGGGATGCTGTTAAAGTAGTAAAGTTTTGTTGTTTATATTAGTTAGTTTACTGTTGCTGGGATTTAAAAAATCAATTATGTCAGGGAGGGTTTATATTGTCATAGTTCAGGGATACAGTCTATCATAGTGGCAGGACCATGAGGCATCTGGTCACATTGTATCCACAGTCAGGAAGCAGAGAGAGATGATGCTACTGCTCAGCTTACTTTTGCCTTTTTATTTAGTCTGTTACCCATGGAATGATGCTGTCCACGCTCAGCGTGGGTCTTTGATAACCTTCTTATAGGCACACCCAGAGGTTTATCTCCTAGGCAATTCTAAATCAAGTTTGACAATTAATATTGATCATCAGACTCCTTCATTATGTACCAGGAGTCTGAGGGAGGAAAGATGCAGGAAATCAGGCACTGCATGGCATGCTTGCTCTTGGTAGCAGCTTTAGTTTGAAAATAAAGGATGCCTGAGAGGAATATGTTAAGATAAACAATGCACCAGGCTCTCTGGAATTGCCTGCACGTGCAAACTATGTCTCCTATCTCTTAACCATTTATCAGGGTGAGCAAGCACATGGCTATGTGGGTTGTGACTTCTCCTGCCTTTAAAGAGCTCTTTTTGAATGGAGATAATGCATACTTTATCCTCTTACTAGATGAGCCATTCAAACAACCCTTGAGTGGTTCAATCGCAGATTTTTTTTCTTAAAAATGTATAATCTGACATTACTTGAAGCCACACCCACAGAGCCTTAGCCATGTGACTATTTGATCACGAGCTGAACAAGGACAGCCACAGCAGATATGCTAACATGGATGGCAGAGAGCCACTAAGGAATGCTGTGAGGGAAGAAATAGTCTTCCCTAGGGAAGAGCACACCAACTGGTTATTCAGTACCAAATAGCCCTGGGAACATACATATAAGTAACATTATACAGACTGTATGTGTATGTGTATATATATATATATATATATATATATATATATATTCATATGACAGCAATTAATGTAAAAAGAGGCCATGAATTTGAAAAAGGGCAAGGAGGGGTCTATGGAGGGTTTGGAGGGAGGGAAGAAAAGGATGAGATGTGATTTTATTATAATCTCACAAATAAAAGTAAAAAATAAATCTAGGAAGAAGAGGGAATGAACAGTGAATATATCCAGAAGCTTGAAGAATGCTCAAAAATGACAATTGTTGAAAAAAGAACTAGTTCTAGAAGGTCCCATCCTGTACAATCCCATTCATGTCTCATTTGGAGTTAGGAGGGCTTGGCTGTGCAGGAGAGAATAGCAGTTGCCAGGGATGAAGGATGTAGGACAGAAGGCTGGGAAAGGGAAGAGGCAGAAACAGAACCGAAGAGTCTGGATACTGGTGATGGGCATGCAGACCAACACTCATGGTACATACATACATACATACCCATATGCATAACACAGAGAGACATGCATGCATGTGTGCATGCATATACACACATACAAACAATTGGACACATGCCAGTATGCACATACATATATGCACACATGAATGAGCACAAGTGAAAACACACACATATACATACGGGCAGGCATACCTCTACACACACATGAATGTGGATAAAGCTGGAGAAGTCTGGGTGGACCTGTGCTGGGCTCACATCTACCTTCTTTCTGGGACTCAACTCTATGGAGAGGTGCCAAGTTGCATCAGGGTAGCCCAGCTAAGTCTGGAAAGGCTATACTGTGTCAACCACAAAGGAAATGGCAATCATCTCTGCCGATGTTCCAAAGATAAGTCTTAATTTTCAATAGGATGACAGTGGAGGCTTCATTGGCAGATCTGCTAAAGTCATTTCCTGTAGGAAATCAGTCATTTCTTGGAAAATTCATTGGCCCAGTGACTCTAGAGATAATTAGTTTATTCCTTGTTTTTTTTTTTCCACCTTATGGGGGCTGGAGAGATGGCTCAGTGGTTAAGAGTACTGGGCTGCTCTTCCAGAGGACCTGAGTTCAATTCCCAGCATCCACATGTCAGCTCACAATTGTCTGTAATTAAAAAAAAATACCGTATTCCTCAAAGTCTGATACAACTGACATATTATTATCATATCCTCTTAGGTCCAGATTGCAAAGATTATGAAGTACATTTTGATTATCTGTAAGAAAATGCCTTCTGAATATTTTTTATACTTAATGAAAGATCCCTTTTAGAATCCGTCTTTTTAAATGACATTCATTTATTCAGTGTGTGTATGCACAGGTGTGTGTGACATGCCACAGGGCACCTATGGAGATTACAGGACAACTCTTAGGAGTTGATTCTGTCCTTCTACATTTGAGTCCTGGAAATCAAATTCATGTCATCAGGCCTGGCACCTAAGGGTGTATCCAAAGGACGGTTAATTGCTGAGCTATCTCACTGGCCTCAAGTTTTATTTTAAAATCACTTTTTATTAGTGACTTTTCTCATGGATATGATTTAATACCTGACAAGAATCAAGTAATAGAGGAGGTTATCCTTTAAGAAAACAAAACAAACAAACGACCCCCCTATATTCTTGGAGAATTCCATGTTCATATACAATGACAAATAATTATATGACCTTCCTATCCCCTCCAACTCTCCCTAGATTCCTAGACACACTCCCTCACTCAGCTTCTTCCCTGTCCCTAATGTGTGCAAACTGTCAAGCTTGCCACTCATTCATTTGATTCTGTGATTGTATGTGTGTTTGTGCATATATATGTATACTTGTGTTTGTGTGTATTTGTATGTATTTTGTGTGTGTGTGTGTGTGCTGTAGTTAAGAGCAGAAATATAGATATACAGTCCTGGATTCCACAGTCCAGTAAGGGGGAGGGTTTAGTATTTAGAAGTGAGAACTCATATTCAATGAAAGTCATCTCTGGAAGACACATTTCCATGGTTTAGCACCATGATTAGCATCATTAAAAGAAATCCAGGGATGAATTAAGAGAGTATTCTCAGGGGAACTATCTGATTCCCTGCACCCCCATCCCTGGTGATCTCCTTATGGCATTCCCAGGCATTTGGTGATGGAGATAACACTTTGAATGCATGTATCTGATGTTTCCCTGTCTCCAAAGCGGTATCAGACGTTGGTTTTAAAAATGTATCCCACCAAGCCAGCCATTTGTGTTGACTGTATATTTCACTGGCTTGTGTCCCCACTGAAAAAGAGCAGCAGGCTATTATGGTGCTCATGGCCTCATTTTAAAACAACTGCCCTCCTCTACCCCAGTTTGGCAGCCTCTCTCAGTAGTAGATGGAGCCCTGCTAGTACCTGGGTGGAAAGTGGAGGTGGTATGCTTCCATGTAAAGAAACTGGGGCCAGAGTTCTCTTAGAGCAGACAGCCTTAAAGTGTGGGCCTGGTGCAGTAGCCTGAGACCCCGTACTTTAATTTCCTATTGTAGCCAAAGCTCTTTTTGAAATGATCTGTCTCAGGTTTCCTACAAAACCTTTGATTAGCTCCCTGAGAAATTTACTCACAGCGATGCAGAACTTTAAATCTATCTGAGCATCAGGACAGCCTCTCCCCAACCTTTAATTAGTTTTAAGAGGGCTAGGTGGTAGCAGCTTTCCAGCAGCTGGGAAGTCAGAAGGGACACAGTGGGTATGGTCAGCCTCAAAAGCGGAGCCGAGGCATGTTCTGCCCTTAAAACATCTTTTACATCTTTAATTGCAGTTATCCTTTGAGACAGATGGCCCTAATGGTTCCCAAGTATATCTTGAAGTTTCACTTAGAATGTTTCCATGAGACTTTAAAGCAGGCTGTCGCCATTCAGTATCATTCAGTGGGATGGCAGATTCATCAGGGATATGACTATCACACCAGCGTGGACTGAGAAGATTGCAAAATAGTCATGCATTGACTTTGATAAAAAATTATTGCAAAGAGGGGGCTGGGAGCTGGTTTAATGGTTAAATCACTTACTATGCAAACATGAGGACCTGCATTTGGATTCTCCAAAAACCATGTGAATGCAAGGTGGGTGCGGTGGCCTACCTATGGTTTCAAATTCAGAAGGCAGAGACAAGGGATCTCCAAAACAACAGGTCAGCAAGACTAGCCATCTTGGTGAGTTCTAGGTGTGATTGAAAGATCCTATTTATCTTAGGGTTTCTGTTGCTGCAAAGAAACACCATGCTCCAAAAGCAAGTTGGGGAGGAAAGGCTTATTTGGAGGCTTACACTTTGAGACCATAGTTCATCCATGGAGGAAGTCAGGACAAGAACTTAAGTAGGAATGGAACCTGGAGGTAGGAGCTGATGCAGAGACCATGGAGGGTTTGCTTCCCAGGCATGCTCAGCCTGCCTTCTTGTAGAACTCAGGACCACCAGCCCAGGGGTGGTACCACCCACAATGGGCTGGGTCCTCCCCATTGATCACTAATTAAGAAAATGCTCTACAGCTGGGTCTCATGGAGTCATTTTTCTCTTCCAAGGCTCTGATGACTTTAGCTTGTGTCAAGTCGACACACAAAACCAGCTAATACAACTGATCCCTTCACACTTTCAAAACCAGTACCACTTGGGTGACTCTTATGCATTACCAAATCCAGCTGCAGCATGAGGTATAAACATGGTTGCCTCTGGAACACAGTTTCTCTGTGCTTTCAAGAAACATTTGCCAGAAGATTTCACCTCACTGATGATGGTTTCTTCTTAATCACTGCTAATTTCTTAGCTCCAGCAAACCAGCATCAATTGTCCAGGTAATGCAAATATTTCGCTTTAGTAGTTCAGGTATCTCGTTAATCACAGCTGACTCTTCAGCCCCAGCTAACCAGAACAACAGAATCTTAAATTGGAACAGCAAACAGCTCTGATATTGTCTTTAATCTTCCCTCTGAAATTTCACAAGCCAGGCCTCCATCTTCTACACTGCTCTCAATATTTTTATCTTCCATGTTCCTATGGAAAAAGCCCACCGAGGTCTCAACACTCAAAGGTCCCTCTAGCCCTAAGTCCCAAGTCCTTCCACAATCCTCCCCAAAATATGGTCACGTCTGTCAGAGCAATACTCCCACTAAGCTGGTGAAAGATAGGACAAGGATGATTCCCAACATCAGCTTCAGACCTTCACATACATGTGCCCACACATACCTCTGTGTTCTGTGCATGTAAGCACACACACACACACACACACACACACACACACACGAAAAGTAAACTGCAAATAACATTTCGTACCTTGTTCTTTGGTTTATTCCAAGATGCCTTAATGGGCTTTCGTTACCATGTTTACCCTGGAAAGTAAGAGCAACTCATTGAAGGGGTCCCGTGAGAAAGGTAATAGGGATGAAGGGGAAATCACAAGTTTCATAGAGGGAGCTGTGGACTGTGGACAGCTACCTCTTCCTTAGCTTCCAGACACAACCACACCATGGTGATGCAATTCAGTGGCCCTCGAAAGACTCCAAACCGGTTACTAGACGCACAGCAGAACTGGGGTAAATCCTTTTGTCTGTAAGCATGGACAGAAGCATAGTTTTCTTTCACCATTGCTGGTCTTTCCTCCATGAATGTCTGTGTTCTTATCTGTCATATGCACACACACACACACACACACACACACACACACACACTTTATTTACATTCCAAATGTTTTCCCCTTTCCAGGTCTTCTTATCTATCTTGGTTACATTTTTTTGTTTGTTTGTTTTTAATCAAGTTGGTACAAAATGGAGTTTTCTGAGAACTCAGTTTTTAAAACACCTCCATCAGATTGGCCTGTGGGAATGCCCATAGGGCATTTTAGTAATTAATTATTGATGTGGGAGAGCCTAGTCCACAGGGTGGTGCTACCCCTGGTCTGGTAGACCTAGACATGAGCAAGCCCTGCAGAACAAGCCAGTAATCGACTATCCCTCATGGCTTACACATCAGTCCTGGCCTCCAGGTTCTAGGAAAAAAATGTCTTCTTAAATATTCAGGTGTCAAATACACTGGGACCTGATTAGAAGGGAAACCAAGTCATAATAAAGATCTCAAGTCTTTATCCAAAAGGAAAGCTTCAATCTAGCTCATGGTTTAATGCCATGGAAATCCGCATCAGCCTCACCTTGTCAGACTGTTGAGTCCCGAAGCTGTGTTTGTTCACAGCTCTGCTGGCAGGCTCATGCATTCTTAATCCTATAGCCAGAGTGGATGAGGGACTCTTCAGAGAGACATAGGGACAATGAGGACTTTATAGGACATACGTGGAAGCAAAGAAAGTGTGGGATTGGATGGGAAAATGTTTGATTGCTTAGTTATCCAGTTGCTTGTGTTGGTCTAACCTGTTGGAACATCCGTAATTGGTATTATTCTTCTGTTTATAGTTTCTGATTCAGTGGGTGATAGTTCAGCTCTTCATTAAGACCTCATTACAAGAAATAGTCAAATTTTGTTTATGTTTACAAATTGTTCTAATTTACTTTCCTGCTACTGTGGTAAACATCACGACTAAAAGTGAGTTGTGGAGGAAAAGGTTTATTTGGCTTACCTTTCCAGGTCACAGTCCATCATTGAGGGGAGTTAGAAAGGAACTCAAGCAGAGATCACAGAAGAGTGCTGTTTCCTGGCTCACTCACAGGCTCATGCTCAGCTAGCTTTCTTATATAGCACAGGACCTAGGGAATGGTGTCACCCACAATGGCCTGGCCCTCCCACATTAATTACTGATCAAGATAGTCTTTTATAGAATTGCCCACAAGCCAGTCTGACTGAGGCAATTCTTCAGGGTTCTATTTTCTCAGATAATTCAAGTTTGTATCAATAAAAGTAGTCTAAGACATAATTCAAATGAAATAGAGGTCACTTAAAAAGTACAGGTGGTTTTATGTACTTGGAGAATCTTTGATGCCTATTCTCTGTTTTAATTTGACTATAACTGATTCTTGCCTCTCGACTACATCCTCTGTGAATTCTTAAGTATGTCCATCTCCAAATGCTCAAAATTCAAGACACTCAGAGTGGTATGAATTTGGAGGACACAGTCTGGATCTAATACATTTTCAAATTCCCTTTTCCTCTAGGAACCTCAGTGAAGAAGCCCATGATTATCTCTAGATTGTAAAACTCCACTTTTCTCCTATCTCCATTAAGCATCTGTACCCTGAATCAGTTTAAATCATGACTGTTGATAGGACCCCCTGGGATGTTGTAAAGACAATTGTTACCAATAGTACATAGCAGATCCATTTAAAATCAGACTTTCTGGGGCTCTGAAGACCTATGACATGCAAGTGAGCTGAGGATCCCGCTTTAAACAAGAAACACCATGTGAACAGAGTCAGCTGCTCTGAGGAGGAGGTGATGGCTGCACCCATTGTCTTGTCTATGCCTAAACGTTAGGAAAGAGGTCAGAATTCAAAGGCACACATGAAGAGGTTGATCTTGAGGCTTCCCTCAGTTCCCCACAAACACTAAATGAAGCTTATTTGGAGCCTGATATGCAGTTTAAAATATAAACTATCACCCCCAAAGTCTAAAGCCACCTTCACAAATATAGGACCCTAAATATTTGGGACACTGATCTCATTTAATTAATGCCATTGTTGACAGGGCAGCCTCATACAGATGTAAATGTCACCATTGTACACTTGGTGGGTGTACAGTGGGTGTTGCATTGACTACATGAATGATGCCCCCAGTGTCCACTGTACTCTCTGTACACCAGATACCTGGGATGCCTGGAATCTGGGTGCCTGGGGAGAACTTTAAGCCAAGACCAGAACTTGTGGTCAAGTGACTGTCCCTTACCTGAATGGGGCTCAAATGGTCTGCTCTCCACACATCTTTCTTCATTTATCTAATGGAGTATCCATTGTTCCGTACTAGTGGTTCTCTGCTGTTCAAAACCAGCTGTTCTCCATTGTGGCTTTACAGTGGACTGGAGAAAGATGCTGTAAACACTGAATTCATGGCCATCATATATCCCAGACTAAATAACTAACCTACCATCTCTAGAGACAAGACACCCCCCCCCCCTCTGTATTGTGTTGGTGTTACCAATGTACAGCTAGCCTTCTGGGATGTCTCCCAAATCACTAAGTTTGTCTATGGTATAGATACAACCCCATATGTTCATCTTAAGCCAAAATACTTTATGATTCAGTTGTTTGTAAACCATTCCATATTTACTGATTGCTGTGCTGAATAATTGATTGAATTATTATAAGGTTGAGCATAATATATATGATGCTGATTAATCTTCTCTTTTACATAACATGGCAAATTGCTGCTGAGCTTGTTGCTGCAGAAATGACAGGACCACAGCACAGCCCACACTCCTGAGCAGAACATGTTGACCAGTATTTAGGCCATTGAGGAAGTTCCTCTGGTCCACCAGGCAAGGACGTGACTAAACAAATTGTTTAGAATGATTTCTTTTACTAGCTTTTGAAGTAGGCTCTTTGTTCCATTTCAAAAGACCCACTTGGCCCTTCATGTGGTCCCTGCCAGTGTAGAACTGCCCACTGGTTTTACCTAATGATGACAGGTACCTATGGTCCAGGATAATCTCATCTCAAGGCATTCATTTCACTGCAAAGTCCCTTTTGCCATATAAGGTGGAGGTGACAGACTCTGTGGATCAGGCCATAGGCAACTTGGGTAGCCATCATTTAGCTGCCTCTCTGATTCTTGATTGAGAGAAGTAAAGGAGAGATGACCACTCCAGGGAGGAGACTGAATTTACATTGTGTCTGTTTTGCTTGAAATCTGATGTCCCTATGAGTGTGGTCTCCCTGAGAGTAGAGGCCTTGCCAAGCATGCTCATTTGTTACTATGGACATCATCCACAATCCAGCAGAGATGATAGATAGCTTCTCTGGTTCTTGTTTGTGATCCACAGTTAGGAAAGAGATTGGAATTCAAAGTCACACATGATAAATTGGTCTTTAGCCTTCCCTCAGCTCCTCACAGGTGCTAAGTGGTGCTTATGTCAAATTTGATACTTGGTTTCAAAGGTAAGCTATTATCACCAAAGACTTGGCTATAGCTTCATAAACATATAACCCTAAAGCCTTGGCACAGTGATCTCATTTAATCATTGATAGGATAGCCTCATACAGCAGTGCATGTTGCCATTTCAATCCAAGCAGGTACTGCACTACCAAATGATGTCACCTAGAGTTCAATACACCCTGTGCACATCATATCCTGAGGTCTGATGGCCACTCAAAACAGTCGTGATGAAGGGACACTGTAGAGTGTCTGAATCTGGGTCATTCAGAGTTCTAGTTTCCTTTCCCTTACTGTTGCTATAATAAAATGCCCCAACAGAAAGCAAGTTAAAAGATAAAGGTCTTATTTCAGTTTATAATTGCAGGTTGCAGCCCATCCTCATGGGGAAGGCAAGGTATGAACTTCAAAAAACTAGGCACATCACATCTGCAGTCAAGAGCAGAAAGTAAATGCACACATGCTCACTTGCTTGCTTACTAGTGCTCAGCTCCATTTCTCTACTCTTGTACAGTTAAGATCCCCAAGCCTAGGGAATGGGACTGCCCACAGTGGGCTGGATCTTCCCTCATTGGTTAGCTTAATTAAGACAATTCCCCACAGACATTCCCATAGACCAATGCAGTGTAGACAGTTCATCATTGAGTCATCTTCCCAGTGATTCTAGGTTGTGTAAAGTTGATAATTAGAGCTAATGATCACAGGAGTTAAGTCTGGCACATTCCCATTAGCGCCATAAGCAGGACTCGATACTGGGGACATGTTGGGAGCCGCCTGAGCACCCACATCCGCCATTACAAGATGGCGCCTACATTCGGCCGAGGACAAGTTGTAAACAGGCTAGTGCGCATGCACCTGGTAATTTTCCACCTCAGAGTCTCAGCCTCTCTCGTGGTGGCATCTGGCCTGGTGTGCGGGAGCCAATGGGGAAGCTCCATGTCCCAGGCAAGCGCTGTGACCCATATAAAGGGCGGGTATTCTATTGTTCTGAGTCTCCACTCGTGGCCAGCTTATGCTCTCCCTCTCAAGATGCATTAAAGCTGTTCCTGCAGAAGGATCCTATGTGTGCCGCGTCGTTCTTGCTGGCGAGACCGTAGCGCGGGGCATCTGGTGCCGAAACCCGGGAAACTTTGTCATCATCAAGCACCTTTGGAGACCCCCTGGAAACAGGGAGGATTCAGAACTGCAGGGAGGTAGGTTCGGATAGGCATGTCGATCCTGGATCTTGATTTGGGGTTGCCCCCTTTTTGGTCTAACGCTGTTGAAGTTTTGCTGATTGTGTTAAGTGCCCTCATTTTGTTTTTACTGTCTTTGTATTGCGGCGAACAAGTTGGGGCCTATATAGATGCTGTAAGGGAGGGGCAAATCACCCCTGAAAGGGTCCAGGATACCATGTCAGAAACCGGACGGAGTGAGAGGATGGGTACCCAAAGGGAAAGAAATCTTAGCAATGGAAATGGACCTCCTGGTAAGTCGAAAGACGAGGGAGAGATTAAAGACAAAGTAGAGTACAGCCAAATTAAAGACCTGGCTAAAGCGGTTCGAAAGTATGGGGTAAATGCTAATTTTACTATAGTAATGTTAGAGAGATTTGCCGGGGCGTCCATGACTCCCGCCGATTGGCAGATGCTGGCCAAGGCTGCGCTCCCTACAATGGGCCAATATATGGAGTGGAAGGCTTTATGGCATGAAGCTGCACAAGCTCAAGCCAGAGCCAATGCTACGGCACCGACCCCTGGACAGAGAGATTGGACCTTTGATATGTTAACTGGCCAAGGTCCTTTTGCGGCAGATCAGACCGCATTCAGACAGAAAAGAGACTTTGGTATCTCTGCCATTATCATAGGTGTGGTGGCAGCAGCTGCAGTTACAGGGGCAGTCACTGCTTCGGCCCTTGCGCTCTCTGGAACGATGCAGACCGCCAATACCATTAATGAGTTGTCTGCAGCTGCCACCTTAGCTCTAGACAGCTAGCGCAATTGGGCTGTGAACAAAAGTTGCCAGGACTCTGTGTTACTTCCATACAATATGATAGATTTACAAAAGCAGCTAACCTGTCTAAAAGTCTTTTGCAGTATATGTTACAGAATTGGATCCTTAAATTTGATGACACCCTGCGGGAATTGCCGACAGCAATTATTCAGATCAACTCCACCCGTTTTGACCTGTCCTTGACCCAAGGGCCTCTCTTCATGGATTTCCTCGGCAATTTCTTATTTCAAGGAATGGGTGGGGGTGGGATTGTTTGGAGCAGTGCTTTGCTGTGGGTTGGTGTTCCTCCTATGGCTCATCTGCAAACTCAGGGCCCAGACTAAAAGAGACAAGGTGGTTTGTTGCCTTAGAACAAAGAGCCCCGGCCAGTGTTTGGCTGTCCATGCTTAAACAATAGCGGTAGGTCGCCAGCCAGACAGTTCTTGCACACCCGCGAGTCTAGTCTCATTGCACTGGGTAGAATGTTTGGTCTGAGCAGCTCTTGAGGGATGTCGAGCAAAGCATCGCACAAGGCGGTCATCATTGTGGGCCACCTTGGGAGATATGTCATCTGCACGAGGGTTGAGTGCCCTAGTTTCCCTCCCTCTAAAAAACGGCACTGGGCGGGTCAGGAAAACCTCGGGCGCGCATGAGCTTAGGGGTCTTCTCCTGTACAAGGCCCAACCTTTTGGTCAGGGGATTTGACCTCTGTCTCCACCCTCTTAAGAGTGTCCTACTTTGCTTACAGAAATAAAAAGGGGGAGATGTTGGGAGCCGCCTGAGCACCCACATCCGCCATTACAAGATGGCGCCTACATTCGGCCGAGGACAAGTTGTAAACAGGCTAGTGCGCATGCACCTGGTAATTTTCCACCTCAGAGTCTCAGCCTCTCTCGTGGCGGCATCTGGCCTGGTGTGCGGGAGCCAATGGGGAAGCTCCATGTCCCAGGCAAGCGCTGTGACCCATATAAAGGGCGGGTATTCTATTGTTCTGAGTCTCCACTCGTGGCAAGCTTATGCTCTCCCTCTCAAGATGCATTAAAGCTGTTCCTGCAGAAGGATCCTATGTGTGCCGCGTCGTTCTTGCTGGCGAGACCGTAGCGCGGGACAGGGACATTTTGTCCCAAAGTCCATTCTGTCAACCACCATGGTGAGCAACACAAACTACAGATGTCAGAGATGGGCTGTGAGGCTGCAGAGAAACAATAGGAGACCTATTCCTGTAACCTTATGCTACTGGAAATGAACACATATAACTTGCTGGATGAGATAAAGCAAACTGGCAAATCCCCATCCCTGTGGCTTCATGAGATTTTAGCAAATCACCCATCATATCCCAAACTGGAAAGGCGATGTTGACTTAAAGTTTATCTTTAATTATATTTAAATCGCAAAGACTGACTGAATGTATTGACATTTATACCAAGAAATTAATTGACATTCCATTAACCTCAGCCAGCAAATTAATTCCTCAGCCTCGGACCTTAGGCACTAGAAGGTTGAAACACAATTATATATTGATCATGGGCGGTGGCGTGACAGTCTCACGTGGAGGTTTAAAGAAACAGAAACCTTTTTTTTTTTTGTAAGAGGATTACCTATATATGTATTTGAGTTAATTTTATTACAGGATAATAAAACATCAGAGCCTGTGAGCTCTGTCATTTGTCATGTTAGATGGGAGCTGAGAAAACCATTAGTAGATTTAGCACTGGTCATCACTGTCAATTAATAACCCCCTTTTGAATTTTCATGTGAACATAAGAGCATTTTTAGTCCAGCAATTCAATTCTATGGCATGCTTAAAGAGATTGTGAATAGAGAACAATAATGTCTGTGGGTCTTTTATTTCAGTGTGAAACTCATACTGTAGATGTATATCCACCTCGGATATCAGGTATGCTTTGGCTATCAGGTGCAGGCACATATACACAAGCATGGGTGGATGTGTGTTGCATGTGTGTGTGTTGCGAGCATGTGTGTGTGCATGCACGTGTGTGTGTGTGTGTGTGTGTGTGTGTGTGTTTGATGAATCTTGATTTATTGATGAGGATATCCCACAATCATGGTGAGACATTTCCACTTCTAAGCACCAAGATACTTGCAAAGACACTTGAATCCCTCTTCGAATCTGTCATCCTTTGACCTGCCTGGTGACATTCTGCTTAAATGAAGTGTAAAAAAAAAAAAAAATCTTCCTTAGTTTATCTTCACTTAAGGAAATTTGTTGGAGTGGAGTCTAAGAAGCACAGCATCACCAGACATGGTAATAGAAATGGTTCTAATTACAATTTTGGGATGGGAAATCTTATGCTACGTAGACTCATCAACTCCTGTTAAAGGCTAGCAGAGTCTTCACACAAAGTTAGCCCAGCTTCAACCCCACAGCCATGATTCAGAGATTCAGGAACTACTTGCATGTCATGGGCTTGCTGACATTTTTTGCCAATTATACTTTACTCCAAGTTTGTAGTTCTTAACCAAGTTGCACCAAGGGCTCAAGTTTCATCACAGTTGCTGGGCATCCAAGGTACCTGTTTATGTAGACAAGATGTGATCTTGAACAGTCTGTAGCTCTGGCAAGGATACTAATGTGTCTGTGGCATACAGATTGGATTTCTTTCTTTCTTTTTTGGGGAAGGAAAAAAAAACTTGCAACAAAAAGAGATGTATAAAAATAAAATAGCTCTCTATCTCCAAGCGAATATGTTTAAGAAAATGTCACGAAGTGGAGATGAAAGATTTAGTGTTATTTTTCTCCCCCTGTTTGTCTGCTGTAGCAATTCCAGCTCAAGTGTGGAAAATGCTTTCCCATTGGGAGTGGAGGGGGCTCCCTGAAGATGTCAAGGGTACTCACGGCTTTTAGATAGAATTTTGCCTTTTATAAAGAGTCAATTTCCCATCCCCATCTCTGCTCTCATCCCCCGCCCCTCTCTCTCCCACACTGGAACATGGGAAAGCCTTCTTGAACTGTGGATAACTGGTGAAGTACACCATAAAAGATCATATAAGTCAATCCAGGTAAAACAGAGGTTGAAATATAATTGAAATAGGAGCAAACGGGGTGAGATTAAGGATTTGCTTTTTAATAAATGAAACTTAAAACCTAAGAAGTAAGGTTTTTTCATCTCAAATACACTTATCATATAATTAGAATGTCGGGCTTATTCTTAAAGACCAGTGTGAACTTTCCCTAAGTGGGAGAGGTGTTCTCTTGCAAAGAAAACTCTTTCCCTTTAGAACCATTCTGACTGAGTAGCTGTGCCACTGGAAAAAATCTATACACCCCAGATAGCACACCCTAAAAAAGACCACACTCAAGCCAGGCTGAAGTTTAATTGGAGTAACTCACAGGAGTAAGGGCAGGGGATTACTTACAGGAAAATGGGTGAGGGGTTACTTACAAAAGCAAAGAGGAAGGGTTACTCACAGAAGCATGTGTGAACAGTTACTCATAAGAGCATAGTCAGCTTATGGACAGCCACAGTGGCAAATCAAAGCTCCTGCCTGCCAGGAATAGCTGACTGCTTGTGTAGTTTCTCCCTCCCTTGCATAACCACATGCTCATGGCCTAAATCTTGTGTGGGTCTCCTGTAAGAAATCACAGAGGCTTCAAGAAGGCATGGACCATGTTGTAACCAGAAGACAGCATCCCAACACATACATCTCCTCACATGCCCCCCCTCCCAGGACTTCTGTTTCATACTTTGAGACAATGACTTGGGTCACAAAGGATCAAACTTGTCAAACTTCAGGTTGATTTTTACTTTTTAACTCTGCCATATCCCCATTAGTAGTTATTTGGTGTATTGATCAAGTGATATAGGTAGGGCTTCATCTAGAAACTTGATCCTGTCCTATATCAAGGCTGGCTGTGTCTTTACCCATCCTGATTAACTGTGGTTTGCTGCTCCAGGTGCAAGGGCAAGGCTTGAGATGACAGACATGTGAAGGATGCCCCCACTTAAGAAGGATCTCTTACTCCATTTAACAATCTGAATTTTGGCAGAGACATTTGTTGAATCCATAATGTATCTAAAAGAATGCCTCCCCTCTTCCTCTTCCACCTCCTCCCCTTCTCCTCTTCCTTTCCCGCTGTTTCTCCCTTCTGTTTCCTCCTTCTCCCCTCCTCCCTCTCTTTCTCTTCCTCCTCCCTCCTCCCCTCTTCTTCCTCTTCCTCCTTTCCCCTCCTCCTCCCTTCCTCCTCTTCCTCCTTTTTCTCTCCTCCCCTCTTCCTCTGTCTTCTCCTCTCCTCCTCTTCCTGCTTCTCCCTTTCTCCTCCCTCTCCTTCCTCTTCCTCCTTATCTCTTCTTCCTCTACTCCCTCCTCCTTCTTCTCCCATCCTTTTCACCGCAGCTCAGCATATTGCTCTATTTCAACTGAGATAATTTTGCACTTTTTACCCTAACAGCAGCCTTTTATAATAGGGCCTGCCTATGCAAACTTCTATCATTCCATTTTACATGTTGTTCCAATCCAGAATAGCCTGAGTCAACTCTTACGAACAAACTTTCTCATTAGCAGTAGGGAGAAGAGCTTGACTACTTCACATTCTCATTTATTCTCCTTAGAGAAGTATCTATGTAATGAAGGAAATACCATTTCATTATTTTTAAAGGTTATTAATTCATCATTTTTTCTCATGATAACGATCAGGAATTGGCAAGCTTTCCCAAAAGGGGTAAGATAACAATATGCCAAGCTTTGTAGACCACACATACTCTATGCTGTATAGTCTTTTTTTTTTTTTTTCAAAAATTAAGAATCTAGAGCTTAATTTTAGCTCCAAAAAACAGTGGCACATAAGTAAGCTTTAACTTGCAGGTGACAGGCCAGCTATAGCTGCCTGCTGGGGGTTGGTTTTAAAGACTTTCCAGGCCTTCCTACCAACCACTCAGCTGCACCTCCTGATCCTGTCATTCCCAGGATTCTTAAGGATTCCAACCATACCACAGAGGTTGCCTCAATTACCACTGCACTATCCTGCTATCCTGGTGTGTGTGTGTGTGTGTGTGTGTGTGTGTGTGTGTGTGTGTGTGTATGCAGGCGCGCACACATACACATACATACACACACACACTTTCTCTCTCTCTCTCTCTCTCTCTCTCTCTCTGAAGCTCTCTCTCTCTCTCTGAAGCTCTCTCTCTACAATCTCCCTACCTATGCTTTATAGAGACCTCAGCCCAAGCTTTCTTTTCACTTCAAGACTGCTCTGGACTTCACTAACAATGCAAGGTTCTTAAGAGTCTCTTCTTCCAGCAAGCCCTTCTGCTCTTCACCCACTCTTACTGTGGGGCTCTGCTTGATAGGATAATGTTTTCCTCAATGTCCTCTTTCCATACAGGCAAAATGGTTGTGGGTTCTGCTTCCATGGTGATCCCTTTGGGTTAGTGGAGGATGCAGTGAGTGGAGGTAATTCTAATGAATACTGCTACTGTGCCCATTCTTGAACTGGCACAGGTTGTATCCACATAGAGTTTGGGTGCCAGTGCTCAGGAGCGACTATAAGGCCACTACCTGATCACAATCTTTCATATGTAACTCTAGAATCTAAGTCTCTATCACCCAGAACAACAATGAGCAAACAAAGAAAATTCCAGAAATAATATGTCAGTTGCTGACTGACTGACTTGTGGTGGACTGAGGGGCATAAAAGGAACTTGGAGAAACATTTCCCATTGTGGCTGAAGCAAGTAAGCGCTCTCTCTCTCTCTCTCTCTCTCTCTCTCTCTCTCTCTCTCTCCTTTCCTTCCCAAGAATGACTCTAGTCACCAGAGAGTTCATGAGAAGACAAATTTATAGTGACCAAAAGAAAAATCTCATTACAAAGTATATACATTAAAAGGATTCTGTGTATTTTACTTCCTCGTAAAAGGTCTTGTACTGAAAATGGTAATGAAGACGCCAGAAAAAAAAGTGCCAGTGATGGAAAACTTTAATAGCTTGATAATGTCTGAGGAGAAACAATTTGCTTGAGTAATATCCCCATTTTAATCTTGAGAATGAGGACATAAGAGGGGAGACAAAAAAGGAGGACAGTGGTCCTTCCCATGTGGGGAGACATCTGGTCTCTCCTGTCTGTGTCAGTTGCAAATTTCTCAAATGCCACTGCATACAAGGACCACAATGCCATGGGGAGTCTTTCTAAAGAAGAGCTGAGCCCAGAGTGAGGCTCTCTATACTTTCACTGGTTCCATGCTGCTGTTTGGGCAGAACATTCATTAATTGCCTTTGGTTTCTGTCCTAGTTTGTTTTCTACTGCTGTCATAAAACATGGCCCAAAGTCAATCTGGAGATAAAAGTGTTTTTATTATCCTACACTTCTGATCATTATCAATCACTGAGGAAATTAAGGTCAGGAACCCGGGAGCAGGCAGGAACTGAAGCAGAGGCCATAGAGGAGTGCTTCTTACTGACTTGCTCCCCATGGCTTACTCAGTCTGCTTTCTTACATGTGCACAGGGGATGGTGCCACCCACAGTGGGCGTTGTCCTCTCACATTAGTCATCTATCAAGAAAATACACCACAGGTTTGTCCTACAGGCCAATCTGCTGTGGGCATTTTCACAATTGAGGTTCTTTCTTCCTTGATGATCCCAGCTTGTGTTAAGTTGACAAAAACCTAGGAAAATATCTCTTTATTTTGAAAATCCATTCATTTTCCACAGAAGGACCAATAAAATGAAGATTGGTTAGTATCTGAATTCCAGATGCAATTGTTTATGACACCCATTGAGGTTTGCAAGAGAAAAGACCCAGCCCAAGACTGCGTCCCTTCCCACAAAGTGTAGGTGCCCAGGAGAGGCCTCAGGGGGCGCTAGACTGTAACCATCACCACTTTGACTCCTCTGGAGGCAAGGATTGGATCATCCAATTTCAGTCTCTGCTAAGCCTTGATGTCCGAACAAATAACCCCTCAAACGCTTTCAGGTCTTTGCACTTAGATGTCAATGGAGTCTAAAAACTCCAAAAGAATTAGACTCCAAAAGAATTATTTTTCTCATTCCTGAGATTATCATGGCTCACTGTCTCAGTCCATCATGGAGGGAAAAGTATGGCTACTGTTCATATCTAAACCACTGGGGCCAGATGTGAATATCACCATGAAGGTTAGTCCCTCACCTCTGAAGCGTCATAGCAGTGCTCCTGCTAAGGACCAACTGTTCAAACACATTCAAACCCTAAACAGGAACTATCCAAGGAAAGTCAGACAGGGATCATTAGTGGTTAAAGCAGTTAGAGTCCAGGGTTAAGGCATGGGGTGGGGGTGAGGCATTGGAAGGGATTGGGCAATCCCTGTGCAGTGCAGTGTACCACCATTTCTAACCCAATAGCACCCTTCTTGTGCTCAGTTGACCTTGTAGAAAGTGTTTGGAAAGAGGGTACTGGGAATACATCTCAAAGGGTTTCCTAAGAAAAGAACCTCTCATGTCTTAGACTAGCTCCCTCCACTCCTACTCCCACCCCACCCCACCCCTCCACCTCTGACTTACTTTCGTTTCTAAAAGTTCACCATTTTATACTTTAGAGGACCATCTGGAGGAGCCTATGTTGGGAGTGAAATTTCACTCTCTGTCTCCCCCACCCACTTCGCCATGCTACTGCAGCACTCACACACACCCTGGAAGCCAGTCACCCATGTGGGTGGCTGCAGAGTAAAAGCTGGATCACTAGAGTGCTTCTGGCTATACCGTTATAGAGTGGTTTCTAATCCATAAAAGAGGAAAACAAATATAGGCTTTGTACTGGCTGGTTTTGTGTGTCAACTTGACACAAGCTGGAGTTATCACAGAGAAAGGTGCTTCAGTTGAGAAAATGCCTCCATGAGATCCAGCTGTAAGACATTTTCTCAATTAGTGATCAAGGGGGGAGGGCCCCTTGTGGGGTGCCATTCCTGGACTGGTAGTCTTGGGTTCTATAAGGGATCAAGCTGAGCAAGCCAGGAGAAGCAAGCCAGTAAGCAACATCCCTCCATGGCCTCTGCATCAGCTCCTGCTACCTGTCCTGCTTGTGTTCCAGTCCTGACTTCCTTTGGTGATGAACAGCAACGTGGAATTGTAAGCTGAATAAACCCTTTCCTCCCCAACTTGCTTCTTGGTCATGATATTTGTGCAGGAATAGAAACCCTGACTAAGACAGGCATTATTAAGATGTGATGACTGGTGTTCTGATTAAATTGTCAGCTCAACACACCTAGAGTCACCTGGGAGGAGGGAATAAACTGAGGGATAGTTTTGATTGGATGGGGGTTTGGCCATGACTGTGATAAACTGTGTTGATTATTGATATGGAATGGGCCAGTTCTCTATGGAGGCCCCCTCCCTAAGCAAATGATCCTGAGCTGTATACTAAGGCTAGCTGAACATAATTGCCAAGAGCAAGCTAGCAACAAGCATTCCTCTGTAGTCTCTGTTTCAGTTCCTGTTTGAGTTCCTGCAATGGCTTCCCTCAATGATAGACCTTGACCATTGTAAGCTAAATCGACCTTTTCTTCCCTGTACTGGCTGGTTTTGTGTGTCAACTTGACACAAGTTAGAGTCACCAGAGAGAAAGGAGCCTCACTTGAGGGAGATCTTGCATGAGATCCAGTTGTAATGGATATTCTCAATTAGTGATCAGTGGAGGAGGACCCAGCCTGTGGCAACTGGTGCCATCCCTGGGCTGGTGGTCTTGGGTGCTATATGAAAGCAGGCTGAGCAAGCCATAATAAGCAAGCCATTAAGCAGCACCCTTCGATGGCCTCTGCATCAGCTCCTGCCTCCAGGTTCCTGCCCTATTTGAGTTCTTGTCCTGACTTCCTTTGTTGATGAACAGCAATATGGAAGTGTAAGGTAAGTACACCCTTTCGTCCAACTTGCTTTTTTGGCCATGGTGCTTTATTGCAGCAATAGAAACCCTGTCTAAGACACTTCCCAAGTTGCTCTTGTTCAGAGTGTTTTGTGGGAATGACAGAAAGGGGATTGGAAGACTGAGCATCCTGGGTTCTCAGCTATTAATCTTGCTCCCACCCAAGGGTCATTGTGTGTATGGTGTTTGATCTTTCCCAATGCCACGCATGGTAAGGCATTCACAGCTAATGCTCTAGTTTTCATGCCTCTGCTTTGATTTACTGACACATCACAGAACTCAGACAGTTGGAAGAGGACCCTAAAGGCAAAGTTGATTTCAAAGTATCTTTTTCTCTCTCTCTGTTGTGATTCACACAGTATGCTTTGAAGGTCTATGACATAGCTTCACTTGTCAACTTGACACACCAGGAAAGAAGAGACCTCAATTGAGGAATTGCCTCCATCAGATTGGCCTGTGGGCAAGTCTGTAGGACATTTTATTGATTGGTAATTGATGTAGGAGGGATCATCCCACTTAGGGCAGTACATCCCTGGGCTGGTAGTCCTGAGCCATATAAGAAAGCTGGCTGAGACACCCACGGGGAGCATGCCAGTAAGCAGCATTCATTCCTCCATTGCCTTTTCTTCCATCCCTGCCTCCAGATACCTGTCCTGATTTCCCTCTGTGAAGAACTACTTATTACCTGGAAGCCAAGTAAAGCCTTTACACTCCACATTACTTTTAGATGGTGTTTTGTCTCAGTAACTGTTTGGTTTCCTACAGAGACAGGGGACTGAGGCAAACACCAAAGTAGACCTGGCCTGCAGGTTCTCCTAGCATCCCTTAATCCTTGCCTGGTATATGCTGTCCCTAACCCTGAACTCTCTCCAGCCCAAGGGCTCAGCTGCCCTTGCTCCAGAAGCTCATCCCTATATAATTCAAACATTTTGGTCTCCCCTCCTCTTCTCTTATTTTTCTCTTCTCTCTCTCTGAACCTCTCACACCCTTTCTCTCTTTCTGCCCTCCCCCATGGGGAATTCCCTAGCCTTAATCCTTGGGGCCAGTGAACTTGCCTGCCAGAGAGCAGCTTCCCAATAAACCTGCCTTTAATATAATCTAATCTGACTTGAATTGGCTCATTTCACTGGTGGCAGGGAAATAACCTATCAATAATAGAGAAGTGTATGAGGCCTGCTGGATTGTTGATAATCCTTTAGTTTAATGGGTTGTATTGATTGATATCTTCCCAGCTCCCCTTTATCCATCTGTCCCTCTCATGAGATGTTAGGATTTCCTGTGTTCTCATGAGGAAACTGTCTTCTTCCTGTGTCTATAATATTCCTCTATTCATTGTCTGCAATACCTCCTTAATTGACACCAATTTTTTTCCAACTTTTGCTTGTCTTGAAATGTTCATATTTCTCCCTCAACTTCCTGTTTCTGGATTAGCAACTTAGTTAAGAGTGATTGTTTTAGCAATCGAAATATATTGGTCCCTGCTTCCTTGGCTTTTAGGGCTGTTGGTGAGACATCTGATGTTATTCTGACATCTCTGTCTTTGTATGTGAGTTGGAATTTGTCCACTACAGCTTTCTGTGTTGTCTCTTATTTTCCATTTTTTTTCTACTTGTGGGTTATTTTTTACTTTCTGATCCATGACTGTGATGTGTCATGGAAGGCATTATGTCATCAGATCTGTTGCTCCAAATGTCTCCTGTGTTTACATGTCCATCTCTTCCTCAAAGTCTGGGAACTCTCAGCTGTAATTTCATCAATTTAATTGTCTAAGCCCTTTAGACTTTGTCCCAGAGGCTTTCTCTACCACAGACATTCTTAGTTTGGTTTCTTGAATGGTATCTAAGAGTTATTGCACAATTTTATCATTTGTCTTGATTTTTCTTTCATATATATGTTTCTATGCACTGTATCAGCCTTGGCCACCATTCCTGGAATCCATTCTCCTGACTAAGCTTGTCTGTTTCTAATACTTCCCATTGTCTTTTCTTTTAATTTAATCTTGTTAGTTGATTGTTTCATTACCAGATTTTTAATTCTATTATAGTGTGTCAATTTACACGCTTCCCATGATTTATGTGACTTATTCTGCTGTGTGTTCAAGTCCACACTCCAAGGTATTGAGCCTTTTATCCACTGTGGTCACTTTCTTCTCTGGCTCCTTACTTTATTCTACTGCTCATTGGAGTCTTCTGTTGGTCCTTGATTTGTTTTTAAAGCAAGACTCTGAAACCTTTTTCTGGAATTTTGACTATTTTCTTATCTTGGCTTTCTGGTGTTGAGACCATCATATTGTGAGGCATGGTTGTGCTTTGCTGGATCCTGGCTTCTGTTTGCTTTGAATGTTTTACTCCGTTGTTGGGATGAGTCCTTTGGGATATAGTTTACCACTTTGGTTAGTAGCAATTTTTTTCTTTGTTTTATTTTATTTTAATTTTTCCCAATGATGGAGACTGAACCTGGGGCCTTGCCCTTTCTAGGCGAGGGCTCTGCCACTGAGGCACTTCCCTGCTTTTTTTTTTTTTTCCTCTTATGTCTTTGTGTAGATGTCAGATGGAGAAGGAGTAGAGTGCATCCACACAGGTCCCAGTAATAATAGCAGCATGGGAAGATGATGTGACCTCCACATGTATGACCTCCACATGTACGCTCACAGTGGTCCTCGTCTTTCCTGATGCTGTGACCCTTTAACACAGTTCCCCATGCTGTGGTGACCCCAACCATAGAGTTATTTTCATTGCTACTTCATAACTATAATTTTGCTTCTGTTATGAATCATACTGTAAGTATTTTTTGGAGACAGAGGTTTGCCAACAGGGTCTTGATCCACAGGTTGAGAACCACTGCTCTAGAAGGCTCACATATAGTATCGTTGGAGTTCCTGCTGCAAAAAACAAAAACAAAAAACCTCTTAATTTATAGTATTTTTTAGAGTTAATGGTCTCAATATTTAAATAGTGAGGTAAGAAAAGAATGGGTAAGGGGAAAAGCTGAGTTATAGTCAGGATGAGAGGAGAGAGTATGTGCCTTTAAACCCAGCTCTCAAGAGACAATTCAAGTGAGTCTCTGAGTGTGAGGCCAACCCAGTCTACAAAGTGAGTTCTGGATAGCAAGGGCTATACAGAGAAAGCCCTGTCTCAAAAAAAAAAAAAAAAGAGAGAGAGAAAGAGAGGGAGGGACAGAGAGGGGGAGGAAGGAGAGGAGAGTGGGGAAGAGGAAGGAGAGAGAGAAGAGAGGAAGAGACAGAGAGACAGAGAGAAACAGAGAAGAGAGTATGTGGTCAGGCCCATGATGAGCAGTAGGAAGACCATTGTGTTCTGGATGAAGAAGCAGACAAGGAAACAACACAGGCTTTTCTGGTGAGGCACAAGTTCAAACGTAATGACTAACCAAAAGACAGAAGTGGACACTTTATAAACTTAATTAAACAATTAAAAATTTGATTTGAATTAAAATAGTAAGAGCTGGAGAGAAAGCTCAGTGGATAAAGTCATAACTGCCAAGCCTTAAAACCTGTGTCCTGTCCTCAAGGTTTATGTAATGGAAGGAAAGAGCCAACCCCTGTACTTCCTCTGACATCCATATGTATATGGTGGTACACACATATGCACACCACACAGACATACAAACACACACACATGCACACTCACATCACACACATACATACACATACCCCCACACATACATGCACACAGTCATATGTATACATACACACACACAACTCACACCACACCCACAAATAAGTAAATATAATCCAAAAATATAAATAGATAAACAAAAATAAAATTAAAAAACAATAAAATGAATAATAAAATCTCTAGATTTGGTGGCACACACCCTTATTCTCAATAATTAGAAGGCGAAGGCATGTGAATCTCTGAGTTTGAGGCCAGCCTGGTCTACATAAAGTGTCTCAGGCAGGCCAGGGCTACACAGTAGGATCATATCTATAAAGATATAAAACATAACAGAAGATAGTGTGCTCTCAGTTCGTACTTCTTCTTGTTTGGGAGGTGTGCCTTCTCCTGCTGCCAGAGCAAGGCTGCTGGTGTCAGACATTCAAATTAAGTCAAAGACCACTGTCTGCCAGAATTCCCTCTCTGATTTCCTCAGGTTGTAAATCAACACCCTATATCTGCTGCTTTGGCAGTGATGCAGGTGGGCAGTGCAGGGCTCTCTGTACCTGATGAGGCTTGTAGGGCACATGGAGGTCCACTGTGTTTGCCATTTTCCAGTCTATCAGATTAACTGAAGCACATCCCATGCTACAGCTTCCCATGCTCTGATAAAACTTCACTAGTGATGGGGTGGGTGTTAGGGAAGGAGGATGTTGACTTAATCACCCATCTGCTGACGTCACCACTGTGTACACTGTTGAGCATCTACTGTGCCCATCAGGACCCTGCACGGAGTTCGGCTTATACTTAATCCTGGTCCTTTTCCTATCTAGGCAGTGGTGGGAGTGGACTGTGCACTTCAGATCTCCCTGGTTCAGACTCCTTAGTCTACTGTGGTTTGCCCATCCCCCTCTGAGACATTGAATTCAGCTTCTAATTTGGGCTTTGTCAGGCTCTAGTGATAGCTAGTATGCAGTGTATGAATTGATTCTGAACAGGATCCCGGCCAGCAATAGCACTTTGGCATGCAAGGGTGTGTGTGTGTGGTGGGGGTGCCTTCTTCCTTCCTTGTTTCTGTTCTCTGTGTCGCTTCCTCTTGTTTCTGTATTGGTGGCTTTTATCTTGGCTTTTGTCCACCCAATCTCATGATCTCTAATTAGCCATCTTAACCTTGTTTGTTCACAGCGGCTCTCCTTGAGCTTTTCCCGTGAGAGATTGCATGTTGGATGGTGTAACTGACATATTTCTATAAGCCAGTCCTCTGTGAAAAAGCACAGCTGATAATAATAAATGACAGTGTTCAAAAACACTTCTGTGAAGATGTAAAACTTGGGTCGCTAGAGACATGTCTGCTCACTAACGATGCCTTAAGAGCCCCTCTCAGCCAGCCCATCCCAGTTTTCACCTCCACTTCTTTCATCTCATCCTCAAGAAAAGCTGACATGAAACCATTTTCCTTCTCACTTGGCACACAGAAGAGCAGACATTGTAGTGAAAAGAAATTCTGAAGAGACAGAACTAGCCAGTTAATGAGAGGAACTAGGGCTGATAAAATAGTTCTGGCCATCTACCCCAGATTCATTTCCAGAGGCATGCCTGTGGGAACTGAGATGTCTAGCAACTAGCATTTGTCACAACCATGCCTGTCACCAGATGATACCTGATGAATTCTCCATGTTTATCCGCAGTGGGCTGACCCCTAAGCCCACATTCTTTCATGTCTTCTGTATCCCTGCAATGTTGCCTTAAGGCCACAGCATACTTAAAATTCTGTGCATCTGACTGAATGGGCTGTGGTTTTGAAATGAGACCAACATAGCCAGTGTAAATGTTTCTGGAATCAGGGAAAGAGCCAATTTTGGCGGGACATGGGTTAGAGAGTGGATAATACAGCCATTGTCCTAGGGAAGCTGAATAGCCCATAAGAAGGAGCTACCCTTAAATGATGATGTCAGAGTCCTGGCAAGGGCTGGTAAGCTTGTGAATGGTGGTTGGCCCTTAAATTGCTCAAGGCTTGGTACATACAAGCACAGGTGCCAGTGAAAATCCACTCTGACATGAGTGAGTTCTGTACCTCAATTGCTCACCTCTGTTTTCCTTCGTTCCTACTCTACAGTGTGGATGATGCCTCCTATGAAGTTATGAAGATTGATATTGAGATCGAAGCACCCAGTGACCCACCTACCACACAGCTAGTCACATGGCAGGTTGAATACCCAGGAGAAATCACCTCTGACCTGGGAGTGTCCAAGATCTATGTGAGCCAGAAGGACTTGATTGGAGTCATACCACTAGCCATGGTAAGAGAGCACTTGCAGACCTGGGAATGGGTAGGCTCCATGCTGTGATCCAAGCTTAGGAGTCAAAGATCAATCAGCAAGCATCAAAATGGGTACAAAAATGGGACTGTGAAGCCCATTGCCAATAGCCACCTGTATATGTTCTAAGAAATATTCTTTAAATTGCATTTTTAAAATGTAGTCCAGGAAGTAGTTATGAGCCTATCTTTAAATGAATATTATGGATGATGGGTTGAATGTGCATGGCATAATGTAAATTACTTAAGGATTTCAAACATATGCAACTGTGCAGAGGGCTTTGTTTAAGTGTTTATGTGCTCATACTGAGATTCAAGGAAGTCTGGACTCTCTATTCACTAACATCTTGGTGGCTTGACACTTCACAGGAACAAAGAGAACAGGTTTTGAAAGGTGATGGAATATTCCCTGCAAAGAATCCTTATCTCCACAAGGGAAGAACAGGCCTTGGGGGCATACTCATCTTGATGCTGAGGGTCTGCTGTCCTCCACTGGCATTAGCCACCTACCTGTAATGTAGGAAAACAGAACTCACTTCTTCCCATTTATAAACCATGTGTCCTAGTTTGCTTCCTTCTGTTGTATTGAACACCAGAACCAAAGACAACTTGGGGAGGAATTGGATTCACTTTAGTTACAACTTATGGTTGATCACTTAGTGATTTGGGGCTGGAACTCTAGGCAGGAACTAAAGCAAAGACCATGGAGGAACATGGCTCACTCACTTGCTCCTCATGGCTTGCTTAGCCTGCTTTCTTATATTACTCAGGAACATCTGCCCAGGGATGACCCCATCCACTATGGCCTATACTCTCCCATATCAGTCATCAATCAAGAAAATGCCTCTCAGATATAGGCTAAGGTTTTTCCAAACCTTCTTTAATAAGTGTTCTTAAACACTTCAGCCTCCCTTCTAGACCACTGACCAAAGGTAGGGAAGAAAGATGGTTAACAGGACAAAGGGGATGTGGACCTGTTTAAAAGTTGTGCTTTGGGGCAATTCCAATCTTTGTTGTCAGGATATCAGCAGTCCAGACTAAAACATCAAATACCAATCAGTAGTGGAAGTCAAGTAAAATTGGCATACACCAAACAGAATCAATAGCAGTAGCTCAATCCAGAAGGAACTGTGAAGCTCTGCCGAATTGGCATGAGTCCATGGAAGCAGCAAGAATCAGCCTGATTAACACGAGAAGTTCTTTGGTGAGTTACTCACTGCAAAGTAAAGACAGGTGAAGCATAGCAAGGCGAACCAATGCAAGAGCATCTGCTGGGTTCTACTTAACACTCTTTCCAAACATCACCTGCCCTCTCAAGTGTCTGCCTCAGCAAAACATTCTCTCATCAGACAGCTTCCAGAAAAACATCAAATGACACAACTGAGTCTCCAAAGAAACCAGAAATTTCCCCTTCACTCAGACATGCCCACAGGCTAATCTGATGGAGGCACTTTCTCAGAAGAGATTCCCTTTTCTCATAGAATCTGGCTTGAATAAAGTTGACAAAAAAACAAAACAACACTAAACTAAACTGAACTAACCAGTACATTGCACAAACACACATTATGTGTTCCTCGAGTACTTCTTCTTTGGAGGGTAGATAAAAATCACAGCCAGTAGTTAGTTGTGAGAATAAAACAATCACAGGTCCTGAGGCTCATGGTGGAGTGCTTGCCTACCATGTGCCAGGACTGGTTTCAATCTGCAACCCAACAAAGCTCAAGTTAAATAAATAAATAAGTAACTCATGGGTCTTTACAAGAACTTCAGCCTCTTGCAGACATATAAGAAGCACTATCTACTATTATGAATATTTTGTTACTGACAGCAAGATACAAAGGACATTCCTTAACAAAGCTGTGAAGTTCTTAAGGAATGGGCTTCTTCACAGCCCTATACTTCTCAATCTGAAAATCCAGGCAGCAGGCAGCCATCATTGATCCTTGAACTGACTAGATTACATTAACTAGATTCAAATACTGTGAGTCTGATGAGTGACTCCCCAGGAGTCTCTCTAAGAGGCCATCTCTGGGTGGAAGAGTGAGTTCTGAGCTCTGGCTTCCCTCTTTCTCATATCTGGGGCATTTTGCTATCCACATTTGTTAGTTGATAAAATAATACTTAAGGAGTGTTACCATTACAAAATGGCCTTGCATCTGCTAATTTGTATGTTCACTGAGGGATATTTGGTGGAGAAACAGATCTCTGGACCAGGATGAGGGTTCGAAGTTAGAGGCATGCATGACAGAATGGAGCTAGAAGAGTTGGGAGTCTGCTGCTGTGAGAAATCACTGTGTGGAGGCCCGTGGGGGTAGCATGGGTTTACTTGTTTCTTCAGAAGCATTTTGGATACATGTGTAGAAAAAAATGTGGGGTAAGGGAAACAGAAGGGTAGGGTCTGTTCTTTGCTCTACAAAAGACCTTGCCACACTAGTCTGCTGGGTTTGGTGTCTGCTCTTATTTACTTTCTTTGTGTGTCCAGCATAGAGCTTGTCTGGTAGCTCAGTGGCTTGGATATTCCATCTAGTGGCTGGATGTCCCTGAACATATTATTTATCCCTGTGACCCTAAATTAATAACAGCCATGTTGGAGCTGGAGAGATGGCTCAGCCATTAACAGTGCATATCTCTTCTACAGAGAACTGGATTTCAGTTCCCAATACCTACCAGGGTCTCAACTATCTTTAACTCTATGAAAATCATGTCTACCTTATATCCAGAAGACTGACCAGAGTCGGATGTGATCTTTTACTGAGTTTAACACTTTGTATCCATCTTCTAAGCCAAGAACTGGCCCATGTGGCAAGGGAAGCTAAGGAGAATAAAGTTTCTTCCCAGAAAATGTCTGCCTAGGCAGGTGGACATAACAGTGAAGGGTATAAGAAATGCCTAAGGCTGCCCCTGACCTGATCACGCAGGTGAGATATCCCAGTGGAAGAAAAGCAGACAGCTAAGACACATGCTCCTGATAGGTGCTCAGACATTATTCTGCATTAGAAAGAGGAATTGAAGAAAAATAGCAATAAACCATGTGTTTAAAAATGCCTAACATAACCCTACAATACTACAAAGATGTTTTCTATTATAAAATATATTATGGCTTGCATTTTGATAAAGAAATCTTTGCACGTATCTCTCATCGATCCCTTGAGGTAAACTTTTAGAAATAAATTTTAATTCAAGGATGTGAGTCAGAGGATATGTAATTTTGTAATACATTTTTGTAATGTCTGTAGAATTGCCTTTGGGAAGTTTTAACTAATTTACAATTCTACCTGCTGTGTGTAAAGATACCCATTTCCCTGCAACTTTGCCAACAGAGAATATTAATTTTTTTAAAAATAGACAATTTATTAAGCAAACATCTTATCTCAGTGTTTCCTTAATGTGTCCTACTTGGGTAACATTTTTTATTTCATAATTAAATATTTGTCCTTTGCCCATTTTATTGTCCTACAGAAAATTCAACTTCTTATTTTTTTCTAAAGCTAAATAGTTGTACAAAGTGGGGAAATCACATTTTAAGTGTGGGGCTTGCTGGCACACTTCTAGAATGTAGCTATTTCTACATTCTAGTTTAGCAGGCACTGAGTACAAATCCTCTTTCTTCTGTGTATTAGTCTATCCATCTTTTGGTTGATGTGCCACATGGATTCTTCCCCAATTTGCTCTTCTAATTTCACACATTACAGGTTAGTGCAGAGGATTTTGCATATATATGGCCTTGTATATGCTAAGCAAGTACTCAGTGTCTGAGCCACACCCCAGCCTCTCACTGGGGGATTCCAGGCAGGTGCTCTAACACTGAGCCATGCCCCTTACTGGGGGATTCTCAGCAGGGGCTCTAACACTGAGCCATGCCTCCAGCCCCTCACTGGGGAATTCTAGGCAGGTGCTCTACCACTGAGCCATACCTCCAGTCCCTCCTTGGGGGATTCTAGGCAGGTGCTCTAAAGCTGAGCTATGCTCCTAGCTCTTGTTTAATTTTTAATGTGGCCAACTCTATCGATCTTTTTCATAATTGAAATCTTTCATCTTCTCCTGATGAATTCTAAGAGGAAAATACACACCTGCTTTATTTGTTCTTATAAAGCCTGTGAATAATACAATGCCCAACACAGTACAACCCGAGAAAGAGAAAAACAAACATAAAACAAGATGGTGCTGAATGCAGGTGCTACTGTGACAGCATGAAAGCTTAGAGATCCATGTAGGGCAAAGGTCACACCCCTACTTCCAAGTGGTTCTGTAATTGCACCTCCAGGAAATCTTTAAGCTGAAACAAAGGCTCCCACATGTGCAGGGCTTTGAAAGCTTTGTATTCTCTTAATCTAATCATGAATTTCTATGAGTTTAATATTCAAAAACATCATGTTTTGCTGTATGAAGGTGAAGTATTCCTCCTTAGGGAGGGAAATTCTTAGAGGAAAAACTCACTAAACACACGTCTTTCTGTTAAGTGACCACACACAGGGTCTGGCATGAGACATGCTGTGTGCATTTCTCAGAAGACCTGGGAGGCCCATCCATGACACACAGTTCCAGGCTGGTGGTGACTTCTCATTGTTGTTTCCTGAGCTTTGGATTAAACTAAATCTGAGCTTATTCCAGGCCTCAGCAATGGAGACACTGGTATGCATTTCTGTGCTGAAGGTGCCATGGCAGTGAGTCCTTAAAAACTCATTAAGTGCTCTTTAAAATTCAATGTTCCACTCATTTGGGAGAGGCCATTTTGAGAGCTGCCATTGAAGGTGTTGCTGTCAGCTTGGTACAAGGATAATTTGAGAAGAACAAGTAGCCAGCATCTATCTCCTAACCAGGTTCCTGTTCCTGTCTCAGCTCCTCCTCTGAAGTTTTAATGTTGAGCATTACTGATCTGGGGCTTGAGATAAAACTCAACCCAGAGAGTCCATCACCCTTGACAATAATCAGAAGAGGGCTGTAAGTTTGTTGTGGTGTTGTCTCATGATAGTTGTAGTGACATGAAGGTACAGATATGACCACCAACCTTGAAGGTCCAGGGGGAAGGGGTGTTTCAGAGTTTGTGGACTTTATGGAGTTTCAGAGCAAGGAATCAAGAGGGACAGGTACCCTTTGTGAAGCACAGCTTGGCAACAGGTTCTGACTTTCCCAAGTATGTTACTTGCAGGAGTCCTTGCTTCACAGCCCAAGTGCCATGCCACCTGCCATGCCACCTCATTGGAAGGGTCTTCCTTGATATTTACACTCTTGGTGGATGCTGACATTTTGAGATTGAAGGATGGCAAGTGAGCCCTGGCTTCTGTTGGTCAGATTCCATAGCTTCAGGCAAACCTGAGATGCTTCCAGAGGTCCCAAGCATCGCTTTGATGGAGCTTCCTGATCCTCCATCCTTTAATTCTATCTCTTAAAAACTTGCCCTAAATGCACTGTTTGCATTTCTTGGAAGAGCTGTGAGGCTCCTCCATGGAGCATAGGTCCAGGGTGGTGTATGGCTTCTGGTACACTGTATATCATATCTAAATGCCTTTTTCTCATTAGAAGGAATGAGTGAGGACAGTGAGTTCCACAAGACACATAGGTAGACACCAAGGACCTCTGTCCAGGCAGACCATACATGAACTTGGCTGAAGGATAAGTGCTAAGGGTTTTTAAAGATATATAGATAGACTATAGATATCTAGCTATAAAACTATCTATATTATATATAAATATGTTATATATTGTCACATCTATGTATTTATAATATATAGATATTTGTATAAGTAAATATACACAATAATATCGAATATATATTATATATTTACATATTATATTAATTATATAATATGTATCTAATATAATATATTTACATATAGCATTTTATATATTATGTTAAAATTTAATATTATATATTTATATATTATATGCAATAACATGTATGAGAATGTGTCTATGTATGTGTGTACATGTATATATGTGTGTGCATAATAACACAGGCATAATAACCACAGAGGCCATCAGAGGGCATCTGATCTCCTGGAGCAGAGGGTTATGAGCCTCCGTGTGGGTTCTGGGAACTGAATCAGGTCCTCTGGAAGAGCAGCCAGTGCTCTTAACTGCTGTGCTGTCCCTCCAGCCTCCAGAAGGTCAAGTGTTTTTTTTCCTTTTATGGATGATTCTTGGGTTATGAGAAAGTCACCATCTTCTCTAACACGTGTGTCCTTAACACACCCCCAAATTCCCATCTGTGGAGCAAGTGAACAAAACCTACTCACAGTTTCAAGACCATGAAATTTTAACTAAGAAACTTTTCAGGAAATGCATTTTTAAAAATTTCACTCAATCTAGTACATTTCTGTCCTTAAGTGAAGCAAATGTTATATCAACTGATCCTCTCTTTACCATCAGAATCCACAGGAAGTAACTGTCTAGTACAGTAGTTTTCAACCTCTGGGTCACAACCCCTTTGGGGGTTGAACAACTCTTTCTAAGAGGTTCCTTAAGACCATCGGAAAACATAGGCATTTATAATAAGTCTCATAACAGTAGCAAAATTACAGTTATGAAGTAGCAATGAAAATAATTTTATGGTTAGGGGTCACCACAACATGAGGAACTGTACTAAAGGGTCACAGCACTGGGAAGGATGAAAACCACTAGGCTAGGCCACCCCTCTTTCTGTCTCTTTCCTCTCAGGACGCCCATGGCCTCCAGTCCAGGGCCTTCTCTTATCTCTAACTTATCTTCAGTAGGAAACACAAGGTCCACCCACATAGATACCTAAAAGACATATGTAAAGCAAGTCCCCATGGCCCATCATATACATACATCTGTGGACAGTCTGTAGACCAAACATAGTCATCGTTTAGAGCTCAGTCATCATCTCTCAGGAGTTCCAAAATTAGCATAGGTAGCAAGCCATAGCAACACCTTGCTGAGATCAGAACTCGGGGAAGAGCCCTAGATTATAGAAGGAAGCTTCCCTCTCCACCTGGCTCCAATAATGAGAATTCTTTTCATTTGGGGCATAAAAGCAGCTTCTGGGCTCTTTCTATTTGACTTTCTGTGGTTATTCCTTTCCCATGTCAGCCTGTTAATTAACACGCCAGCGCCCCTCCGTTGTTTCACTTAGACTATTTGAAAATCCAGTCACCAGGCAGAGCATGCCACCACTTCAATTTTCATTCTTCTGCCACCAAGTGCAAATTAAGATGCTGCCGTGGTCCTTGCGGAAACTGGCTGCTCCAAGGTGCCTTATTTCTTTTTATGTTTGCTGCATGACCGCTGTTCCCCAAACAGGATTGGATAATTAGAGCCAGCATTTAACTGCTGCTTGGGTACCAGGTGAGGCCTTACATTCTCTGGAACATACTTTAACCTGTGGGATTTCCATCATGGCTCAGAGCCTTGGGCACTGCTCTCCCACACTGAAGGGGACATATTTCCCAAGATCCCCATGAACGATGGGCTTATCAACATCCTCCTTGAGCTAATAAACACCCTCCTCTTATACAGATTCTCCCTGCTACAACCAACATCTTCCCCTTGTACAAATCAATACCCCTTTGCACTGATCAGTACCCATCCCTGCATCTATCAGTAACCTCCCCTTTTTTGGGTCATCACCCCAGTGCATTGACCAACAGCCTCTTGTGCAAATCAACATTTACCCCTTGTACCTCTAGAGGAATGCAGACTTTATGGACTCTATAGAGCCTGCAAATCTGTCCTCAAGCTATACAATGAAGGCACAAAGTCAAGTTAGATCCTAGATGGATAGAGTCCAGAGTCTAGGATCATGACCAGCCCACTATGCTTTACCCATAGTGAGAACAGAGGGAACGTGTAGATCAGTGTGAGAAAGGGGTGTTGATTAGTGCAAGGAGGAATGTTAATCCATGCCAGGGGAGGGTGTTGATAGATGTGGGGGTATCAGTCAGTACAAGGAGATGTTGTTTGGTGTGCAAAAGGTCTTGATGGGTACAAGGAGAGGTGATGATAGATGAAAGGGGCAAATGTTGATTCGTGCAAGAGAGTGTTGTTTGGTGGACTGGGGTGTTGACCAGCACAAGCAGAGATGGTTCATAGACGAAGTGGTGGGTATTGATCAGTACAAGGGAGTGTTGGCTTGGACAAGGGGAAGATGTTGGATGCAGGGGGATGTTGATTAGTTCAAGGGGGTGTTGATAAGTGCACTGTTCAAGGTGATCTTGGGAAACACAAATTCAGAGAAGCATACATACAACAGGAAGTTGAGAAACAATACTGAAGTCAGAGAAGCCATTTGAAAATGGATTCTTTGTTATGCTTGGAGCCACAGATTTCTTATCACCACCCCCTGAGCTGCCGCTGGTGCTTCTTACTTAATGAACTCTCCTCTCTAGAGGTGACTAGAAATAAGGTGGTTTCTGAACCACAGTGCTTTTGTGGGATGTCATCCTAAATGAACGCAGGAGGGCTACTGCTGGCTGCCATGCAGTTATTACGGGTCTAGCTGATGTATAACCACATGCAAACAACTGCTCATGATGTGATTCATTTCATAGATACCACAATAGCACATGCCACTCAGGGGAAATATACAGAGTCCCCACAGAGAGCCAGGCACCAGGGTTGGCCTTAAAGATATAGAAGAACACTCATTCCACACAGCAGAATCAGGTGGTAAGTCAAGAATAATAGAACAAGGCATTTTCAGAAACAACACATGCTACAGAGGAAAACCAGCAGTACACTGTGAAGGAGAAGAGCCAAGTGACTTGGGCACCTGCCCAGGTGATAGCAGCACAAAGACATGAAGAGTGCTAGATGCCCATGAAGAAAGAAAAGCAGAGACCATAGCCCAACAATGGCCAGTTGGAGTGTTTTGAATGGCATAAGTCTGATGTAGCTGAAATGGTGAACAGGGGAGACAATGCCAGGATTTGAGGTCAGAGCTGGCAAGAGTTGAATAGGGGATTTATAACCTTACCAGCTTTGGTGCATGGATCGGGGCTTCTGGTTTTGGATGCATGAGTCTGATCTGATTTATTGTCTACTGCGCGCGCGTGCGCGTGCGTGTGTGTGTGTGTGTGTGTGTGTGTGTGTGTGTGTGTGTGTGATGTGTGTATATGAGTGTGTGGGTGTGTACCAGTGTCTTCCTCTCTTACTTTCCACCTTATGACTTTGAGACAGTCCCTCATTGAGCCACCTCCTCACTGGTTCCCCTAAACTGGATGACCAGTGTGCTCTCAGAACCTCAGTATAGATGTTGAGGTTATGGAGACCCACAGCCATGCCTGGCTTTTTATGTGGGCACTGGGGATCCAACCTGTGGTCCTTCTTCTTGCACAGCAAGCACTCTTGCCCACTAAACCATCTGCCAGATGCTAAGGATCTGTTTTGGAAATATCACTCTGAAGGTCATGGTGAGAATATAATTTGGAGAGGAGAGGTCAGTGGTTGAAATAGAAATACTGCTTTGTCCATAAAAGCATGGCAGCTCAAACAAGGATGACGATGGTGATGATGTCACAGAGAATGGCTCAGGATGTTTTTCCTATGTAGAGATACTGGATCTTGTTTAGAGAATGGACAAGTTTGATGCAAAGATCAACTGTGAGTCTGGACTGAACAGTAAAAACATAATTATTTTTTGATATAATGATATCAGTGATCAGAAGCTTTAGCCATCCAATATGGCAGCAATGTCTGGTGACATCAAGTGCTGAATGCTGAAAGGGTGGAGCTGAACAATGAACTTTAAGGATTAATGTAAATCTGAATAGTTGTGTCAGTTGCTACCAGATTAGACAGGGCATCTCTGAAGTTTTGGATTTGGGGATGCAGAAGGTGAGACAGTAGCTGATTCCTTCTCCACAGTGAGTCTAGTGTTGGTCTTCCTGCCCTGTTCTATACCTCTGGATTTGTACCAAAAAGTCTTGCTGCTCACTAGCATCTTATCAGACAGAAGGTCTTGGTAACTACTGTAGCTTGTTTTCTGTTTCTGAGTTAAACATCATAACAAAATGCAATGTGGGAAGGAAAAGGTTCATTTGACTTATATATGGTCCATCAGTGAGGGAAACCAAGGCAGGAGCTAAACCAGAGGCTGTAAAGGAACACTGTTTATTGGCTGGCTTTCCATGCTTTGCTCAATTTGCTTTCTTATAGGATATCTTGCTCAGGGATGATATCACCCACAGTGGGCTGAACCCTCTCAAATCAATCAAACAGGAAAATCCCTCCAACAGACTTGCCCATAGGCCACTTGAAGGAGACATTTTATTAATTGTGGTTACTTCTTCTCAGATGACCCTAACTTGTGTCAAGTTGACAAAATCTCACCAACACAATATGGTAGCAGAGAGAAGGAATTATGGTGGTGACCACCACTTATTACCATGGCTGTGAGCCCTGTTAAAACTGTCAGCTACTGCCTGCCATCTCTTTCAATTAAGCAGTGATATCAGCTTTGGTGTTTGTACTTACACCCAAATATCCAGTCATCTCCTGCTATTCACATTGCATCACAGTGCACAGTTAATAGAATAATGTCTGCCCTTAGTGTATGTATTCAGATAGGTGCAATTTACCTATAAGTTATTTGTTTTACAATTCAGTTAAAACTCTTAAAGATTTTTAAGTATATGCATCAGTGGATTGTGGCATAGTTCCTGCTATGGTTCTAATTTCAGAGTAATTAAGTAAAACTTGTTTTATTTCTTGCATTAATGTTTACTGGGGAGGCTGGAGAGATGGCTCAACAGTTAAGAGCATTTGTTGGCTTCCGGTTTCCATCTGCAGCCAGGGAGCTAATCCTGTACCACAAGGCTCCATACCCAAATAGCGCCAGGAGAAAGCTAGCCTCCCAGGAGTGTAGACAAGCCTGAAAGCAGAGGTAAGACCAGCACTTCTGCTCAAAGGGACCCTCCAGGAACCCTCAGGACAAAGGGACCAAAGGCAGCCTGGGACAGGAGCCTTTCAGTTTCCATCTGTGGCCAGGAACCTAAGCCTGTGCCACAAGGCTTTATACATAAATAACACAGGGAGAAAGCTAGCCTCCCAGGAGTATGGACAAGCCTGTGAGTGGGGGTAAGACCAGCACCTCCGCTCAGAAATACTTGCCCAGAACCCTCAGGACACAGGGACCGGAGGGGCAGCCTTCCTGTTTCTGTCTGCAGCTGGGGAGCTGACCCTGTACCACAGGCTCCATACCCAAATAGCACAGGGAGAGAGCTAGCCTCACAGGAGAGTGGACAGACCTGTGAGCAGAGGTAAGACCAGCATCTCTACTCAGAGGGACCCTCCTGGAACCCTTAGGACACAGGGACTGAGGAGGGGACTTCCAGGTTCTTTCTGAACCAGGAAGCTGATCCTGTACCACAGGGCTCCATACCCAAATAGTGCCAGGGGAGAGCTGGTCTCCCAGGAGTGTTGACACACCTTTGAGCACAGACAAGACCACCACTACTGTTCAGATTCCTGGCTCAAGAGGGACTCTCGCAGAGCCATCAGGACACAGGAACCAAGGAACAGCTGGGGACAGGATCCTTCTGGTTTCTGTCTGCACCCCAGAGCTGTATCCCCAGGTGGGGCAGTCTCTGGATGGCCTTTTCTCCAGTCTCTGCTCCACACTTTGTCTCCACATTCCCTCCTGTGAGTATTTTGTTCACCCTTCTAAAATACACTGAAGCATCCACATTTTAGTCTTCCTCCTTCTTAAGCTTCATATGGTCTGTGAATTGAATCTTGGGTAAAGAGTTAGTTGGGCTAATATCTACTTCCCAGTAAGTACACACCATGTTTGTTCTTTTGTGACTGAGTTACCTCACTTAGGATGATATTTTCAAGTTCCATCTATTTGCCTGCGAATTTTATGAAGTCATTGTTTTTAATAGCTGAGTAGTATTCCATTGTGTAAATGTACCATATTTTCTGTATCCATTCCTCTGTTGAGGCTTCTGGCTATTATAAATTTGGCTGCTATGAACATAGTGGAGCTGTGTCCTTGTTAGATGTTGGAGCATCTTCTGGGTATATGCCCAGGAGTGGAACAGCTGGGTCCTCAGGTAATACTATGTCCAATTTTCTGAGGATATGCCAAACTGATTTCCAGGGTGGTTGAACCAGCTTGCAATCCTACCAGCAATGGAGGAGTGTTCCTCTTTCTCCACATCCTCGCCAGCTTCTGCTGAGATTTTGATCTTAGCCATTCTGACAGGTGTGGGGTGGAATCTCAGGGTTGTTTTGATTTGCATTTTCCTGATGATTAAGGATGCTGAACATTTCTTTAGGTGCTTCTCAAACCTTTGAGTTTCCTCAGTTGAGAATTCGCTGTTTAGCTCTGTTCCCCATTTTTTGATAGGGTTATTTGGTTCTCTGGAGTCTAACTTCTTGAGTTCGTTTTATATATTGGAGATTAGCCCTCTATCGGATGTAGGATTGGTAAAGATCTTTTCCCAATCTGTTAGTTGCCGTTTTGTCCTATTGACAGTGTCCTTTGCCTTACAGAAGCTTTGAAATTTTATGAGGTCCCATTTGTTGATTCTTGATCTTAGAGTTCTGTTCAGGAACTTTCCCCCTGTGTCCATGTGTTGGAGACTTTTCCCCAATTTCTCTTCTATTAGATTCAGTGTATCTGGTTTTATGTGGAGATCCTTGATCCACTTGGACTTAAGCTTCGTACAGGGAGATAGGAATGGATCAAGTTTGCATTCTTCTACATGTAGACCGACAGTTGAACAAGCACCATTTGTTGAAAATGCTGTCTTTTTTCCACTAGATTTTAGCTTCTTTGTCAAAGATCAAGTGACCGTAAGTGTGTGGGTTCATTTCTGGGTCTTCAATTCTATTCCATTGATCTACCTGCCTGTCGCTGTACCAATACCATGCTTTTTTTTTTTTTTTTTTAAATCACTGCTCTGTCATACAGCTTGAGGTCAGGGATGTTGATTCCCCCAGAAGTTCTTTTATTGTTGAAAATAGTTTTTGCTGTCCTGGGATTTTTGTTATTCCAAATGAATTTGAGAAATGCTCTAAGTCTATGAAGAATTGAGTAGGGATTTTAATGGGGATTGCATTGAATCTATAGGTTGCTTTCTGCAAGATGGCCATTTTTACTATGTTAATCCTGCCAATCCATGAGCATGGGAGATCTTTCCATCTTCTGAGATCTTTGATTTCTTTCTTCAGAGACTTGAAATTCTTGTCATACAGATCTTTCACTTGTTTGGTTAGAGTCACACCAAGTTAGTTTATACTGTTTGTGACAATTGTGAAGGGTGGCATTTCCCTAATTTCTTTCTCAGCCTGTTTATCCTTCGAGTATAGAAAGTCTATTGATTTGTTGGAGTTAATTTTGTATCCGGCCACATTGCTGAAGTTGTTTATCAGTTGTAGGAGTTCTCTGGTGGAGTTTTTCAGGTCACTTAAGTATACCATCATATCATCTGCAAATAGTGATATTTTGATTCTTCCTTTCCCTTTAACCTCCTTTTGTTGTCTAATTGCTCTAGCTAGGCCTTCAAGTACTATACGGAATAGATAAGGAGAGAGAGGGCAGCCTTGCCTAGTCCCTGAATTTAATGGGATCGCTTCAAGTTTCTCTCCATTTAGTTTGATGTGGGCTGTTGGTTTGCGGTATATTGCTTTTACTATGTTTAGAGATGGGCCTTGAACTCCTGATCTTTCCAAGACTTTTATCATGAAGGGATGTTGAATTTTGTCAAATGCTTTCTCAGCATTGAATGAAATGATCATATGGTTTTCTCCTTTGAGTTTCTTTATGTAGTGGAATACATTGATGGTTTTTCCAGGTATTAAATCATCCCTGAATCCCTGTGATGAAGCCTACTTGATCATGGTAAATGATCGTTTTGATGTGTTCTTGGATTTGGTTTGGGAGAATTTTATTGAGTATTTTTGCATCGATATTCATAAGGGAAATTGGTCTGAAGTTTTCTTTTATTGTTGGGTCTTTGTGGGGCTTTGGTATCAGTGTAACTGTGGCCTCATAGAATGAACTGGGTAGTGTTCCTTCTGTTTCTATTTTGTGGAATAGATTCAAGAATATTGGTATTATGTCTACTTTGAAGGTCTGATAGAATTCTGAACTGAACCCATCTGGTCCTGGGCTTTTTTTTTTTTTCTTTTTGGTTGAGAAACTTTTAATGACTGCTTCTATTTCTTTAGAGGTTATGGGACTGTTTAGATGGTTTATCTGATCCTGACTTAACTTTGGTATTTGGTATCTGTCTAGAAACTTGTCCATTTTATCCAGATTTTCCAATTTTGTTGAGTATAGGATTTTGTAGTAGGATCTGATGATATTTTTAATTTCCTCAGAATCTATTGTTATAGCTCCCTTTTCATTTCTGATTTTGTTAATTTGGATACTGTCTCTGTGCCCTATGGTTAGTCTGGCTAAGGGTTTATCTATCTTGTTGATTTTCTCAATGAACCAGCTCCTGGTTTTGTTGATTCTTTGTATAGTTCTTTAAGTTTCTACTTGATTGATTTCAGCCCTTAATTTGATTATTTCCTGCCTTCTACTCCTCTTGGATGATTAGCTTCTTTTTGTTCTAGAGCTTTCAGGTATGCTATTAAGCTTCTAGTGCATGCTCTCTCAAATCTCTTTTTGGAGGCACTCAGAGCTTTGAGTTTTCCTCTTAACACTCCTGTCATTGTGTCCCATAAGTTTGGGTATGTTGTACTTTAATTTTCATTAAATTCTAGGAAGTCTATAATTTCTTTCTTTTCTTCTTCCTTAACCAAGTTATCATTGAGTAGAGCATTGCTCAGCTTCCATGTGTGTGTGGGCTTTCTCTTGTTGTTGTTGCTATTGAAGACCAGCCTTAATCCATAGTGTTCTGATGGGAGGCATGGGATTATTTTAATCTTCTTATATCTGTTGAGGTTTGTTTTGTGACCGATTATATGGTCAATTTTGGAGAAGGTACCATGAGGTGCTGAGAAGAAGGTTTATTCTTTTGATTTAGGATGAAATGTTCTATAGATATCTGTTAAATCCATTTGGTCCATAACTTCTGTTAGTTTCACTGTATCTCTGTTTAGTTTGTGTTTCCAAGATCGGTCCATTGATGAGAGAGTAGTGTTGAAGTCTCCCACTATTATTGTGTGAGGTGCAAGTTTCTTTTAGGAATGTCGGCACCCTTGCAGTTGGAACATAGATGTTCAGAATTGAGGGTTCTTCTTGGTAGATTTTTCCTTTGATGAGTATGAAGTGTCCTTCCTTATCCTTTTTGATGACTTTTGGTTGAAAGTCAATTTTATCAGATATTAGAATGGCTACTTCCATTTGTTTCTTGGGACCATTTGCTTGGAAAATTGTTTTCCAGCCCTTTACTCTGAGATAAATTTTGTCTTTGACACGGAGGTGCTTTTCATGTATGCAGCAAAATGCTTGGTCCTGTTTATATATCCAGTCTGTTAGTCTATGGCTTTTTATTGGAGAATTGAGTCCACTGATGTTAAGAGATATTAAGGAAAAGTGATTGTTGCTTCCTGTTATTTTCGATGTTATTTTTATATTTGTGTGGCTATCTTCTTTTGGGTTTGTTGAAAGAAGATTACTTTCTTGCTTTTTCTAGGGTGTAGTTTCCCTCCTTGAGTTGGTGTTTTCCATCTATTATTTTTTGTAGGGCTGGGTTTGTGGAAAGATACTGTGTAAATTTGGTTTTGTCATGAAATATCTTGGTTTCACCATCTATGGTAATTGAGAGTTTTGCTGGGTATAGCAGCCTGGGCTGGCACTTGTGTTCTCTTAGGGTCTGTATGAGATCTGCCCAGGATCTTCTAGCTTTCCTAGTCTCTGTTGAGAAGTCTAGTGTAATTCTGATAGGTCTGCCTTTATATGTTACTTGCCCTTTTTCCCTTACTGCTTTTAGTATTCTTTCCTTGTTTTGTGCATTTGGTATTTTGACTATTATGTGACGGGAGGAATTTCTTTTCTGGTCCAATCTATTTGGAGTTCTGTAGGCTTCTTGAATGTTTATGTTCATCTCTTTCTTTAGGTTAGGGAAGTTTTCTTCTATAATTTTGCTGAAGACATTTACTGGCCCTTTAAGTTGGGCATCTTCACTCTCTTCTATACCTATTATCCTTAGGTTCTGTCTTCTCATTGTGTTCTGGATTTCCTGGATGTTTGAGGTTAGGAGCCTTTTGCATTTTGCATTTTCTTTGACTGTTGTGTCAATGTTTTCTATAGTTATCTTCTGCACCTGTGATTCTCTCTTCTATCTCTTGTATTCTGTTGGTGATGCTTGCATCTGTGACTCCTGATCTCTTTCCTAGGTTTTCTATCTCCAGGGTTGTCTCCCTTTGTGATTTCTTTATTGTTTCTATTTCCATTTTTAGATCCTGGATGGTTTTGTTCATTTCCTTTGCCTGTTTGATTGTGTTTTCCTGTAACTTTTTAAGGGATTTTTGTGCTTCCTCTTTAAGTGCTTCTAGCTGTTTACTGTGCTCTCTTGTATTTCTTTAAGGGAGTTATTTATTTTCTTCTTAAAGTCTTCTGTCATCATCATGAGGTGTGATTTTAAATCTGAGTCTTGCTTTTCTGGTGTGTTGGGGTACCCAGGGCTCGCTGTGGTGGGAGAACTGGGTTCTGATGATGCCAAGTCGCCTTGGTTTCTTTTGTTTATGTTTTTGCCCTTGCCATTCACCATCTGGTTATCTCTGGTGTTAGCTGGTATTGCTCTCTCTCACTGTGGCTTGTTTCTCTTGCAAGCCTCTGTGTCAGTACTCCTTGGGGACCAGCTCTCTCTGAGAGGAATTTGGGTTTGGAGAGCTGTGATACAGGGTCAGATCTAGGGTGCAGACAGAAACCAGAAGGATCCTGTTCCCAGCTGTTCCTTGGTTCCTGTGTCCTGATGGCTCTGCAAGGGTCCTTCTTGAGCCAGGAATTTGAACAGAAATAATGGTCTTGCCTGTACTCAAAGGTGTGTTGGCACTCCTGGGAGACCAGCTCTCTCCTGGCACTATTTGGGTATGGGAGCCCTATCGCACAGGCTCAGGTGCCCGGCCATAGATGGAACCCGGAAGGCTCCTGTCCCAGGCTGCTCCTTGGTCCCTTTGTCCTGTGGGTCCGGGAGGGTCCCTCTGAGCAGAGGTTCTGGTCTTACCCCTGCTCAAAAGTCTGTCTACACTCCTGGGAGGCTAGCTCTTTCCCTGTGCTATTTGTGTGAGGAGCCCTGTGGCTCAGGTCACAGGTGGAAATGCCAAAGCCATTCTTAAGTGTGTTGCTTACCACCCAGCCAGCTTCTGGCATCTACACACCAATCTTTGAGCTAATACAGACACATCCCTATCTTATTCATATGTGAGTTTCTTCTTTAGAGGCTGAACAAGACCCCATGTGATTCTGTGACTTTTGTTTTCCTTGAATGAAGGTTTCATTATAATGTAAGAAACAGGGACTAGTCAATGTCTTGGCAGGTAAGGGAGATTGTAGCCAAGTTTGATGACTGATGTTTGATCCTGGGATTCATATAATGAGAGGAGAGAACCAACTCCCAAAAGTTGTCCTCTGACCTTTATACATGTGCCACAGTATGCATTCCCATACATACAAATGAATAAATGAAATAAATATTTTAAATAAAAAGTGAACTCTCTGGTAGTGCATTCCTTTAATCCAAGTACTAGGGAGGCAGATACAGGTAGATCTCTATGAGTTTGAGGCCAGTCTAGTCTACATAATGAGTTCCAGGCCAGTCAGGGCTACATAGTTGAGGACCTGTCTCAAAGTAAAAACCAAAGGAGAAAAATTAAAGATTTCTTTAACTAGAAAAAAATCAACCAATGCTATTTTGAGTAAAAGCACTTAACAGCAATGACTGTGGGCGGCTTTGCCATCAATTTCAGCCACAGAGAATTTTCATAGCACTCAGAAAATCAGGGCAAATATTATATGCTCCATCTCTCTTTTTCCAAGACTTCTCTGTTGACTCTAAGTTTGAAAGCTCAGCCACAAGCTTGTTCTTGGCCAAACCCTAATATAACACTCCCAGGAAGACCCCCATCCCATCTTTTCAAAGCCCTCAGAAGGCTCTTCCCACGGGCCATTTAGCCATCCTAGCTGCATTGGTATACCCTGGTTCCTTGTCCAACTTCATTTTCCACTTTGTTGGTATCCACTGGGCAGGATCAGACTCAGTCTACAAGTGGTAAAGACCTTTGAATGAATGAGCCTCGTGGCAAAAGAGTCAATAGTGGTTAGAGAAAGAGACCTGCAAATAGACTCAAGAGCTAATGTGAATGGCTGCAGGCTCGCCATCTGCAGATATAGCCAGCTGTCCATGGATCAAATGTTCTGGGGGAAAGCATTACATGTGTGCAAAATACAAACAGACATTCTAAGGAGTTGTACCCCCATACATTGATGTGTAACTATTGTTCACACAGCACCTGCTGTGCAGCATGATATTGGCTGCCTGGTGGGTTCATTGTCTCCATCAGATAAAAAGTTAAAGGCAGGTAAAACATCTCATCCAAAGGCATAAATGTTTATTGGCTCCTCAAGGGCCCCCAGAGCTGGGAAGACCCTGTCTCTAAGGAGTTTGTGTGTTTATTTTGGGGTTTGAATATGCTTTCCTATAATTGCCTTTCTCTCCTCTATAGGTCCTAATGTATCCAAGCAGTCCTTCTGGTGCAGGAGGTGGGTGTCCTGTTTCTGTCCACAAACACAGGAATAGCTGTTGGTTGGGTGTTTTCACTAATTAGTGTAGACCCATGGACCCCCTTTTTGGTGTTGCAATAACCAATACAGAGAAACTTAATGAGGAAAGAGAAACTTAAGACAGAGAAAGGAAAAGTAGAGAGTCTTCTCCCTCCTTTGTTTCTCTGTGCTGGGGGGGGGGGATAGTTTCAATTGGGTATCACAAATAAGCATAGAAGAAGTTTTCAGAGGGAAGGCACAAGCTAGGTGCAAACATTGTACCCATTTACAGAAGGGACTTTAGTATCTGTGGATTAGAGCTCCTTGGAGTACCTGGAGCCCTACTCTATGGATATCAAGGGATAAGCTGTAATTTCCAAGTATCATTTGCTAAGAGTCAGTGAATGAAAAACTATGTAAATGTAGACCCACCCCCCAGTGCCCAGGATCTTGGCAGCCAGTAGCAGAAAGTAAGGTCATTTTCAGAACAGATACATTGCATGGAAAGCCTGTGTGCATTTCAGGTGTTCCCACTACCTGCTAAGCCCACCACCATCTCGTCTCTATGAAATCTGTATTTTGCAACAGAGACCACCTGTCTGAGTTACTTTCATGTTACAATAGTGAAACACCCTGATCTAAGAAACCTAATGGAGAAAGGGTTTACTTTGGCTTATGATTCAAGAGGGTAAGAGTTCATGGTGTGGAAGGCATGTCAGCAGGAAGAGAAAGCTTGGTGGCAGGATCAAGAGGCTAGCTTACATCCACACTCAGGAAGAAGAGGGGGAATAGGAAGTGGAGTAAGCCTATGAACCCTCAAATCTTGCCCCCAGTGATGTACTTCCTCAATCAAGGTTCCACTCCTTTTGAAACCTCTACAAATGGTGCCACCTACTGTTCAAATACTTGAGCCTGTGTGGGACATGTCACATTCAAACCATAGTACCAAATTCGAAATTATGGAAAACACACACTCAGACACACACACTTGTACACATTATTGTAAAAAGAAATGAAAAGGGGAAATCAGGTCTTTGAAGGCAATGGAGAGTACATGAAGACCAGCCTCAGATAAGAAAGAACAATGGCCAGCTTTGATCTATTTGACACACAGTAGCTGTCGTTCACTGCTCACCAGTCAATGACTACAGACCACCCAGGTTCAAGTTGAAATAGTAAGTGCCTCCATCTGTGATCATGTTGGCAATCATGCTTTGATCCAAAAGTGAAAATGTTTCCTGTGAGAGTAAGAATCAATTTCAAAATATTTTAAAACCAGTACATGCATATATTTGCCAGCCATGTCACATTGTGAGAGCAAAACATCAGTCTCATATTTATCAACGGATTTACTCGTGTTGACCTTCATAAGTTTTTCTTCTTTCATACTACATTTTCAATTAAGTGTAATTTTATTGGTAGGTGCTAAGGACACTGGAAATTTCAAAGGATGCTGAAATCTGAATTTGGATGTACTAGTGCAAGCAAAGTCTAGTAAAGTAGCATTTGGGCAAACTTTTATTAGTTTTTGTTTGGAGGTTGGTAATGGTAACATTCCAGCTTATGAGAATTGGGGAAAATAACAACTATGTATTTTTATAAGTCATTTACAGTGAATGACTGCGACATTGTATTCATTACTTTGATGTAGCAAAATATCTGATAGAAGTGACTTAAGAGAGAGGGATTTATTTTGGCTCAGGGTTTCATGAGTGTTTCATTCCACCATTGTGGGAATACTGGTGGGCATATAGATTGTGAGGCAGGAACTCCTCACCTAGTGACAGAACCAAGAGGTAGAAAGTGTCTGGCAGAGCCACAGGAGGGTTAATCTTCCAAGACCCACCTCATAGAGACTTACCTTCACCCTCCAGGCTCCAACTCTGAAAAGCTCCACAGCTTTCAATATAAAGAAACAAGCTGGGAGCCCCTGGAGAGTTTTTCAGAGTTATCTGTGAAATTAACCCTAAGAAAAATTAGTTGTACATCATTTTTTAAAATGTCCATACATATATGCAATGTGTCTTGGTCACAGCCACCCCACTCCCTCCCTCTGTCTCTCCCTGGCTTCCTCCCCCCCATCACATCTCCCATCTTCTTAAGGCAATTTCCATTTCTCTTTAAAGAAGAGACCATGGATATGGACCAACAAGTTAATTCTTCTCACCACTACAGGGTGGCAGGCACCCCCTTCTTCCCCTTCTACTCCCTATCTTCCCTCTCCCAGGCTCCCCTATCTCCTCCTAACTGGTTACTCATCTGCTCCAACCCCAAACTTTGTTTTTATACTCACCAGACCTCAGGTGTCAGCTGCCACACCTTAAGAAGTCTGTAGGCAGAAGCCACCTCAATATACTTACACAGAGAGCTGAACTCATGCCTTATGAAGTGATGTCTCCACAGGGAACTAGGCTCCCCGTGGTGGTAGGTGTCCACTATGCTCAGTCAAGTTTTCTGGATTCCACTCTACCATTGCTTAAACTCCTTTCCCAGTCTAAGAAGCATTTTCAGCCCACTGATGGCTTGGTCATCTCTTAAGGAACAGCCCTGATCCAGCCATGGGATAGAGTCCTACCAGTCAATCAGATTATGACAAACCAGGCTGCACTCAGAATTGCTAACAAATTACTGACTAGTCCAGGGGCAAGTTGCCTGGGCTCATCTCACCAAACAAGATGAGATCCCACACCAGCTAGAATGAACTCCAGGGTTTTCCAGGCAGTTGGCTACCTGAAGAAAGGCAGGTTGCTGATAGAGAGGGTTAGACCATGGCCTGGAAAATCCCCCCGAGTAAAACAGAGTGTGTGACTGTAAAACAAAGCCTTAGGTGAAGGAGTCAACTGCTTGCCATTTTATGTGCTTATGGTGGTTTGAATATGCTTGCCTCTGGGAAGTGTGGCCTTGTTGGAGTAGGTGTGGCCTTATTGATGCAAGTGTGTCACTGTGAGGGTGGGCTTTGTGCCCCTACTCCTAGCTGCATAGAGGACAGTCTGCTCCTGGCTCCCTTTCAATGAAGATAAAGATCTTCATGGAGATCTCAGCTCTTCCAGCACCAAGTCTGCCTGCCTGGATGCTGCCATGTTTCCTGCCTTGATGATAATAGACTAATCCTCTGAACCTGTAAGCCAGCCCCAACTAAATATTGTCCTTATAAGAGTTTCCTTGGTCATGGTGTCTCTCCACAGCAAACTAAGATAGTGCTTAACAGTCTCAAAACCTTCAAAAGAAAAATATTTTTTTAAAAAAGTAAACCACTTCCTACAGCGAAGATGCTTTGAGAAATTGAGATAATGGAGCCCTCCTGTCTCTCCTTATTAGCAAAGCAAGCGTTTGTTGCTATAACACAGCATTCCCACCTTCATCCCTCCCAACACTGTGATGTGACCACAGGCGAGACAGATACGTCTATCCCGAGAAGCTGGCTCTCAGCAGCTAAGTTAGAGTTGGGGTGGTGATATTAAATGGTGAAGACTGTGCTCAGAGTGGAGTTAATGCTCTGAAATGTATTTACGTGTAACCTGTGACCTTCCCATCAGAAGGGATTTACCAAACATGTACCAGGCTGATCTAAGCATCTCCTTCAATCGAAGCCCTAATGACTTCTAACCATGTCTTCCCCCACAATCACCCTAGATTTCAGAATCAATTCCATTTTGCTTTGGCCCGCTGCTTACCTTCTTTCCAGCTTGTTAACTCTTCTGATGAGGGATGTATCTCATCTGTCTGGTTTTCTGTTTGGATGCCGTGAAAGGTGCTGGGTTGGTGATCCCAATGCCCATGTGTATCCTGTGTTCAGTGGAATGACCCTGACTGTCAGGGAACTTTAAGACTCCATCAGAAAAGACAGAAAAGGGTGGCTAGGCAGAGTGCATGCCACATATACATGAAGACCTAAGTTCAGATCCCCAGCATCCACATAAAAAGCCAGGCATGTCTGAAATCCTAGTGCTGGGGAGGCAGAGACAGCATATCCTTGATATTCGTGGGTGGGTAGCCTGGCTTCATCAGTGATCTTCAGGTTCCTGCACACATGCGCATGGGCAGGCACCTGCACACATATGCACACAGAGATGAAAAGATGAGAAAGTTCCTACTCTTGGTTTAGTAATAGCAAAACCATGTGAAGCATGAGCTGGAGTCGGGAGGAGTGGTCCTTCAGACCACATGATAGCAAGACTCTAAAAGAGCAGAGTGTTGCCCTATGGGAAGATACCTGGGAGCCACCCCTTGTGGAATATGGCAGGCACCTTTCCAAGTCACAGTTCACAGATCTCAGTTTATCCTCAACCTTTCAGCAGCAAACATGAGAGAGAGAGAGAGAGAGAGAGAGAGAGAGAGAGAGAGAGAGAG
>JADRCH010000234.1:1594527-1647344 GCA_019843965.1 Rhynchomys soricoides
GTATTATCTCCTGTGTGGGAGACTTTAAGTGCAATTCCCAGTGTTGAAAAAAAGAAAGAATGAAGAAATGGAAATAAGTGGAAATTTTTGTACTTTAGACATAAGCCCGAGTGCAAGGATGGCACTTATGACCTTTGTCTTTCTAGAAAAATCCATCTTTGGTGATGGTGAGGCATTGAGATGGCTCAGCAGGTACTTGTTGTCAACCCAGACAACTGGAGTTCAGTCTAGTTCAGAACCCACATAGTAGATGGAGAGAATCAATTCCTTCAGACTGTCCTCTGAACTCTATATGTGCACTGTAGGTCATGTACCCCAACCCCTACACATAAATTTAATAATTTGATTTTTTATTTTCAAAAAAAGGGAGTAGGCTGGAGAGATGCTTCAGCATTTAAGAGTCTTTGTTGTTCTTGAAGATTCCTAGTACTCACATCAGGCAGCCTACAGCCACCTGTAACTCCTGTTCCTTGTGATCTAGTGCCCTCTTCTGGCCACCACAGAAACTGCACACACATGATGCACATACTGACCCTCAGACACAAATAAAGCTGAAATCTTTAAGAAAAACCCATCCTTTGTTCAAAGGCATTCCCTTCATAGTAACAAAATCATAAATAGTGAGAATTACTGAGAAAATATGAGTTTATCAAATAAACTGAAGAAATTCTTAACAAGGACAAAGATGGTTTGTACCGTGACCACTTTTTATATGGAAAAACTGAGGTTCCTGGAGAAGAGTTCTGAATATCACATGACGAGAAAGCATATCAGACTCTCAGACTGATACTTCTCAACCCTCAGGAGAATGATGTGTATGTACACCTGCAGAGCCAGCACATCCTTAGTTACATATGTATGATACAGCATATCTGCACACCTCGGGAAGACCAAGCTACAGAAGCCTAGTCCCACCTTTAAGTGATGGCAAGCCCCTGGATATAATGAACTTCAAAGCAAAATAACAAAGCAAAGCTACTTCTAGCATAGTAGGACTACATACATGAAACCTTCATGTGAAGAAAAATTCACATTTCTGACATCTCTGCCCATGGCAACAGTGGCAAGTTCCTGTCTTAGTGGTGCCTCATCCTGTCTGCCAAACAGCACCATACTGGTCCCACCAGCTTAACATTATGCTAGAAAGATCAGCCATAATATGTTTTGCAACAGCCTGTGTATTTTCCATGTTATGGTTCAATTCCCCCCACAATACCTCCAGCTGGGGTCATCTACTTTTTTATTCTTCTCTTGGGACAGAAATCGATGCACAGCCTGTTGGGCAAACTAGGCCCCCCTACACACAGAGCAGAGAAGTAGAGGACTCAGAAGACTGTGGCTGTGGATTAGAGAAAGTAAAAGATGACACATCTACAGATGCTGTATGGATGTGAGTAGATGGCAGACAGGTGGGTGACAGGATAGGATAGATGGCAGGCAAATGGATAGATAAATGATGATAGATAGATAGATGACAGAGACAATAGATAGATAGATGGATAGATAGATAGATTATAGATAGATAGATTATAGATAGATGATAGTTAGTAGATAAGAGATAGATAGCAGATAAATGTGTGATAGACAGATACTAGATCACAGATTGAATAACGGGTAGGTGTATAGACTGAAAATAAAGAGAGATAAATAATAGGATGCATATACAGATAATAAACAGAGTGGTAGAGGATAGACAGATGAAAGATAGAGTGACAGATGATAGTCTGAATCAGATATAGGTAGATAAACCTAAAATAGATGGAGATACATGATAGACAAATAAATGACAAGTAGATGAGTGATTGATCTAGTAGATAAATGATCTATGAATAAATAATAGATAGGTTAATAGATACATAGACAGATGGATGAATAGATACATAGACAGATGGATGAATAAATAGGTATGTAGGTAGGTAGACAGATAGATGATAGATAGATAGATGATAGATAGATAGATAGATAGATAGATATAGATAGGTGTCCCTCTCAAGTTGCCCTTTGAATCCTCTTTCCCATGGCCTTACACTAACCCAACTGCATACCTTGATTTCACCTCCCATCCATGGTCAAACCATCTTACTTCCCATATTGCTTCCCAAGTATCCAATGCTGTCATGCTCCACGCTGTCCCAGTAAGTTCTCAGCCTCATGTATCTCACTGCCATCTACCCCTACCACATCTTCCTCTCTACACTGAAGATGATGATATGGATCTCCATATCTCCTATTTAAACCTCACAGTTGTTGCCTGTGGCTTTTCAGAAGACATTGAGCAAATAATAGGTTATGTAAGACCTGTTGTGTGCACCCTACCCTGACCTCTTGTGAGATCATTTTTTCAATACTTCCTAACTACAAGACACTGGGCAGGGGGGCTACCTGTTGAGAAGGACTACGGCAGCTATGACATAGCATAGTACCACCCCAGCAACCTTCTGGGTCTGGATGTTCAATGCTGAGTGCCCTCAGAAGTGATAGTTTGTCATCTTTTCCATGCTCAGTCCAGAGTCAATCTCCCAAGCTTTATCCATAGCCACAGAACTGTTGTAGGTAAGAGTTGACAGAAGAGTTGCTTTTGGCCTGAATATCTCATTTTTGGACTGCATGTTAATGACCAACTAGCTTGTAGAGAATCTTCAGGGGAAATGTACTGGTCCATTGTACAAGTCTCTTTTGTAAAAAAAAAAAAAAAAATTTAAAACTGTTTTTGAAACAGGATTTCACTATATAGTCTCGGCTAACCTGGAGAGGTCACTTGCCTTGCAAGTACTGGAATTAAAGGCATGTACCACCATATCCAGTTTTGTTCTTTGAAAGGTTTTTTTTGTTTGGTTGGTTGGTTTTGTTTTTTTTTGTTTGTTTGTTTTTTTGTTTTTTTGAGACAGGGTTTCTCTGTGTAGCCCTGCTGTCCTGGAACTCACTCTGTAGACCAGGCTGGCCTCGAACTCAGAAATCCGCCTGCCTCTGCCTCCCAAGTGCTGGGATTGAAGGCGTGCTCCACCATATCTACTTTTTGTTCTTTGAAAGTTTTATACATTTATATAATATATTTTAACGGTTTATTATATTTTGAGATCGAAACATAATTATATCATTTTTTTCCCCCTTCTTCCTCCAAACCCTCCAGTGTACCCCTCCTTGTTGTCTCTCTGATTCATGGCTTCTTTTCCTTGCTGTTTCTGTTTTAATCATACCTCTCCACCTCCGACTTCCCTTAGTGTCCCCATGTTTTTGTTTCCAAATTTCATGTCCTCTCTATTGCTTGTTATTAGTGATTGTGGTGGTTTGAATAGGAATGGCCCACATAGGCTCATAGGCTTGTTAACCAGGGAGTGGAACTATTAGGAGGTGTGGCCTTGTGGGAGGAAGTGTGTCACTGGGGGTAGGCTTTGCAGTTTCAAATGCTCAAGCCAGGCCCAGTGTCTTTCTCTTTCTTCCTGCTGCCAGCTGGTGTGGATCTAGAACTCTGAGCTACCTTTATGGCACTATGTCTGCCCATGTGCCAACATGTTTCCTGCCATCACAATAATGGACTAAACCTCTTAACCTATACGCCAGCCCCAATTAAATGTTTTCCTTGATAAGAGTTGCCATGGTCATGGTGTGTGTTCACAGCAGTAGAAACTCTAGCTAAGACAATGACTTTATGAATCCCATTAGCACCTCCCATGTATACACGTGCATGTAGTCATGGACACGTGGGCTACCCCCAGTGACACATTTCTTGTGATTTGTCCTCTCTCATCAGCCATAAACTGCCAGTAGTTCCTCAGCCGAAGATAGAGTTGTAGGTACCCCCTTCAAAACTCATGTGAGAATTTCATGTGCTGGAAACCACAGTTGCTATGAGCTGATGTTGTGTAGCAAGCCAGAAGTTGTCATTTCAGGCCACTCCTCCCTCTCCACCTGCTGGCTCCTCCTTTCTTTCCACCTACTCTTTCTCTATGATCCATGAGCCTTGGATGGGGAGGATTTTGATGTGAATGATTGCACCCGCTGAGTATGGACTCCATCACCATGTCACCCTAATGAAATCCTACGGATCGAGTCTCTAACTGTTGATAGAAGCTCTTGAGATGGGCCTATGATCAGTGTTGGGTCATTGACTAACTCTGATCATAACAGAGCCTGGCATGCCCTTGAAACTCAAGGCTCTGGGACAACACATACCTAGAATTCTCTTCCTTGCTCACATCCAGCTCATACCTCATCCCTCCCCATCAGTCCCTTGAATAGTTTGATGTTCTGAGGAAATGGCTGTGGGGTTCTTTTTTTTTTTTTCCAACTTTCATTTATTTGGCCATCTTGAGCTTTCTTGTGACTTTAAATACCATCTATTTGTTGATAATCCCAACATGTGTGTCTTCCTGCTGGAATTCCTCCCAGAACTCCAGGTTCACTCATTCCTTGTGGCTGCCTAGTAGGCGATTCAAACCAGCATGTCTTAAAACAAAAAACAAAAAATCATGATCTTCACATTCCAAACTCATTCCTTCCAGTAACTTCACCATCCTAGCCAGGTGATCCCATCATTCTAGTTTCTCAAAGCAAAACTGTGATGTCTGTGGACTCAGACCTCAGGTCCTCTTTCTCCTTCATTCCCAATGGCTCTCAGTTCATCATGGCCATGCCCTGGTGGGAGCCATCATTTGAAATACATATACACATATATCTCAGTTGAACTAGAATCCATTTTGATAGGTGAATGTCTATTCTATTTTCCAAATAAATCTAAGTCAATTCTTTTAAAAATAGTACATCTGTTTATTCCTTAACATTTTTGTAAAGGAAAGCAACGTGTCTTGATCATATTCACCCATAATTCCTTCCTCTCACCCTTTAGGCAACATAACATATTTTCCTTCCTTCATGTTCACTCTTGATTGCTTGGTGTGTGTGTGTGTGTGTGTGTGTGTGTGTGTGTGTGTGTGTGTGACTTGTTAATAGCCCACAGAGAATAATGCTACCTGCTTAAATAGTGCAGTGCCTGGTGCTGTTGACTTATCCTGTGCAGGTGACCACAGCTGCTGTGACTTTGTGAGTTTCTCCTCCCCATCTTCCAGCTCTTGCAGTCTTTCCACCCCCTCTTCTAAGATGTTCTCTGGGCCTTTGTAGGGATTATTGATATAGCTGCTGCACTTAGGGCTAAGCACTCAATAGTCTCACATTCTCAAGTACATTGTCCAGTCATTTCTCCCCATTACCATCTAGCCTACAAGGCCCCTCTAGTCAAGCAAATGAATTCTTATTTCCAGGTGTATGACAATGGTCTGTCTTCAGATAAACAAATGCATGAATAAATAAGAGGGATGGCCTCACTTGGATTCACATAACATAGCTCAACTAATGTTCTGGACATATTAAAATACTAAAAATCAATTATTCACTTCCCCTAAATGATTTTTGCCCTGAGTTTTACTATATCAGCAGGTTCTACCTTCTTCATCCTGGTGCTTGAGCCATCAGCCTAGACATAAGTGGAATTCAGGTGACCTTGGGCCTTTCTTCTTTCCACATCTTGCCTGTTCTTCTTAGCCCAAGGTGGCCTAGAGCTCTCTCTGTAGCCCAGGTTGGCCTGGAACTCATGTCAATCTGCTTTCTCCTGCATCTGCTCCCATAGTACTGGATTACAGTTCTATGCAACTGCACCTTACCATAATTAATTTTTGTATCAATATTAGTATAACTGTTTTTTATCTCAAATACTTATATGTGGGTTTTCTTTTTTTCAGTTTAAAAAAAATGGAAGGAAAATGCTGCAAGATAAGCCCCCTCATATAGTCTGGCCTTCTGTCACTGGTGAGGCTTTATTTTGCCCCATCCACCCTATGAGTTCTCCCTGGGGAACCATAGCAGTTTTGTGGGCTTTTTGATGCCCTTTCCTGCTTTATCTGTCTGTAAATGTGGCATCAGAGTTTTATTGTCCCTGCTGGCTGGCTTCATCAAGTTGTTCTGGCCATAGAACCTTTGGTCTAGCTGTTACAGAAATCTTACTTCCATCTGCAAACACACTTTGTAACATATGACTGTTCCCCACTGGCTACTTCTTCCCTTGTTAGGGTTAGGGTTAGGGTGCTGGGGTCGGAGGTGGGAAGGCTTACTTGTGGACAGAATGATTCTGGCATAGCTCTTCTGGGTTAGTTGCCTGCAACTCTTTGTTTCTTGTCCTTTTTCCCTAAGATCTCAATTTTTCCCCAAGATTCCTTGATTATCTGGCTTGACCACCTATTGACCTTTGGGGAGTTTGGAACACCCCCTGCCTTTTTTTTAGCAAAAGCCACATGGAGCCATGTTTTAATTGCTCTGTTTGGAAGACAGGCTGCTCTCCTATTGTCTGCTCTCCTAGTGTCTGCAGGCTGAGTAGCCAACACCAGGCAAGGAGAAAGATGCATCCCATAGATGTTGAGAGAGAGAGAGAGAGAGAGAGAGAGAGAGAGAGAGAGAGAGAGATCATTTTTTTCCTAAATGGTGAGGAGGAATGGGCCTGCTGTACGTAAAATTGGGCTGTAAGTTGCATCAGCTTCTGATAAAATTTCATCTGACAGAGTTTCTAATGCTGTGGATTGCACCCACACCACACATGCAGCCTGGTAAGCTAATGTGAGAAAAGACGAAGATTATTAAAGAGATACATCCTTAGGGACTGTAAAGAGAATTCTGGAGCAGAAGCTATCTAGATAATTTGGTGCCTAAGTGGTGATAAGGTAATTACTGAACTGGTAATTAGATAAAGGAAGAGGGAGTCTCTTCCCTCTGGACTTAATAACATCCCAAAGTCATCAGTAACCATGCAAAGCAAAGGTGACCAGATACCAGGTAAAAACCCATATGCAGCACAGTGGTCAGAACACTAGGCATTTCAACTAGAACATGGACAGTCTGCGTTAGGGTCTTAAAACTTTCAGAAGAAAATAGGGGAGTCTGTACTACAGGGGGTCAGGAGAGCTGTTTCTCTGAAGATAACATCGATAATGGTGTGTTTCTCTATTGACAGCTAGCCAGCTAAGTGCCTTTTAAGAGTGTTTGTTCAGGTGGATATGCAGGTGACATAGAAAGAAAAAGTACTAGATTTTTCTGTAAATAAATGGGTAGACAGAGACTGTGAATAGACCTCATGTGCCCTGAATACTAAGGTCCACACTTCCCATCTATATAAGCAGCTTAACCTTGGGGAAGCCTCCTTATAGACGTTGACTAAAAGCTATCTCCCCTTTTAGCAGCAAGACATCTAAGTAGAATTGTGAGCTGGTCGATAACCACCCACAGCATCTATTTCCTCTTCTAGATAGATAAAGCCGTGAGCCTCCAATGTGCCTTCCTGCTGCCCAGTCATCTCCCCTTCTGTGTCTCCAAGTGGCCTGGAGGGAGGGAATGAATTAAGACTGTTCTTTCTTTTCCCAAACTCTGGTTAATAAATCCGTGTAAACATAACTTCTATGCACTCTTTGTTGTGGCTCGTTATTCATTTCAGGATTAACTAAGGGGTGTTCCACAATGTCAGAAGGATCATTTAATTTCCTTACTATATTCAATTTATGATTTCTAAACAAGGCAATGGGTCATTGATTATTTTAAACATGAAGGATTGTAAACAGTGTTTGCATTTTGATATGTGGGCCAAAAGGATTTGGTGGCAGAGAAATGGAAGTCAATTAATGAATGAATTGGCATTCTGTGGGTGTTTTGTGTGATACTTATGTAATTTATCCTGAATTAAAATTATGCTGCTTCTTAATGAAGACTGCTTTGTAGGGTTTTCCTCATCCAGGCAGGCATGCTCTCTATAATCATTCCGCCTAATGCTCAGTGAATCAAGTTTAAGGTGTGGTTAAGTAAAACAATCATGCATGTCCCTCTCATGGAGTCAGCAAACACACAGGAAACAGAAACGGAGTTAAACACACAAGTGAAGAAATAAACCAGAGGAGGCAGGTATCAGACCAAAGAGTACACAGAATCTTTTGGTATGGTGTTAAGGATAGAGAAAAGGTGGAAACCCTTTGTTTTGGAAGGTCAGAGAGGTATTAAGGCTCCTGGGATCCCAACCAACTGACATGCAGAGAGTCCAGTGAGCAGAATGAGTCTTCTGTCATGTTCTAAGAGGAAAACAGACCCCAAGAAGCCAGGAGGATGTGAAGAAGTCAGAGAGATGCCAAGGAGGAGCTTGGAGAACATCCAGTTATTCTGTCAATTTTAAGACAGGTTCTTGCTGCGTAGCCTAGGTTAGCCTAGCACTTACTCTGTATTTAGCCCAGGCTGGCTTTAAACAGCAGTCCTCCTACCTTAGACTCCCTCGGACTTAGTATCACATTCTTCTTGATCTTCATCTCCGCACCTGACTCTCCAGCCCTGGGTAAGCTCTACTCTGCTCTGCAACTGTGTGCTAGATAATTTAGCTTCTGTGTAAGGACACTCAGGATCTACCTTTCCATACCTAGCTCATTTTACTTTGACACCGTTTCCTGCCATCCATGAATGTGGCTGCAAAGGGCAAAAGTTGCTTCAAGAACTCCATTTAAATCAAAGTTTTACAGACCCTCCCCCCCCCAAATCTTTAGGCTTGAACTTGTTACCGAGACCAATGTGACCATGACTACATGACTACTAAGTATGAGATTGTGTCTAATCTCAGAAGCTAAGCAGGGGCGGGCTTGGTTAATACTGAGATGAGAGAACATAGATGATCCTTACCTTGTGGTGTTTATACAGCACTGTCAAGTGAGCAACAGCTGTGGCCTTGACAGGAGGTGCTGCTATCTGAGCACCTATTTGTGAGTGACCCCAAGTGGTTTTTTGTTTTTTTTTTGGTGGGGGGGGGGTTCTGTAGTCCGCATGCCCATACTTTTGGTGGAGAGTTCCAGTCTGCACTCTTCTTGGAAACCTGAAATCTCCCTGCACGAGCAAACACAACTATAGAAACTAGTAGCCTGATTTTAAAACTCATTTGAATAGCACCTCTAAGAGCGTCACTAGTTATGTTTGGGACTGCTAAATTTGCTCGGTCCAAAAATATTTAAGAATAAGTCTTTTGATTACTGTCCTGTATCATCTCTTTGTGTCAAAGCTTAATATTGAAGGAAAGGTAATCACCAAAACCAAACTCCTGGCTCACTCAATTCCATAACTGTCCTCAGGCCTTCACGTCGCCAGGACGATGTTAACTGCCATGCTCACGGTCTGCCTCAGGGAGCCAGCCTAGCCCAGGCTACCCGTCATTATGATATTTCCTCACTCTTATACTTTCTTCTGTCATTTCTCAGGTTGATGAGCTCTGAAATCTGGCACGAGTTCATGTTTAAAACCCATCTGCTTGCAAACATGCATTGCCCAGTTATCCAGCCTCAAAGGCTGTCTGTTGCAGGCATGTCCAGAACCATAAATAATGCTCATTTTCCACACAACGGGAACTGGGACATTTGATGTGGACTCCTGTCTCCACTGGAGCTCCAGTTTCCAAGTACAACAGACAACGTCGTCTATTCTTTTGGAGTATTCTCATTTTGGCACGAGCTATTGACCTGTGAATTGTACCTTTGTGTATGTCTACGTACATGTTGGAGGGCGTGGGGGTGGCATGCACAAGTGTATGGGTGGAGGCCAGAGCAGAGGCCAGAGCTCAACACAAGATGTCTTCATCAATCATTTCCAGCTTAGTTTTATAGCCAGCTTTCAGCTAATCTGGCCAGCCAGTGAACCCCGTGAACTTGTGTGTCTCAACCATCATGCCAGTATAAGGGTAAGATGTGCAAGCTCTACCACGCCCAGCTTTTACCTGAGTGCTGGGGATCAGAACACAGGTCTTCCAGTTTATACAGCAAACATTCTACCAATGGGGCCATCTCCCTGGTCCTGATAATTAATTCTGTTTTGCCGAAGAAAGAAATGGAATCATAGCAAAGATAGCAAACTTGGTCATTCAGATGCATGATATAAGGGGCCCTGCTGTCTGCACAGAACTTCTCTGGCAGGATACAGGAAGAAACCACTTGATTTTCTTTTAATGTTTTTTGTCCTTATACAGGATATTACCAAAGCCTCTCAACTTTGCTCCAACGTTGTACAAACAGACATAAGTACAACACTTAGAGCTGCCTTTTCTCTGGCAGTGGCCAAGGTGTTATGTAAACCCCAGGCCTTGTTTACAATGCAGTTATAATAAGCTAGGCATCATTTCTGCTGGGTGGCACTGGGATAAGATTGTCAGGGGAAAGAGAACGGCTGTTCAGAACACTTCCCTGAGTTAAACCCATCTCTGACAGCTGGCGGGTGGGTGAGCTGCTGAGCACCACGCTCCTGAAGCTCCATGTGTATAAGGCTTTATTTCCAGAAGCCTCTCTATTTTCCAGAGAAATTATAACACATCTTCTTTTATGGCTCTAATTATGATCTCTCTTGTATCTACAATTTGATGCAAATTAATATTTACTTACCCTAATAATAGCAAAGCCAGATGGACTCTTACTACATACTGCACCCATACAGAGCTTTGCAGGGACTGACCTGGTGAGTCCTTGGGAGAGCCCACAGGGGCTTTTCTGGTATTGGTTCCGTACTGAAGATGGAAAATCTGAGGCTCAAAGAAGTTTGAAAGCAAGTCTGAAAATCTGAGATCTAGAGCTAGATCTTGGACTTGGGCTTGATTTCCCCCCACCCCCTCTCTCTCTCTCTCTCTCTCTCTCTCTCTCTCTCTCTCTCTCTCTCTCTCTCTGTGTGTGTGTAGATCAAAGGTCAATCTTGAATGTTGTTCCTCAGGCAGTTTCCACTTTTTGTTTGAGATAGGTTCTTTCATTGGCCTGGAACTTCACTGAGGAGAACAACGAGCTCCAGGGATCCTGCTCTCAATATCTCTCTCTCTCTCTCTCTCTCTCTCTCTCTCTCTCTCTCTCTTACTGTCTTCTGTCTCATCATTGCTGGAGTTGCTTATGTTATTGCATCTGACTTTCTGTGTGAGTTCTACAATTAGAACTTGGGTCCCCACTTGTGAGGCAAGCCCCACCCCTGCCACTCACACCCACTTCCCTCCCTGCATCACCTGGAAACCAGTGCAGGATCTGAAGTCTCTCTCTCCAACTTTGTACAAAACCCTCTGCCACACCTTCAGACAGACAGCACCACAGGGGGCTCTTGAAACTCAGCCCAGCCCCTGTCTCCCCCAAAGCAGAGGCAAGTGCTGGAGGAGAGGCTTTTGTGAATCACTGATTCTCATGGAAAATTTCTTCAGGCTTAGGCCATCTTTCTTCAACTTTTTAGATTGAATTTTGAGTTTGTGTTAATTTGTCTCCACTATGTACATATATAATGTATAAATATACATATACATATTATACACATACATATAATATGTGCCTTTTTGATATAAGTATGTAATATACTTTGAACATATTTCCCCTGTATCCCATGATCCTCTGTTCTCTGTCCTCCATATACAAGTGTACACATGTGCACATGCACCTGCAAGCAAGTACACATATACACACAGACATACACATGCTAACAAATATGTGTATATACCACACATACCACATGCATAACACACACACACACACACACACACAGCGTTTTAACTATTTTACATTTAATTGGTTGGGTTCACATTGGTCCACAAACTATTTATAGACTTGTTTACAGGGAGCTAGGGAAGTTCAGAGGATGTCCAATATGCAACAGTCCACAGCACTCTTTCCATCTCCCATCTTATTAAATGGCCCACCCTTTAGCCTCCTGGAACCTACAGATACCATTACTAATAAAACATCACTTTAAGTTCTTTACTGATACTAGGTTTAGCTAACTGCTAAAAGGGACAGGAAGTGGACACAATGCCATTTCCGGAATGTTCTCACTTCCGTTCTGAAGTAGCAGAGGCGAATCTTTCCATCAGCTTTTCCTGCCACAAAGCTGAGCCCACCTCTTCAATGAACCATCACACCCGACTTTTTCCCAGCCTGCTTAATCACTCTTTAGGCAAACTTGAAACCTCACGCACTTTTCTTGTGCTTTTCAAAAGGCAAAATTAGCCAAACACACAAAGATATCTTTAGTATTTAAAAGGTTGACAGAAAAGGTGCCAAAATGAAAAAGAAATAAAAACTTCGCACCTCATCCTTTGTGAGCGTCTGCACATTTGGAGTTTGGGCACAAAGACTTGGAGAAATGACAGCTGCTCAGTGGGGGTGGGAGGATTTCAAAAAACATTCTGAGGGCAGGGGGCGGGGTCACATCATCAGGTGAGAATTCAGCCAGATGTGCAAAAAAGATGAGGACTGTTGTGGCCAGAGTGGACTACGCCCGAAGGTCAGCGCATACACAAAAAAGCTATTAGCCCGGAAGCAAGGCCAGTTGCTGAACAGTTACCCCCGAAAAAGAAAAGATCCTAGAAGGGAACATAAGACTGCCATTGACCTGTTAATGTAAAAGGACATTCGATGCCATCTCAGTAGCCAGTGCTAAGGATAGAAGTGTATGTGTCGCCTTTCTAGCTGAAGAGCCCATGTGAATCCCGTATTTCTCAAGGCTACTTTGCCAAGTCAGTATACGCCTTAGAGATCAGAAGTAGGAAATTAATTTGTTACTGGGTCCTTCTGGCAATCCTCTTGTCCTTCAGAATCTAGAAGCTGCTTCAATCAATTCTGGTCCCGTCCTTGTGTCCTGCCAATCTTTCTCTTACCCTAACACCCCACCCCCACCCCCCGCAGCCAGTACAGTGACTCTCTCCTCTGTGAGCACACAGTCCCTTACACGCACAGCACTGAGGGCCATGACACTGCACATGCCCAACACCACCACAATGTCCCTTTACCATGGAAGCAAACATACCTAGGGTCCTGGGTTTAGGGTGTGGACATTTTGAGGGTGGGCTAGGAAACTTTGCTCTTGACAGTGACACCATGTGGAGGAAATCCCATACTGGGGCCACCCAGGGTCTATATTCCTGGCTCTACAATTTACCAAAAAAATGATCAGTCCTCTCCTGATAGTCTCTGTTGACCTCCTAACAGTAGAGATGTAGGGACTGAAGCGATGGCTCGGGTTAAGAACATGTTAAGAGTTAAGAACTCTTACTGAGCTCTCAGGTTTGATTCCTAGCACCCACATCAGGGAGCTCACAAAAGCCTGTAACTTCAGCTTCAGAGGAATCTGATGCCCTCTTCTGTTCCAAACAGATATTGCACACACTTGAACAAATAAACATAAATACAAAGAAAAGAATATTAAGGAAATTAAAACAAAAAAAACCAAGTCTTAACTCTCAAGTATAACGAGACTGTAAAAAATTTTTTAGGAATGCCAATGAAGTTGTTGGTGAACTTGAATTCCAAAAGTCTGAGATACTGTAGTCCTCCTCTATCATAAGCTGACCATATAGACAAATGGATTGCTGTGTCCCCCTGGTTTGTCTCTTGTTATCCCTTGGGAAATGGTCTGGTGCCCTGGGTGTGGATGAATATGGATAATTTCATCTTGTTCTTGGTGAAATTCTTTACATTTTGCTTTCTGGCTTGACAAGGGTCTATTGACTTGTTCTTACTAAAGAACTTTTGGATGCCTGGGCAGAATCCTCCAGGGCAGTTTCCTTTTCTAGATGAGTGTCTAGAAATGCTCATCATACTATGTAGTCTTAGTCTCAGACTGTCTATTAAATCTGGAATGCACAAGGGATGTGCACCTTCACTGGAGCCCTAAGACCATGGGGATGTCTGTTTCCTGGTGCAGTGTCCCTTAATTCATGCCAATGAAGGATGTTAAAGGAAATATCTTCTACCTCCCACAGGCCTGTACCCCAGCTTTAGCTGAGTGATCATGGCCAGGAAACTTCTCGTGTGAGTTGAACTATTCAGGCTGCCAAGAATTTTTAACTTGACAGGAAAGGCATTGCACCAGGAGCCCTTTGAAGCTAATTCTCACTGAAGCAGAGGCGTGAGCTTGAGCTGCTGGAGCGCTCCTCGTGCACTGTCCGTGCCCTTTTGAGACTTGCTTTCTCTGATAGTCTTTTGATTCAGGAGTCCTCCACATACCTTCTCTGTAAATCCCTGCATCAGCTAAATTATCCAAAGTGCCGTTCTACTCCTTGCTCTGAACCTTGCCCTGAACCTGCTGTGATAACCTCTGAGAACACTGGACTAAGAATTCATGTTCCTTTTACCTCGTTCTTATCCCCTCAGCCACACTTAGTCCAGGGGCATTTGGCTAGCACTCCATCTTCAGCTGTTACCAGGGCAACTACATTCCCTTGATGCTAATGACTTTGCTGGGACACTGGAGCTGGTTCATACTTCCTGCCCAAGCCTTTGATTCTAAACAGAAAACTTTTTTCTAGCCAAACACACACAGTCCTCTGAAGTAGGAAAAAGCTAGCCCTGACCCCACCCAGGGTCTATGTGGCCCAATTTTTGAAAGAGTCACTAGCTAGTAAGCTCAGCATTCCTTACACATGGCCAGCTTGGTCTCCATTCATGCTAGCCAGCCCAGCATCCTCTATGTGTGTTGGTTCCCTACAGGCTCCATCTCCTTCTTTTCCTCCCTCCTACCCCATGGCTGACACTCTTCACACATTGATAAGTATATGACCTCTGACTCCTGCCCCAGGGTCTGTTTTTTTTGGGGGGGGGTGTCACAGGCTGAGCTGCTATTTATGATGTCAATGTAAAAAGCAGGAACCTTGCACACCCCATATACAGAGACTCTCTAGGATGTATCGAGAAAGGGATGAAGGATTGTCTTTATCCAGACTGATAACATAGAAACTTGGACCAGAGTCATCGAGATTATCTGCTGGTTATAAAGATAAACATGATGGGCCAGGTGAGATAGCTCAGTATATAAGGATGCTTGCTACCAAACTCGATGTCCTGAGTTCAATCCCTCAAACCCACGTAGTGGAAATAGAATCGATTCCCACAATTATATGAGCATTGAAGCACACACGCATGTACTGCCCCAAACGTCTATAATAGATTTTTTTAATAGCAAGGCCATCACCAGTGTCTTTTATTACACCCAAAATCTCTTGTTCCTTCTAAAGAGTGCTTCTCATCCGTGTTTTCCAATGGTCTTAGGGAACCTTTGTAAAAGGGTTCTTATACCCCCAGGGTTGAGGACTGATGTTCTTGAGTGAAACACAAAGGTGCCAGAGATGTGATCTGAAGGCAGCTCTCATAGAAACAGACCCCATCCTCAGCTGGCCGCCCTGCCTTTACCTTTTGCAAACCCTGCCTGGCATATCTGCAACACCGTAAGGAAGTGTAAATTAGTAGATGTGTCTGAGGCCTCCAGAGCCATGGAGAGCCACACAGACAGAGGATTCTTGTTGCTGATATTAGATCTAGAGTTACATAAGGAGAGACGTTTAATGCAGTTTAATGACCACAGCTGTGTCAGAGATCTCTGGAGCAGCAACTGGAGAATTTGCGTGGCAAGGGTAAGGAAGGTTGGCTCACACAGTGCTAAAAGTTGCCAACTCCGGGGTTTGCAGAGCTTTGGAGGCACGGTTGATTTTTTTTCTTCTAATTGGGACCTCTGCTGACCTGAGGTGATGTTCCTCTGGTGTTCCAGAGTTCAAAGGTCACCCCAAAGACCAGAAAGAGCTGATGCTGCAAATGAGTCTGAAATCAGTCTGCCAGGGAATCTTCCCCTGCTTCTCCCTCCCCCCTTCTAATTAGGAACTCAGCGGACCTAAGGGGAGATATCCCCCTTCCGCAGTATGAACGGGTGTTCTTTATTCAAAGTTCACCATTTTACATGTTTATCTCAGCTAAAAGCACCCAACAGAAGTATCCAGGAAATGTTTGATCACACGGTTTGGTGAACCATCACAGTGATAAGAGATGGATTTTTCTTTTCTTCCAAAATCCAACCAAACAGAAGGGGAGAAAGTAAATAATCACAGACTAGATCTCAATGAGCACTGAGAGCATATTTGTACCTGGACGACTTCGTGCAGACGACAGAGGAAGCTAGCAGCGTGCAGAAGACTGGTGGCATTCCATGATTTAAAAATATAGAAAATAGGATCAATCGGTAAATTGCTTGTTGAACAAATAGGAGGGACCTCCCAGCCCCCACATAAAAGCTGATGTAATCCAACAATGGGGAAAGCAAGACAGGCAGATCCTTGGGCCCCCATATCCAGCCTATTTGGCCTAATAGGTGATTTTCAGGTCCCAGTGAGAGACCTTGCCTCAAAAAGCAAGGGAAACACTCCCCATGGAAGAAAGACACCAGGCAATGACCTCTGTTCTCCACATATGTGTGTACACACATACACACACACACACACACACACACACACACACACACACGTGCACGAGCATTATAGAAAAAACGGACGCTTGGGACTTTGTAATTAGTTGTCAGACTGAAGTTTTGCAGTCTTAGAATAGAGAGGAGCCAGAGTGGCATAAGAGCTGCTAATCTGAGCTGGGATTCCTGCAGGTGTGGGCTGTGGTTCTGCTGATCACCTGTATGTAAAGCCTCTCATCACATAGACTGCAGTGCGTGTGTGTGTGTGTGCGCGTGTGTGTGTTTGCACACGCACACGCACACACACACACATATGTAGAGAACAAAGGTCATCACCTGGTGTCTGTCTTTCTCTCTTCCCTGATAGGCTCCATCTTTGGGAACAAAACCCAGGAAACGATCCCTTTTGCTTTCTCTCCTCACACCTCACCCCATGCAGTGGAATGCTCTGTTCTGTGTGTGTCTTTATTCTTGATTGTTGTACTTTGTCAATAATAATTATTCCTTAGTCCTCCTACGTGATATCATATGTATATACATCCAGTTACTTGTGGGCATGATGATTACAGGTTCAAGGCCATCCTAGACAACTGAGTAAGATTCTCAAAAAAACCAAAGTTTTAGAAAGACTGATGGGTCAAGGAGTTTGTTCAGTGGAAGATGTGTCACTTAACCATGTCATATCAGTCTGATTCCTGTAACCCACACAGTAGGAGAGAACTGACTCCTGCAAGTTGTCTATGACCTCCACATGTTTACGGTGACATGCACACCCCTCTACACACAAAATAACTACATGGAAGAAAAAGATTATTTAAGATAGTTCATAGCTGAAGAGATGGCTCAGAAGTTAAAAGAATTTGCTGCTCTTCAGCAGGACCTGAGCCTGGGTCGCAGCACTCCTGTATGGCAGCTCACCATGGACTTTAGCTCCACCTCCAGAAATCTGGTGCTTTTGCCTTCTCTGGCCTCTTTGGAAATCTGTACACATGTGGCATACATACACATACATACATACATACACACATAAACAAATACATATACACAGAGACACATACACAAACACACAGGCACACACATAGACACATATTTACATACACACAGAGATACACACACAAACACACAGAGAGACACATACATACACAAACACATACACATACAAAAACACAGACGTACAAAGAGTCACACACACAACACACACACATACACAAGCACATAGCCACACATACATGGACACACAGACATGTGTGCATATGTACACAATATACATATGCACATACACACTCTTACACACAGACCCACAGACACACATATACAGGCATACACACAGACACACACTTACATGCACACAGGTATACAAACAAACACACACAGAGAGACACATAGAGAAACTCAGGCACACACACATACAGGCACACACGCACACACACATATGCACAAAGATACACACATAGATACACATTTACATATACACAGACACACACAAGCAACACACACTCTTACATATACAGAGATACACACAAGCATACACACACATATATATACACATGCACATAGACACACACACTTACACACACAGAGACATACACAAAGACACACACATACACATGCAATCACAAAATAGTAAATCTTTTAAAAAAAAATAAGGGGTTGGTAAGGTACTTGCTTAGTTTGAGGTCCTAGTTGTACCTTCAAGGTTCTGTCTCCAGGATGCTGTGTGTGTGTGTGTGTGTGTGTGTGTGTGTGTGTGTGTGTTCACCCAGAAATCCCAAGAGATACTGTGAAGATATGCACAAGTGCCTGTACATATCTGGCTCCCTTTCCTTAGAGGGCCTCTGGTTATCCCAGTACCAGGAGCCAGGCAGGCTGGTGGGAAGGGACACAGTAGGATTCATCCAGTATCCCTCTGAAGGCCACATTCATGCTGGACTGTGGAAACTACCAGAGATCCTGTGCTCTCTATCATCACAGCAGGAAGGAAAATTTAATTCACACCTCCGGATGAGAGTCAGTTTATTTTGCTAAGTCATCAGGAGGCAATGAGAAGGGCAGGACCGTAGGAGTTTGGAAGCTAATTAAACCTTCTTACAGCTGGACCTCCTGAATCTTACCTAAGGTGGGCATGCCCTAGTTATATTAGCTGCAGTTCTCCTCCCTGCCACAGATGGCGGTGTGCGCTCACCTTAAATAGCTCCCTCTGGTTTCCCCTCTTCAAACCTTCCCTGACTTCTCAGCCTCTGCTCAAATCAAGGTTCAGGTTTTATTTTGCTGTTTCTCTGTGGTCTGGTTATCATCCCCAGACCGGCTCAGACTAGCTCTGGGAAAGCTTCCCCACTCCCAGCCCACCACTAGGATAACCCAACCCAAAAGGAACTATGGAGACCCCAGAAGCTGAAGGAAACCCTGAGCCATGTGGTACCTAGGAGTCCAAGCAACCACTCGATAGAGTTTGGATTCTAAATGCACAGCCAGAGAGCCCAGCATCTACTTCACAGTCCTTATGCTGCTTTTAAATGAATGGGCACTGCATGTGACTTTTCCTGGGGAGACAGCCATCATTCAAGATAGAGCACCAGTGACAACCCCAGAAGTGATTCTACCCAGGTCTGGTGCGGTGACCAAATGAGTTTCCTGGGGTTGCTCTTAGGAGCATGGGGGACCTACCAGCAAGCCCAATCCATGGGTGACAACCATTGTAACTTGCAGGCAGCTCCACCAGAGAGAGACAGCCTCCTGCCTCCAGTGATGGTTCACAGCTTATATATCTAGGCTTGTGAACCTTCTGAGTAGTCCCTCCCCCACCCTCTGTGTGTGTACATTCTTTTCATGGATGTTGGTACATGTGGGAGCATGCTTGTGCACATCTGGGTTTGTACATGAAGTCTAAGGCCGGTGATCAGGAATGAAGAAACATCTTTGATGGTTCTAACACTACGTTCACAGAGGCAGTGTCTCTCTGCTAAGCCCAGTGTTTCTAGCAAGCTTGCTCCGGACACACTACCACCTCCATTTTGCAAGGCTGGAATTACAGATGGGTCACTGCGCTTATCCAGCCAGCGCTTTAACCACTGGGCCATCTTTTCAGGAGGGACTGTTGCAGTTCGGAACAAATTACAGCACAGCAGGCTTGTCTTGAACATTGGCCCATCCAAGTCAAGGGGTAGGGATGAGGGGTCTTAATGGCAGCTCAGTGGTTCAGAGTGAGACAATGAGGCATCCAGGACAAGACAGAGAGGAGTGTAGTCCTAGAAATCACTAAAAGGAAGAGCACAACAGATCATCTTTAGATAGACTTAGACTAGACTATAGTCTCTTAGACTCTAAGCAGGTGTCAATTGAAGACCTGGCCACTCCAAGGGATGGTTAAGGGGAAGGTTTGTTTTATAGATATGAGGGAGAGAGGACAACCAGGGGCATCTGAAGGAGTCCAGGGCAGGGAGAGAAAGTAGTAGACTGAACACGGCCAGCAGACAGGATCTGACCAGGAGAGCGGCAGGGACAGAGTAGAGAGACACAAGGAGGGGGTGGTTAGAGAGCAAAGGCTGAAGACCAAGAGAGCGAGTGTAGCTGAGGTAGCAGAGTCTACAGAGAAAAGAGTAGCCGGGGAGACGGGGCTCATGAGCTGGGGACTGCTAGGGTAAGGGAGAGCCAGGATGCCAGCACGGGCTCTGAAATACGTAACTGTTATGTGTAAGACTGCAGGACCATGAGGTTACTATGTACTAATTGGCATCACAGATCACTGTTTGTCTGTTATACCAGTGAGAAGGGACATGGCTCCTTTGCTAGAGGGGAATTGGCTTCACTGGATCCTAAGGGACACTGGCTTTTGTCTAACCACCAGCATTTGAAGAAATGGAGTTTCCCTCAGACATGACACACACCTCATTGTGAGTTGGTTTGATGATAGGGAGATCACAGTACTCGTGTTTAACCAGCTGCCTTTAGAACTGAGCCCTAGGAAGATGAGACTTGATTCCTTGATCTCATTCTCTGATAATGAACATGTCCATTACAGATGACACAGAGCTGGTGAGTTCTTGTTCTCCATCAGCTAAAGAATCAGAAGATGGGAAAACAGGACTGTGCAAGGTCAGGGTATCTAATGGCAAATGTTACAGGCTTCCTGGTAGATAAGGGGCCCCTAGATCAGGGAAGACCATGGACACTAAGAGGTTTGTGGTTGTTTTGTTTTCATTCAGCTTTAGAGCATCCCACCAGGTGATCACCCACATTCCCTCTTCCTGTTGATCTAAAGGTGCCTGTGCCATCCTTCTATAGCAGTGATTGGGGCTCTGCCTCTGTTCACATTCATGAAAATGCATGAACTGTTTACTGTCTGGAGTAAGGGTGGGCACCTGAACCTCTTCTGCTCTCGGTGGTGGGTGGTGTGACAGGTGCAATGACATCCACTGTGTGTGAGGAGTCAGGGGGCGACCTTTCAGCGAACTTACTGCTGATAACAAAGAGTACAATGCAATGCTGACTATTGCTGGGGGCAAAAAGCCAAAAAAAACTCAATCTGGGGGTTTTATGTTCCTCCCTCTCCCACTCTAGAGGCCTATGGCCTCATAAGTACCAACCCAAATCAGCGATGTATGGTTTTCAAATAAAACAGAGCAAACCCTGCAGGCACGTGTCTCTGCCATCCACACTGAGTAGCAGGGAGTATACAGTCAGACATCACAAAGGGTTTTAACTTGACCCCTGCATTGCCTGGTTCCTCTCTACGTCAGCCTAATGGTGTGCCAGTAGTCAAGGCTGTGGAAAACAGTATTTTTTGCACTGACCACATAAAACCATCTGCAGTGTACTTTGTGTGCAATTTAAGGGGAAAACTGTTAAGAGTTATGAATTTTATTCAATCCCTACCTTAAGCACTGACTCTGCAATCAAATCTACAGAGAAATGAAACTTTATTAGGTAATGAGTAGCAAATGGGGACTTACCAAATTAGGGAGGTTTATATTGAAAATGTGTCTCTTTTTCCCCCCTGGGTTTACAAAGCGTTTAGTAGAGGTCAATGATTTAACACACTGCCTGCTTTTATCATGAATTTTAATTATACAAATTACTGCTGACTATATTACCATGTTTAACATAATACAGATGAAGCTTTTATGCCGTCTCTTAAGTCTGCACCTCAACAGAAATGGCATCGTTTTGTGCTGAACACACTCCTCCATTGACACCTGTCCTTTAGTGTGTTCATGCCCACAACTGTGTCATGGCTTGCACCTGTAATCCCAGCTCCGGGGATGGGCAGACAGGTGGATTCCTGGGGCTTGAAGGAAAAGCATCCAAGCTGAATCAGTGAGCTCCAGCTTCAGTGAGAGAGCCTTTCTCAAAATGTGATGTGAGAGCCAGAAAGACAGCTCAGTGATGAAAGGCACCTGCCACCAACAGTGGAAGGAGAGAGACAATTCCTGACAGTTGTTCTCTGACCTCCATGTATACACAAAACCGGTGTGGAATTCTATGATTCTTACTTCAAGGTAGATGAACTTGTTCTGTGGCTTTTTGTTTTACAATGTGCTTTCTTTCTCTCTCTCTCTCTGTGTGTGTGTGTGTGTGTGTGTGTGTGTGTGTGTGTGTGTGTGTGTTGTAATTCCTGATGAAGCCAGCTTCTTGCTGTCAGCTGTCCTGAGGTGTGCTCATAAGAGTAGCCCAGCTGCGTGGCCTTTCAGATCTTAGATCCTCATCCTTCTGAATTTACACCAGGCTGGTGGTGACGACAGGTTCAGGCTTCCTGTCTCTTGGCGCCCTTGCCTCAACACCTGGTTTCCAAGACCAACCTGGAAGGGAGATGAAAGACACAGAGACCCTGTTGCTTGCTCATTCTTCATTTTTAAGTTGAGGCTTAAATGTACATCATAAGGGCTAGAAAGATGGTTCAATGGTTAAGATCCCTGGCTGCTTTTGCAGAGGATGGAGTTTGATTCTCAGCACCTACATGTTTCTTACAAAGTTCTTTAACTCCAGTTCCAAGGAATCACACGCCCTCTTCTGGCCTCTATGGGGACTGCATGCATGTGCTGCACAGACATAGTTGCTGACAAAACATCTATATGTATAAAATAAAATAAAGCTTCTTAATATGTATATACCTCAAAAAATAATAGCAATACTTCCAGAGTCTCTTTCCTACATTTTCCTAACATTAATGTTATATTAATATTTTGTGTTACGTTATGTTAATGTGATTAATTGCTATAACCATACACACTGATACACAGGAAATACATACAAATGATATGAGCCTTTGCTTGTACATGTATTTATTTGAACCCCAACGTGCCTCACCAACAACTCTTTGTGGTGTGAAGGATACAGCTCAGGGTTATCCATTGTCCCTAATAGCCCCACTGTGCTTGCATTCTCTTTGTTTTTCAAGGACATTTTTAAATTTTTTTTAGCTTATTTTTATTGTTTTTAAATTTTGTATCTGTGGGAGATTGTATGTACATGAGAGCAGTACACATGGAGGCCAAAAGGAAGCACCAGATTCCACTGGAGATTGTGAGCCACCATGTAGGTGCTGAGAACCAAAACCTGATAGGCTGCAAGATCAGCAACGATTCTTACTCACAGAGCTATCTCTCATGTCCCCTGGTTTTGTTTGTTTGAGCGTTTCCTAAATGAGTACCTCCAGTTTTGTAGATTGCCCCTCATTTTGGCTTTGGTTGAATCTACATTGCCTGTTGTTGTTTCCTGTCCTCATTGAGACAAGAACTAAACATATGGCCTCTACCCTCAAGCACTTCCCTGTGTGCCCTGTGTTGCTGTAACTACAAGCTTGGTGTGACATGTGTTCCTAAGGTGTACTCACCTTGAATGACTGAAATGTATATATATCCAAACACTCCTCATTTCATTCTATGGGGGCCTTGCAGCTAGCGGCCAATTGGCTAGTACCTGTGCATTTTAGACACTTCCTCTAAGTGCACTCGGACAGTATTTGCTCTTCTATGATTGGCTCATTTCACATACCACAATGCCCCAAGCTTCATTGTGTTCCCACACACAGCAGGATTTCCTTCCTCTTATGGCTGAATAATATCCCATTGTATAGGTGCCCTACCCTTGGTTTATACGCTTGCCCTCCGTGCTGTTTCAGATCTTGGCTCCTACCACCACTGTGAATGGAATGAAGAGAGGTTAACCTTTTTTCCCCGGGTGTCAATTTCAATGGTCTTGAAGCAATTCCCAAGAGTTCTAGTTTTAATTTTTGAGGCTGCACACAGTTTAAAAGATCGCAGCTGTTCCCTTCACACCGTGTCACCAATGGCTTGTTTTCTTCTGTCCTTCTGACCCATTTCCATTCTTACTTCTGGTTCCCTTGCCATCTCTTCCACTCTTTCCCACCCCTTTCCACTCCCTCCTTCCCTTTCTTTCTCTTTTCTTCCCTTCTTTTCCTCTTCCTTCATTTTCCTTCCTACCTCTTCCCACATTTATCTCTTCACTTCATACTTACCCATTCTAACCGAAGCGAGATGGCTTCTCACCATGGCATTGATTTGTATTCCCTGGCCAGCAGTGATGAACATCATTCCACATACCTGTTGGCTGCTTGGATGTCTTTTGTAGGCAGAATGTCTATATAAATCTTCAGGAGATTTTTAAAATTGGGAATTAGTGAGCTTCCATTTCTTGTCTGTTTTGGCTATTGAACATTAGCAGTCCTGCATATATTTTATGATTAATTTCATATCAGATACATAATTAGCAAATATCACCCTCAACCCCCCCCACACACCCACACCTTTTATGGGCTACTCCAGTCACTCTATTGATTTGACTCTCTTGCTGGGCAGGAGCTCTTGGGTTTGATGTAATCCCCTCGTCTACATTTTGCTGCTGTTGGGGTCATATCCATGAAATCACTGTCTAGACCACTGTCACGGAGATTTCTCCTTTGTGTTCTTCTGGGAATTACAGGGCTTCCAGTATTAGGTTAAGTCTTTAATCTATTTTGGGTTGATTTTTGGTAAAGTGTAAGATAAGAGTCCCAGTTCATTATTCTGTGGGTTCATATCCATGTTTTTAAAAGTCATCTGAGACCACATAGGGCTGTGAATAGTCAGACCTACCTTAAGGATCAAAGCTCCCTTCCTGACTGTACAAGTGACACAAATTCATGCAGGCCTGGCATTAAAGCCAACAGACATACCAACAAAGCATTGAGAGAAATTCCCACTTGTACATTTGACTCATCTTCTGTGGGTCCTGTCAGCTCTGCAGGTAATTTAGGGGTGTCACAGAAAGAATTAGATAGCACCAATAAGTTCTGGCGCCAATGATAAAAGCTTGGCGTAAATGACCAGAAGACTTCTGCTTTCCTGCTGCACTCCTCTAGCTAACCACAGTTACCACAGAGAGTGTAGCGTCTCTTCCTGGTTCTTATCTAGAAGCCATCATTACAGTGTTTGCCTTCAGTGACTGTTTCTGACACTCCCCCTGTGTTCATTGATTCAAATTGGGTGTTATATTCAATTATGTCTGTGTACTAGCTATGAATTCTCAGTTGTTGCTTTTTTTATCCTATAAATTAGAACTTACTGTTATCACTATTTCTTTATTCAAATTTCCAATATATATATAGTTTTGTTTCAAGACAGAGATAGATTTTGTAGCCCAGGCTGGCTCATTCATGTTGTCTTGATCCTCCTGCCTAAGTCACTGGAGGTCTGAGATTATAGACATGAGTCGCCAAGACTGTTTGATTCTCTTGATTGTAAGATTTCAAGTTGATTGCTATGTTCCACATCCATGGATGTACACATCCATTATTTGTTTGTTTCTTTTTTACTTTATTGATTTATTGGTTTGGCAGCATTGCAGGTGGTACCCAAGGCTTCACACTTTCTGGGAAAGCATTCAATCATTCAGCTTAACTCCCAACCCCCACCCATGCCCACACCAATACTGAGTTCATATTTTTTGCCATATCAGTTTCTGGCTTATCAATTACCTGTCTGCCTCAGTCTGAAGCAAGCTGATACTCCCAGGCCCCATAGCACCTTTCAGTGGAGAATGTTATTTATATTCTGAGTTCTACATGCTTGGGGAACTTACTAGCTCTTATGTCCTTTTCCAAATATTTATTTTGATTGTTTTTAATTACATGTAAGAATGTGTCCACATGTAGGTTTGTGGGCATGAGTACAGGTGCCCAAAGAGGACAGAAGCACTGACTCCCCTAAAGCTGGAGTTACAGGTATTTTTGAGCCCCTCATACAGTGCTAGATCCAAATTTGGGTCCTTTGGAAGATCATCATCTATTCTGACCTGCTGAGCATCTCTCCAGGCCGTCTTATCCACCTATAAAGATAAATACTACAGTAACCCCCTCCCCAAATCCTCCCCAAAGCCTCCCAATTGCCTACCTATGACATGAGATCCACCACAAGACTGAGGGAGGCTGGGTAACCCCATCCCCCCAGGCAGTATGACCAGCACACAGGGATTCCACAATGGGCTTGCTTCCCAAGTATTCAGCCATGAACTCTGCTTTCAACCAGTCACATTCCTGCAAACACCTTTGAATCTCTTTGGCCTCATGTGTGGCAAACCACCCAACACTCATTGTCCCAATGCCTGATGAACTATTAGCAGGCTGGGATGGAGACCAAGGATACCAATGCACAAAGTACTTTCCACAACAGCATGAGGACCCAAGTTTGAGGCTTTGCACTACATAAAAAGCTGGGTGACACTGGGGGAGGTAGAGACAGGTGGGCCTCAGTGGCCAACTATTCTAGATGAATGTATGGACCCCAGGCCAGTAAGAGACCCTACCTCCCAGAGTGGGCTATGGAGTATGTGAAGCATTCCACCTGACCATAGGGCATTAAGCAGTGCATATGAAACTCTGATACCTACATGTACCTTGGGTCCATGCTCTGCCTGGGTTGGCTGGCAGCTATTTTTCCTGGATAGTGATCAAACACCACTGTGGTGAGCTGGCATGACTGAAATGCAGATTCTAACTTGTCTTGTTTCCATTCTGTGTTCTCCTTGATGAAGCTAACACCAGAAAATGAAGTTCTCCCCAGAAGAGGGCTCTGAGGAGATTGGCTGACACAGCCTCCTTTTGATAAGCTGCTCACTTAAAATAAATCTTTCTTGTAGCAAGAAGGAAACCATGGGCTTTAATAACATATTTTAATAGCATCTTGCATGAGTCTGTGGAAATGGGAGGTTGGGGGAAGTGCCAAATGATCTGGTGTCACTTCAATGGATGTGGCTAAGGAAGAGCTGGGGTGAGAATCTCCTGGCCAATCTGGTTGCATTAGAGGGAAGGAAAGGACACTTTGGGGGTAGAAAGAGAATCTCAAAAACAGAAGAAAATCGAGGTTGCAACTGGAAGGATGGCTCAGTGGTTAAGAGCACTCATTGCTTCTGCAGAAAACCCAAGCTCAGTTTCTTTCTTTCTTTCCTTTTTTCAGAAACAATGGTAACTCAATCTCTGGGCACAACAACTAAAATCTAATCTTGTAAGCCCTATAAAATCTAATTCCTCTGGTGGCAAATCCTTGCAGATCCACCAAGATACCAGGAAACTCTAGCAGCTAAAATTTGCCCTTACACTGTCCCCGTTTCAACTCCCCTCCAACTCTCTCCTGCTTCTCTCTTCTTCCATCCAACCTAGAAGTCCCGCCTACAAGCTCAGTGATTGATCGTTTATTTATTCAGGGAGGTTCACTAGAAGCCACCTAATTACATGACTCATTCCTCATTCCAGACAGCCCCTCCCAGGAAAGCGGAATTAATTTAAAAATACAAGCAGCACAGAGCCATCAACAACACTTCCCCCTTTCTGTTCTAATAAAAAACCAAAACCTTTCTCTCAAATATAAATAGAGCACAACTATTACCATTTTGTAATTTATAAGATATAGTTAGACCTAACACCCAGTGCATCATTTTTGTCATTAAGATAGAACAATGTCATTTGTCCTAACTAAAAGACTTATGTCCTGGCTTAGATTATATGCCATCTGAAAACCATCCTCTCAAATCTGTTCTCTCAATGTAAATAGCCTGGGTTGGCTATGAGACTATAAGTCTTCAACCCTGTCAGAAATCCAAGAATAACTAATATTAACTGAAAATATATAGGAAGCCTAACATAGCTTCTAGAACTGAGACAAATTGTAGATACAGCTGCCTACCTATATAGTCAGGAAGTTGGCATCCATCTGTCTTCAGCCTTCTGGCCCAGGATTGTCTGACAGGCCTTAGAGAAACAGGACATTAAGGACTAGCCTATTCTGTCTTGGCAGAACTAAGCTGTCCTAACCTGTAAATTGTATCCTTTTTCTGGACAGTATTATGTCTGTAGATGAAATGAGGCAATTCTTGCCTAGTGGCTGTCTTGCCACAATTGGAGTAACTCCATAGATGCTTAATTTCTTCTTTGAATCCAAGAAAGGGAATGCTGTCAAGAGCAGACTTGTCTCAACAACAAGTGAATAAATAACATTAAATGTCACATTCTGTGGCTTTCTGATGTTTTTGAAAACCAACTATCTATGTAAAGTAATCTGGCCTGTCCTCCGTTAACTACCCTCAGCTATTTCTAATTAAAATATCTGAAAACACCCTAACAATAAACTCAGAGCCATGAATTTGCTATTTGGCCCTTAACTCACAGGCTTAATCATCTCAGATCAGTTTATAAAAACAGTTATAGAAGGATTGGGTCTAAACCCTGTACTTTTAAATTTTTTGTATCAATAGAAGAAATTTATACCAATGAAAACCTTGATTTTGCATCAGAATAAATTCTGTACCAAAATAAGAAATTATGACTTCAACTTAGCAACAATTAAAAAGATTTCTAGCAAATGAGATTATGACTGTGCAATCAATTCTCACTATTCTTCCCTGTTCCAATTATGACCATTTCTAAATTTCCTAGAAAGACAACCTTAGAATAACCACCACCAGCCCCAAAGCCCAGGGTACTGGGTTGATGACTCTTCATAAATTCTTCAAGTTGAATATGGGCATTAAAATATCTTTGAAGGGGGAGGAGGGTAGGGAAAATAGGAGAGTTGGTTGCTCTTAAGAAGGCTACCCCAACGATTGATTTAGTCTCTGATGCCTGTGTTCTGACTGGATCTGGCTGTAAGTCCAAGACATCAGGAGATCAAGCTGGTCAGTTCAGCATGTGGATGATGAGACTCACCAAGGCTGTATATTCTGTAATATACAAATCTCAAAACAAAATTTCATATCATCAAGATAATTTTTGTTTGATTCTCTGGAATCTAATCCTCTGGGGGTCTCTCTTGTCATATGTGATCCATATTACTCTGGAAGGTGTATAGCCACTAAACACCTTTTCTAAAAACACAAAGACAGAACCTTTCTCCCAAATCAGCATATCCTTGAGCCAGTTATCAGAAAACCATTTATTTAGACCTCTCTCCCAAAGGAATAATATAACCACAAAACTCAAAATCACACCCATTTTGAAAATTAAAACAATCCAGACAAATGAAGTAAATTAAAATACTGTATATGCCTATTATTAGGCCTTATCTATTTTGCCAAGCAGGAAATATAACCCAAGATTCCGGTGGAGCCCATGTTAGAGAGAATTTGAGTATCCTGTGGAGGCATATAAAACAACCTTCATACCATCTTAGTGTTCAGCTGTCTGCCTAGTGCAGCCATCTTGTTATACCATCTATCTGTTGATCTCGCTACCTGGAGCCACAGACATTAATAATTAATACATGATCAAAGCAGGCAATGATTATCAATGTACTCTCTACTTGGACTCAGTGACTAATATTTCCTATCCTAATTCAAATTAAAACAATACAAAACAAATGAAGTAAATTAAAATACTGTATGTGTCTATTATTAGGCCTTATCTATTTTGCTAAGCAATAATATAACTCAGTTTTATAAATTCACAGTTCATTTTTCTGAGGGTCTGCCGAACTGATTTCCAGAGTGGTTGTACCAGCTTGCAATCCCACCAGCAATGGAGGAATGTTCCTCTTTCTAGACATCCTTGCCAATATCTGCTGTCACCTGAGTTTTTTACCTTAGCCATTCTGACTGGTGTGAGGTGGAATCTCAGGGTTGTTTTGATTTGCATTTCCTTGGTGACTAGGGATGTTTAACATTTCTTTAGGTGCTTCTCAGCCATTTGAGTTTCCTCAGTTGAGAATTCTCTGTTTAGCTCTGTTCTCCATTTTTTGATAGCGTTATTTGGATCTCTGGAGTCTAGCTTCTTGAGTTCTTTGTATACATTGGATATTAGCCCTCTATCGGATGTAAGATTGGTAAAGATCTTTTCCCAATCTGTAGGTTGCCATTTTGTCCTATTGACAGTATCCTTTACCTTGCAGATGCTTTGTAATTTTATGAGGTCCCATTTATTGATTCTTGATCTTAGAGCACAAGCCATTGGTGTTCTGTTCAGGAACTTTTCCCCTGTGCCCAAGTGTTCGAGACTTTTCCCCACTTTCTCTTCTATTAGATTCAGTGTATCTGGTTTTATGTGGAGGTCCTTGATCCACTTGGACTTGAGCTTTGTACAGGGAGATAGGAATGGATCAATTTGCAATCTTCTACATGTAGACTTCCAGTTGAACCAGCACCATTTATTGAAGATGCTGTCTTTTTTCCATTGGATGGATTTAGCTCCTTTGTCAAAGATCAAGTGACCATAAGTGTGTGGGTTCATTTCTGGGCCTTCAATTCTATTCCATTTATCAACCTGCCTGTCACTGTACCACTACCATGCAGTTTTTATCACTACTGCTCTGTAGTACAGCTTGAGGTTAGGGATGCTGATTCTCCCAGAAGTCCTTTTATTGTTGAGAATAGTTTTTGCTATCCTGGGTTTTTTGTTATTCCATATAAATTTGAGAATTGCTCTTTCTAAGTCTATGAAGAATTGAGTTGGAATTTCGATGGGGATTGCATTGAATCTGTAGATTGCTTTCGGCAGGATGGCCATTTTAACTATATTAATCCTGCTGATCCATGAGCATGGGAGATCTTTCCATCTTCTGAGATCTTCTTCAATTTCTTTCTTCAGAGACTTGAAGTTCTTGTCATACAGATCTTTCACTTGTTTGGTTAGAGTCACACCAAGATAGTTTATACTGTTTGTGACAATTGTGAAGGGTGTCATTTCCCTAATTTCTTTCTCAGCCTGTTTATCCTTTGAGTATAAGAAGGCTACTGATTTGCCTTGAGTTAATTTTGTATCCGGTCACTTTGCTGAAGTTGTTTATCAGCTGTAGCAGTTCTCTGATGGAGTTTTTCAGGTCACTTAAGTATATGATCATATCATCTGCAAATAGTGATATTTTGATTTCTTCCTTTCCAATTTGTATCCCTTTTACCTCCTTTTGTTGTCTAATTGCTCTAGCTAGAACTTCAAGTACTATATTGAATAGATAGGGAGAGAGAGGGCAGCCTTGCCTAGTCCCTGATTGGCAGACCCTCAGAAAAATGAACATAATACTACCTGAGGACCCAGCTATACCACTCCTGGGCATATACCCAGAAATGCTCCAACATGTAATGAAGACACATGTTCCACTATGTTCATAGCAACCATATTTATAATAGCCAGAAGCTGGAAACAACTCAGATGTCCCTCAACAGAGGAATGGATATAGAAAATGTGGTACATTTATACAATGGAATACTACTTAGCTATTAAAAACAACAACTTCATGAAATTTGCAGGCAAATGGATGGAACTTGAAAATATCATCCTGAGTGAGGTAACGCAGTCACAAGAGAATGAACATGTTATGTACTCACTGATAAGTGGTTATTAGCCCAAAAGTTCAAAATACCCATGAGTCACTTCACAGCAACCATAGGGCTGAATGTGAAGTCCCAGATGGAGGAGTTGGAGAAGGGACTGAAGGAGCTGAGGGAGTTTGCAGCCCCAGGGAGGGAGCAACAGTGGCAACTGGCCTGACCCCTCAATGCTCCTGGAGACTGGATCACCAAGGAAAGAATACACATGGAGGGACCCATGGTCACATATGCAGTAGAGGAGGGTCTTGTTAGGGAAGCAGAGGCTCTAGGGCCTGAGGGTGTTAGATCTCCCAGTATAGGAGACTGCCAAGGAGGGAAGCTGAGAGTGGGTGGGTGGGTGGTTGGGGGAATACCCCCATAGTAGCAGGGGAGGGGGGAGGGAATAGGGAGGTTTCAAAGGGGAAATCTGGAAAGGGGGAAACATTTGAAATGTAAAGAAAGTATGAAAAAAATAAAAATTTTTAAAATTTAAAAAAAGTAAAATAAAAAAAAAAAATTCACAGTTCAATCCATCTCTGTTCTCTTCTCCTGACTCTGAGGAGCCTGCAATTCCCCACAGCAAGGGACCTTACAGCCTGCTTTGTTTCACTTCTGGTGCTTGAGTCCATGTGACTTGTCAATGCTAACCAGCTACTCTCCAGAAAAAAATAAAATAAAATAAAATAAAATAAAATAAAACTCTAATCTTAGGCTAACAAACTTAAATTTCTAGTGGATTCTTGCCCAACACATTGGTTCACCACCTTTTGCAGGAAATATTTTAAAAAATCAGACACATTCCTGCGCTTGTGCCACCTACTCTGTCCTGGCGACCTTGGCTGGCCATGCACTGGCGGGCAATGGCTGACCTGTTTTTAACTTGTGGAGACTCTGACTCTGAGCTCCATGATCTCTACCCAGCTTGCTAGGTTCCCACTGGTGGGTTGCTATCATGCCAGCCCCATGCTTCACTACCCCCAGTGCCTTTGTGGTGCACATCAGGCAAACCAATGCTTTGCCTCTGTACCTTTCTCTCTGTAACCCAGCCAAGTAGCCACGAGAAGGAAAACACAACACAAACTTAGTTCAGAAACAATGGTAACTCAGTCTCTGGGCACAACAACTGAAACCTAATCTTATAAGCCTTATAAAATCTAATTCCACCGGTGGGGAATCCTTGCAGATCCACCAAGATACTGGGAAACTCTAGCAGCTACATTTTGACCTCATGCTATTCCCATTCCAACTCCCCCAAAGTTCAGTTTCTAACCTCCACCTCAGGTGGCCCACAACCATGTATAACTCCAGCTCCAGAAGATCTGACACCCTCTTCTGGCCTCTGTAGGCACTGTGCTCATGTGCACCTACCTCCTCATCCATATACATAATTAACATTATATAGTCTTTTAAGAAGAAGAATAGCTACCTAGGGACAACACTCAAGGTTGATCTCTCCCCTCCTGGTCTCCACATCACACACACACATGTGCATCCTTACACAAGAACATACATACATACATACATACATACATACATACATACATACACACACACACACACATATACATATACACATACACAATAGATAAATATGTTTGTTGCTTGAATTCTTAAGTTCCTAAATGATTTAATGATTTGTAGTTCCTGTCTAGTAGGGACTAGACCTCTATGAAGAGGTCTTCACAGAACCTCTATGAAGATTTAGGTACCACAGACCCTTTATCCTCTTGTATCCAGGAAGTCACGCGATCTGCCACTAACATCTGTAAATACAGAGGAGATGACCAGAAGTCTTAACCAACCCTTTGCCTTCCCTGCTCTCACAAAGCAGGAATGGCCACCACTAGCTGTAGTTGCGATTTCTTCTCATCTAGCACCTGTGGGTTTGGGCCTGCCTACCCAAATACATATTCTACAATTCTTCGGAGGTCTTCCAAGTACATCTGACACTGCAGTAACTCAGATAAGCCAAGAATGTCAATTTCTCTCATTTTCTGATTCTCGTCCCTGATTCCACTTTCACCTGCAACCCACCTACACCTCTCTCTGATGATTTCAAGTCTGAACTCACACATACCTGAGTTGCATAAATTCTTTCCTTATTGCCAAGTCTTGCAAGAAGTTAAGGGGAGGGTCACCAACCATTCTGGTACACAGGTTTTTGCTCCTGGATGTTGGTTATAAGTTTCCCAACTGAGCATCTGTCCACCCAGGTCCTTGGCATCTACAAACACCTTTCCTCTTTGGAATATGTGCATATGCACCCTTCCTACAACAGACTTCATTCTGGGCTTCAGGAGATCCTGGCTGTACCTCAAACCTGCTCCCCATGCAGATACTTAAGCTGCTAACCTCAATTTCGGGGTCTTTTGAGCCTTTGACAGTTCAAAGCTTTTGCCTGGAGTATAACTGGGGAAGTGGGCACTCCCTGTACTGTGTAGCTATTTCCTCTGAATGCAAACATCCCATGATAGGAAGAGATGAAAAGTAACAGGAGCCTTGTTGTCTTAGCTAGGGTTTTACTGCTGTGAATAGACACCATGACCAATACAACTCTTATAAGGACAACATTTAATTGGGGATGGCTTACAGGTTCAGAAGTTCAGTCCATTATCATCAAGGTGGGAGCATGGAAGTGGCCCCACAAATATGGGGCTGGAGGAGCTGAGGGTTCTACATCTTTATCCAAAGGATGAAGACAGGAGAATACTGACTCCCAGGCAGCTAGAATGAGGGTCTTTAAGCCCATGCCCACCGTGACACACTTCCTCTAACAAGGCCACACCTACCCCAACAAGGCCACACCTCCAAATAGTGCCACTCTCTGGGACAAGCATGTTGCCCCACACTCAGAACTCACTAGGAAATTAAACAGACTCAAAGGATCAGGAAGCAGACAATGCAGTGCATAATGTCTAGGGGAGGTAGAGACTCTTGGATGGAGCTGCTTATAACATGCTCAGGGATTTCCACTAGTGTAGTTTTTGGTCACCCATGCTGGGTTGAAGGTTCCATGATGCAGCTGTCTTTCAGTCACCCATAACCCCATAAGAAACCCCACTGGCTCATCTACCTAGATTTTCATGGAATTGTTTCTTTGGCCTGCCACTGTCCTCCCTATCTGAGGTGAATGGAAACAGACTCCAAGGAAAAGCCAGCAATACTCACAGCTTTTACCTACAGCTGTGTTTACTGTCCCCTGGCATTCTGATTATGTTAGACTCCTGCTGTGGCTAATTCTCCATAGTTCCCAGTGTTTGACTCAGTTGTCTAACCCTGTTCTGTAGGTCCTATGACGCCCATACACACACTGTGTCCTATTTGTAGAAGCTGGGCTGGGCTTCCTGTGTAGATGGTAGCTTGAGGGGCTGCTGTCACAATATTGTAAGATGAGAAGGAGAGGGACAGGACAAGATGTCCTACTTGGGGGTAACACCTATGTGGTAGACAATGGCACTTAATTCACACTGTCAGAAAAACAGAGCTGTGATATTCCCTCCATCCAGTCTGCATCCACTGAGTGGTCTCACAGTATTGAGTTTCTTCCTGGGTAACATAACCACCTGTCATGGTTAGTAAGATTAGGCCAGTTTCGGTTTGGCCCTTGCAAGATTAGGCCAGTTTCAATTTGGCCCTTGCAGGATTAGGCCAGTTGCAGTTTTGGCCCTTGTAAGATTATGCCAGTTGCGGTTTGGCCCTTGCAGTTTCCTGGAACATTTGACCCAACTGATTGGGTGGGGACTTTCCTGGAACACTCTGCACCTGCAGTTAAAAAGTTCAGTTTTCCAGGCCCTTCACTTGGCTCAAAATGGTGTCTGAAAAACAAAATGGAATTAGTGGTTGCTACTTTAGGTCTCACAATGGGATGGTCTATTATTTACTCATCTCAATGCTATGACAAAATGCCTGACATGAAAAAGGAAAGGAGGGTTTTCTGGCTCACAGCTTAAAGGTACAACCCATCATGATGAGGAAGGAATAACCATAGGAGCATGAGGCAGCTGGCCACATTGCATCCACAGTCAGGAAGCAGAGAGAGATGGATGCTGGTGCTCAGCTCACCGTCTCCTTTTAATTCAGTCCAGGACTCCAAACCATGGAATTATGTCATTCACATTTGGGATAGATCCCCCTACCTCAGTTAACTAAATATAGAAGTTCTATTATATACATGCCCAGAGGTGTATATTCCAGGTAATTCTTGATCCTGTCAAGTTCATGGTCAATGCTAACCATGACAGGTGGTTACGTTACCCAGGAAGAAACTCAATACTGTGAGACCACTCAGTGCATGCAGACTGGATGGAGGGAATATCACAGCTCTGTTTTTCTGACAGTGTGAATTAAGTGCCATTGTCTACCACATAGGTGTTGAAAAGATCCTGCCTGTTCTCAGATCCTAGATCACCCACATAATCCCAAAGAAGTTGGGGCAAAGGCCACCCCATCATCAACATTCAGGACCACAGGAAGTGGGTGTCCACGTACATAGCAGCCAGTCCATTAACCATCTCAGTAGGAGCCCCAGTTTCTGCACTAGAGCAAATAGCATGCTTTATGCACAAGACCCCAGGGGAAAAAAAGAATGATCTCTTTTTCCTTCCTGTATATGCTGAGTTAATCCTACATCATGGATCCACTGTAAACACAGTCACTTTGTTTTAAGGTGCATCTGCAATCTTAAGCCAGCTTCCTGTGTTCCCAGGGTAGATTCATGGGAACTACACAGATCAAAGCTTTTACGAGACTACAGCCTGTAGTGCCTCTCATTCCTCATCCTGTATCTACGTGCAAATCAGAGAGCTGAAGGCACAGAGGAAAGAATCAATAAGAAGATGCTCATCATTCCTGTCTCTACTGTACATTCTTCTAAACTCAGCTTCAGTCAGAGGCCTTAATTAGAGCGTTAAATACTATAGTTTCCTTTTTGGAGCCAGCAGGGTTTTTCTTTGCTGTGAAATGAGTGATTCAATTACGTCCTCTTAATTGATAGAGTGTAATTAACATTGTCTCCAGGCTAATTTTCATTTATGCTGCCATTCCTCATAAACCGAACATCACTCTCGGCAGAAGTCAATGTGTCATTTTTTATGAGCCTCGTTTTCACTTTAACACCAGGAAAATTAATTCAAGCCACAAGAACAGACATAACTTCAGAGAAGATGGAGTTATCTTGATGACCATCTTTAATAAAGTCACATGTGCAAATCGCACATGGTCCCATGAAAATGAGATCATCACTGGAGGATGCTTGGGCATCATGGACCCTCCTAAATCATGAGGCAGTTCTGGGGGAAAGCAGAAACAGAATGTTCTCGTGGTTTCTCTCAGTTTTGTTTGTTTTGGTTTGTTTATTTGTTTTTGGTTTGTTTTTTGTTTGAGATGAAATTGTCTGTGTTTAGGAAGGGTGGAAATCCCCATGAGTGGATGCCTTTGAGAACTTTGATTCCTTGTGAATCTGTTATTTAGAACTTTTCATCAGGGCCAGCAAAATGGCTTAGCAGGTAAGGGTGCTTGCTGTCAAGCCTAAATGATCTGAGTTCAATCCCCCAAACCCACATGGTGGAAGGAGAGAACCAACTCCCACAAGTTGTCCTCTGACTTCCACTTGAGCACATCCCCACTCAAGTGAATATAGGAATAAATAAACATAACTTTTAACACCCTCCCCATCTAAGAATACCGCAAGCTTTGGATCACCACCCCGCAAATCCAATTAGGGCCAGCAAGATGTAAGGCAATTGCTGTTAAGCCTGACAGCCTAAATTCAATCCCTCAGACCAATGGGTGTAAAGAGAGGAAAGTCACTTCTGCACATTGTCTTCTGACCTCCACACCCATGCCATAGGATGTGGATGTGCATGCATATACACATGAATAAACATAATACAAATGCTTAATGAAGTCAAACACACTGGTATTATAGCATGTAGCTAGGGGCCAGGGAGACAGCTCAGATGGCAGGAATTTCTTACAAGTATGAGGACATAAATTCCTTCCAGGGAACCCATAAAATACTTAGATCTGGCTCTGTGTGCTTCTAACCCTGGCACTGGGGACAGCACATTAAGGTTCCCAGAGACCATTGGCTGGCCAGCCTAGCTTACTCCCAGGCCAATGAGAGATCCTGTCAGAAAGGAAGATGGGCAATGTCGAAGGAGTAACAGCTGAAGTGTTCTTCTTGTCTCCATTACACACACACACACACACACACACACACACACACACACACACAGAGAGAGAGAGAGAGAGAGAGAGAGAGATTAGAGAATTGTCAGACCCTCTTTCTAAGCAGTGTACAGACTGCTTTCTATGTCTTTCTATTCTTTCAAAAAAGTTTTATTTATTTTAAAGAAATTTTATTTTATGCCTACTGGTGCTTTGCTTGCCTGTATGTCTGTGTGCCATGTTTGCAATGCCCACAGAGGCCAGAAAAGGGAGTTGGATTCCCTGGAACTAGAGTTGCAGAAAATTGTGAACCCCTCTATGTGCATGCTTGGAACTAAACTGGAGTCCTCTGCCAGAGCATCCAGGTCTCTTAGCAACTGAGCCATTTCTCTATTTCTTTTAATTCTAAGTTTAAATGTCAGCAATGGCTTCTCAAGCATCACTAGGAGCTGACTTTCTACCTTCTCCAGAGTAAAATGCCCCTATTTCTAAAGCTTCTATGAAGTTGGACATTAAGGTCTCTCTCAGTACTAATTGCTTGTCAGTTCCCAGGAAGCTGCACTAGCTGGGCCAGTGTTCCATAGGATGCTGGGGACAGACCACCACCCACAAGTGTCCTCCTTCCTGAGGGTCCTTCTTAAGCACTCCTAGATGATGGTGACACCTCCTTTTAAATAAAAACACAGGCTGATGTCCCCTGGGTCACAAATGTTGTGTTTAGATTACAAAGGATGCTGTATTTAGCTTTTAATTAAATTTCATTGCAAGGTTTTTAACACTGGCTATTTAATAATGTTCTGAATTTCCAGGCTCCCTTGTCAAACTAGAGATTTCTGCACAGGTTAAGATGCTGCTTGGGAACAGATAGCTGAAGCCTCTGGGATGTTTGCAGATCCCTCCTCCTATGGAGACTGGTATCTCTTACCTATCCCTATCCTGGTGTGCTTGTGTGGCCTCCCATGTCAACAGCACGGAGAAAGTGACATCTCATCAATGCAGCCAAATATTCAGCCACAAATTAATGTGCAGGATACATGCCCTGTTTTCTGTTAACCGCCTTAACACATGTGTGCATGCATGTGTAAATGTTGATACATATCTGTGTGCCTGTAGCCACATGCGTGTGGAGGGAGAAGCACAACTTCAGCTGTCACTCTTCGACTACCTTCCACCTTTTTTGTTTGTTTGATTGTTTGTTTGTTTTTGAGACATGTTCTCTCACTGACTTGGAATTTGTTAAGGAGGCTAAGCTGGCTGGCCAGTGAGCCCTGAGCGCCTCCTGTCTCTGCTGTCAAAGAGCTGAGATTACAAGCACACAACACCAAGCATGGCTTTAATGTGAATGCTAGAAGATCAAGCTAAGTCCTCAGTTACCCACTGAGCCTTTTCCATAGCCCAGTATGAGATTCTTAAGTGGTTTTTGTTTTCGTTGTGTTTTGTTTTTGTTTATTTTATAAAACAAATATATTTTTTCTTAAGTTCCTAAGGAGCAACTGTTTACTTATTTTTCATTAATTGTATTAATGAATGATGCAGCAGGGACAAGAAGAAGAAAGGATACGGAGATATTTTAATTAATAGGATATACATGAATCATAATGGCTAATTCGCAGTATTAAATCCTAATTGCCACTTATAAAGTCACCGTCTCGTGACATACTTTAAAATCTCATTATAAAATCTACAGGACTTTTTTTCTAAAGCCAATTCTCTTAAATCCCCCTGGAGGCAAAGCCCTTAGTTGCTCTTTATAATGGAGGGTCCCCTTGGAAGAGTGTGGGCTTCTGTTTCCTAAAGAGGAAACCAGAGGCAGTGGAGTGGCCACTTGACCCTGGGCAGTTAAGAGCTGTGTCTTCTCCTGAAGCCAAGTGAAGCTATGACTCAGAAGAAAGACTGGCTAAGGCAGTTCGGGAGAGCATCCAAGGTCACTGCCATGAATCTGAACTCACTCCTCCTCTTATTTAGTAAACACTCTCCTCTGGGTGCTTCCACTGATACATCCTTAGATACACAAGCAGGGATAATGCAGCATGACCTGGGAAGGCCTGGGGGGACACATGCATACACCATTCTCAGGCCAAGAGGCGCCGTGTGTGTGTGCGTGTGTGTGTGCGTGTGTGTGTGTGTGTGTGTGTGTGTGTACTCTATTATACGATTAAGCTACATCCCCAGCCCTTTTTTACTTAAGTTTTTTTAATTTAAATTTTTAGGTTTTTAGATTATCACACAAGAATATTATATTTATATCATTTCTACTTGTCTCTCCCTCTTCAATATCTCTTATGTCCCCTCCTCAAATTCATGATCTCCTCTTTAATTATTATTGTTATATGCACACACATGTACACGCATGCACACGCACATGCACAACCTGCTTCATCCGTTTAGTGTTGCTGCCATGTCTGTGTGCTGAGGTATGACCTCTTGGAACTGGATAGATTTTCATGGGACTCATCCTCGGAGAAATGACATTTTCCCTCCCTAAGTATCTATTGCTTGCCTGTAGCTCTTCATCTAGGAACACTGGTATGTCACCTGGTGGTGTCATTGTGCTGGTCTTATTTAGGCAGCCATTGAAAAAAGCTGTGGGAGAAAATCTGCCAAGTGAGGAAAGCAGTAAACAATCCTGCCCAGTTGTAAAGCCTGAGCAGCCTAGCAAGCTGTCCCCATTGAAGCTACAATCAGGGTAACTAACAACTGTCTAATTGCATTTAAGGTCTGCTCAGTCAGAGGGAATCCTTCTCCAGGACTGTGAACATGGCCATCTATGCACAGCTGGCAAGGCCATGGGCTCTGGAGGAGAAAGAACCTCCTACTGCCATTAAAAAAATAACAAAATTTTGAACTACGTTCTACATACTTATCCTTAGACCCCAGATAAAATGTAGCATTTTCCCTTTTTCTTTCCTTTCTTTTTTTCTTTTTTCCATAGGATTTAGTTAAGTTATTCAGGCTGGCTTTGAACTCATCATACAGCCTACACAGACCTCAACCTTGCCGTCCTCCTGCCTCAGCCCTCTGAATAGCTGGGATTACTGGCTTGTACCACCAGCCCAGCCATATTTCTTAATGTTATGTGATGACAATAAGAAAACTCACACACAATACCGGCAATGAAGAACTATATTAGATATTAAACTTGTTTATAACATTCAAATTCCATCTCGTTTAAAAGAACAGTTATTAATGAGAATGTTGAGCTCACATGCCTGAACACGACTTTCAGCTATCTGGTGTGTTCCTGAAATGGCTACATCAAGTCTCTGTAAATGTTCTTTTCAAATTCTTGATAGCATCGATAAATAGGCGGGGAACGGTTTTTTAAATCATTTTTTACAGGCATTCAAAACTATCACTGGAGCTGTATGTCCTTGACAAATGCAATGTTAAAATTTCATGTGATAACAGGCAAGATTTGTAATAAAAGAGAAATACCTCATATCTCACTTTTCAAACTAATGGTAAGAAGCTTAAATAGATGCAAATATCTTAGGTATGGTTCTTGTGGTGGGGGAGGGTAAATCTTAAATAGATACGGAGATGGCCCAGGGGTTAAGAACACTACTGATTTCTCAAAGGACCCCAAGCGTAGAACTCAACCCCCATATGGGGTATCTAACAACCAGCTCTAAGGTATCTGATGCCCCCTTCTGGTATCCATGGGCAACCGTGCTCATGGGATAGACACCTTTATGTATGGTATGCACACGCGTGCGCACACACGCACACATACACTTAAAAAAATAGAAACAAAATCTTTAAAAAGACACATGGGCATACACAAACAAACCACTACAGCCAAAATAAAATAAAATAAAATAAAGGCTGTCAGACTTGTTCCCAAAGCCCCCGTTTCCTCCCTGCTGCACCTTGCTCTAAGATACTAAGTGTACAGTTTTCATGGTTGACCCCTCTCAGAGTCTATGGGCTGCTGGCTTTGGAATACTACTCTCTAGACCGAATTAGCATCTCGTCCTGCAAGACTTGGCACTTAGTTGAGTCATTTTCTTGCTTTGAAGTCTCCATCAGTGGGACACTGACAGCCTTGCAGCCAGTCATGGAGGGCACCTGCCACTGAAGCCTGGAGCTGCATTCAAGTGAATAGCAATGGCTTTGATTTTGCATAATGAAGCATGGACTCTCCAGAGTGTGCTGTTGAATGGAGAACAATACATCATTTGGGCCTCACAGTTAAATCTCAGGGCAGTGCATTAGATAAACAAATGACACACCATTTTGCTTTAAAAGTTGGTAAGAAATCAAGGACTTTGTTACTTCGATCTCTTAGATAATAATCACTTGGGAATTGTTGAAAACTGTCAGGAAAAAAATGGGCTGTGGTTTGTGTTTACTCCCTCCTTTCCTCTAGTGTTTGGGAAAGATTAAAAAAGACTCCTCCACAGGGTGGTGGCATGCCTGGAGCTGATAAATAGATCACAAGCCCACACAAATTTATCTGAGAAGCAGATTTTGATAGCTCACCAAGATCCAGGACAGTGGATAATCCCACACAAACATCAGATCTTAATGCTATTGACAAAAGAAGGGACACAAATAACCAGCAAATTCCATAAATCCCTGGGTTGTAAGTAGCTCTCTTTTCGTGGATTTATCATAATCGCCCTTGAAATCTATCTGAAAAAATGGTTCCACAGTCGTGTTTGATAGTATAGTGTTTAGAATCCCTGATAAAAGTTCCCCTCCCCAAAGGCTGCTATTCAACAAAATTTTGCTTTGGACAGCAAATAGTTTCTCCTCAGGGTAACAATACCAGGAGAGATTCACATAGCAAAAGTGGCCAATGGGATGCATTCATATCATTCTCTTGAGAGGACACATCTTTTAGAGGCTGGGAAGGGGCATGTGTCATCTGGGCTGAGTGAGGATGGGATTTAGCCATCGATAGCTGGTGTTGCCAGGAAGGCAAATCCTGTTTCCTAAAGAAAATTGTGTGTCTGAAGAGAGGAGGCAGGGTGTGCAGAAAGAGCCTGGCTGCCTGATAAACAAGGTCAGCTTGCAGCTGGGGACAAGCAGGCCCCATCCCTCTCTAACACCTGGGTCTCTAATAAGATGATCACAAGGTGTGCCAACAGAGGGGGGCCCTCCAATAAAGTGACCCTATTCCCGTATCTTTGTGGGACTCCCTCTTGCTGTTTCAAATAGCTGTTCCTCTGGAGCCCGTAAGATCCTTACTGTCTTATTAGGGTTTCAATTGCTGTGAGGAAATTCCATGTCCAAAAGCAAATTGGGCAGGAATTATTTCACAGTCACAGGCTACACAGCGTTGTCCATCACTAAGAGACCCAGGAGGAAACTGAAGGTAGGAACGTGGAGGCAGGAAGTGAAGCAGAGGCCATGGAGGAACATTGCTTACTAGCTTGTACCCATGGCTTATTCAGCTTTTTTCTTATACAACTCAAGCCTGCTTGCCGGGGGTGGGGGTGGGGGGTAGCACCCCCACAGGTTGGGAAGGTCTAGGCCTTTCTATCTAAATTACTACTTGAGAAAATAAGCTATGGTCTTGCCTGCAGGCAGATCTTAAGGGTAAATCTTCTCAATCGAGAGTCCCTCTTCCCAGGTGTCTCCAGTTTGTGTCAAATCGACATAAAGCTATGCAGCACACTCACCTTCCAGCCAGGCTTTCACATCTCACCTGGGAGAGCTGCTGGACCAGCAGGCAACACTCCCACATTGACTTGACTTCAGGGTCTTCCTCCCCTGACATGGAGCATTTGAGCTGCTCCTCTCTCTCTGCCTGGTGTGATTTATCTTGTATATCTCAGCTCCAGGAGAGGACGGGAGTTTTCTGAGCATATAAATTATGTTTCCAGTTCCTTTTCAGGGTGAGAAGGTGACAAGAACCATACCAATGTTGGGCAGAAAGGAATAGATTCTTGCTTTAGCAGTGTGGTCTAAAATTATATTTATAAATAAGAGTTTTGGCGGTGTTCTATTGCTGTTTCTGCAGTAACATAACGGTCTTTTTTGAAGTAGACTTAGCCTGTTCAATAAACACGTTTATAAAGGGACTTTACACTACCTTATTATCACTATTGTTCAACACAAGCTACCAACAGATGAGTTATAAGGTAAATAGTTCCAGGGTACCCTTTTTTTATTTTTTAAAAACATTTATGTATATGTAAGTGTGCCTGTGTGAGTTTATATGAACCATGTACATGCCTGGTACCTGCAGAGGCCAAAAGAGACTATCAGATCCCCTGGAACTAGCTACAGGTGTTTACAACCTGCCATGTGGATGCTGGTAACCAAGCAGGGGTCTTCTACAAGAGCAGCTGTATGTGCTCTTAGTCATCAAGCTGTCTCTCCTGCCCCCTCCCCTCTTTTTAACTTTTAAAAGAGATTCTCAGTTTGTAGTCCATACTTGCCTTGAACTCGAAACAGTTCTCCTGCCTCAGCCTCATAGGTACTGGGACTATTAGCACACAATCTCAGAGCACCTTCTTGCAGGAGAAAAGGTCAGATGTCATTCTGGGTCATTTTAAGGTAGTGTCCATGCACTAACCTGACAGTTCTCAACTTTCCCAACACTGTGACTCTTTATTACAGTTACCCATGTTGTAGTGACCCCCACCCTTAAAATTATTATCATTACTACTTCACAACTGTAATTTTGCTATGGTTATGAATCATAATGTAAATATGTATATTTTCTGATAGTCTTAGGTGACCCCTGTGAAAAGGTCATTCAACCCCAATAGGTCATGGTGAGAACTACCGCACTAACCCTTACCTGCTTCTTACTCTATCTGAGACTTACCAGAACCCAGCATCTGAATGCAGAGACACCTCTAAGAGTAGCAGGCACTGCCTTTCTTTCCATCCATTTAAAAAAGTCAGCAGCATCTTGCTTCCTTGCCGTACTGGGGATAGGACCCAGAGCTTGTACACGATAGGGAAGCATGATTGCACTGAGCTACATCCCAGCAGAACCAGAAACTTTGGGGAGAAGGGTTGATGTGGAGTGCAGAGGCAGAGAAGGAAGAGTGTCCCAGCTGCTTTTAAACACTGGTGCCCACAAACCTTCCCTCATTTTGGTGGTATTTGCCCACTTTCAGTTCACAGTCCAACCTCCACAGCCGTGGGATTCACACCAGAGGGAAGACAGGTTTTCAATTGTGAAAAAGGCAGGGCTAAGTTTAAGTTCAGGATGCTTTTTCCATAGCAACAACCTGCAGAGCTGTGTCTCCAGAGTAAAGAAAAATCAGATTTGTTAAGCATCTCACGGGAGCACATTGGAAAATCTGTAGTTTCAGATTATGACCTTCATTAATCATGTTTCCAGTGAATTCATCTAATGAGGCCTGCATGTGATCCTCTGGAATTGTAGTCAGGCCTTACTGATGGCCCGACGTGCAGGTCAGCCCCAGCAGGAATTGTCAGACTCAATGTACATGTGAACTTCCTGGAAGTCTACTCTAAACCAGTTTCTACTGAGTTGGTCAAGGGTCAGCCTGGATGCTGCATTGCCAGTCAGCCCCAGGGAAATGGTCCCTGCGTGATCCAGAGCCATATGTGATGTAACAAAGTCATGTGGCCTGGGTGATTATTCCTTCCTTGTATCATCATTCATGAGATGTGGTACGCCCTGGCATTCAGCCACCTCTGTTCATCTCAAATATAGAGGGCACTGATCAGCCAAACAAATGATTCCATGTGTGGCTTTGTGAACCAATGACTTATTGGGGTAACCTACAGGAGGATGGGTAGGGTCTTACTTATAGGAGTGTGAGCGTTTAATGGGTAGCTCCACAACTAAGGAGTCCCCCCCCCCATCCCCTCGGTTGTTAACAGCTTGTGTACCCTAGGGAAGACAGAGAGCCTTATTAGCCTAGGATACACCTCTCCTGCAAAGGAACATTAGTGAGCCTGGGCCTTTGAGGGTGTCATGCATGTAATCACAGATAATGGCAAGAGCCATGCCGTACCCAGAGGACTGAATGGGCAGGAGACCCTGTTTTACTAAAACATAACCCCCTAGGGTGTGTCCTTCACAGGAGATGGGAAAGAATTCTGGTCCTGCTTTTAGCTTTTGGTTACAGAGCTGGAGATTAGTCTTCTGTAAAGCCTGTTAAAGGGAATTAGCCTCCCCCATAGCAGATTGTCCGAGAATCTTTTCCTTTCCCCTAACATTCCTGGATCCCAGGAAAACAACCCCTGATCTTTCCTTTCAAATCTGCTTCACAAGATTTACTTAAAAGCTAAGTGCTTCAGGGAGAATGCACTCCAAAAGACCGAAATCTTTATGTGCGTGTGTGCTACATTAAAAAAAACACTGGTTTTATTTTTTGTTTTGTTTTGTTTCTACTCTGCATTCCAAAGTGAAGTCTTTTGAGGCCACAGTCACAGAGAGCCAACACCAATGGCAAACACACCACTACCCAGCAAAAATCAGAGCAGGAGACCTCACAACAGTCATTCCTTACTTAACAAAATACAAGTTCAACTTTGTCACAACTGTAATTATCTGTGATGAGTCCCAAAGGGATGATAATATTTTGACGTGTGACCACACTCAGAGATGAACAATAGTTTGAAAGCGGTTCGGCCTTTTGTTGATGGAAGATTTTAGGAGGCCAGGTGCACAGAGGAAGAGAGACAAAAATATCTGTCTTTTGTGTGTGCTGCACACGTCCCCTAGACACAAACTCACATCCTCACCAAGCAGGAGATTTGACCATGAAGGATGTCATAATACACCCCATGAAGGATGTCATAATACACCCCCTCCCGAAGGCCATCATGAGACCCTGCAAATACACAACTCTATCCCACCTGTCACTTGTCGGAGCTTGTGGAGATACTAGCATCTACGATGGCGCACACACTGAGGTGTGGGTTTTCAAGGGAAAGCGTGATGAGCCCTCTGCCGCCAGCCTAAAGATGGAGGGTCTCCAGGATACACTGAAAGTGTGATGAGCCCTCTGCCGCCAGCCTAAAGATGGAGGGTCTCCAGGATACACTGAGTAGTTTCATTTTCCAGGCGTCCTCTTTGACTCCTGCATTTTGAAGGTGTAAACACAAATGGTACTCAGTGTGCTGAAGGGTTTCCATGACAACCAGACCAGCCTGTGGGCCTAGGTGTCTGGTTTGGATACAGCTCTTCAGCTTTGGTTAGAAGGACCTGCTTACCTTCCTAGCAGAGATGCTGAAGATAAAGCATCTGCTAGTGAAGTGGGAAGACAGAATGATGCTGAGCACTCTTATCTGCATACCAAAAACTGGACCCATTGATGGATTTGACCCTTAACAGATGATGACCCTGAAAATCCAGGTCTTATCAGATTCCAAGGAGACCCTTCTTTTTAGCCTGGGGTCTTTTCCATAGTGGCTTGATGGATTGTCCTGGTTGGAGTTTACTGTCCTTGTCACTGGTTTATCAGACACAGCCTGTGCCCTCCAGCTCACAACAGTGCCTTTCTTTCAGGACACTCAATCATATCTCCATCTATCACTGAGTGGCAGTACCACTGAAGCCCTATTGTCACCAAGCCTTTACTACCAAGATGCTAGCTCTGCATCCAGCATGCACAATTAGACCAGCCTCTGCTCCAAGAGATGCTACAACTAACTCAGATGGAATCATGAAGCATGGGGGTCCCCAAGATGGCAGGTCTGAGAGAGGAGGGCTGCAGCAGAACAGACCCTAAGACTAGCAACAGAAATTAAAGCTTAATATTTCATATTAAATATGGAGGTCTCCAGGATGACCTTTCTCTGTTCTTCGCTGAACTATTTTAACAGATCCACTCAATTCGTGGTTTTGATTCTGTATTCTCTAGCTGTGCCTCATGGCCAGCAGATGGGTTCACTCAGTCAATATTTCTTTCATTCATTCATTCATTCATTCCAAAATCCCTCCATCCATCTGTTCAATAATAACTATCTATAAGCATTATTCTAAACCAGAGTAAAGCAGAGCCAAGACTATGGAGATTCCCCACTCGTGTGAGTGACAGATGAACAAGGACAATAGAAAGATGGGGGATGGGTGGAAGAGGGACGATTGATTCTTTCTCACACTAAATATGAGAAAGCTCATAAGGATTGTGATAGTAAGGACCAATTTAGACTAGGTGGTCTGAAAGGTCTCTAAAGTGACAACTTGTGACCTGTGGCCTACGTAAAGGAGAGATCCAGGGATGCAGAGGACAGAGGCAGTTTAATAATAAAAGGGGCTGTGGCTACAGTTCTGTTGGTAGAGTGTATGCCTGCTGTGCACACGTCCCTAGGTTTGACCCGTTGCATTACCTGAGACTGGGCGTGGCAGTATGGGATATAATCTCAACCCTGGGAAGGTAAAGGCAGAAGCATCGAGATCAAGGTCACCTTTGAGTATAGACAGAGGATAGGAGGCCAGCCTGGGGTAGGTGAGACTTTGTCTTGGAAACAGTGATGGCGAGGAGAAAGAGGAGGAGGAGAATGGAAAATGGAGGGAGGATGGGAAAAGGGGTGAGCTGGAAATGCCAGCACTGTTCAGTGTAAATGACAGTTGAAGCAGCTGACGTCAGAGTGTGATGATGAGAGAACATTGGAATAGCACATGATCAAAGATAAAGGGAGTGGATCTTAGAACTCCCATGACCTTGAGTTTAGTTGTATAGAGTGGCCACAGCCATGGAAGGTTTCATCCAGGAAGTAGGGATAGGTTGAAGATCTTTAGAATGCTGGATGAGCATCAAGAGGAATAACAATGTCCAGGATCGAGAGGCAGAGCTGAGCTCAGAGGTGGCTCATAGAGTTGGGTTGTCTTGGGCCTCAGGTTCTAATTGTCGAGCAGAAGTTGACTGTAGGGTGGCTGGGTCCATGGTACCTTAGTAGGTCCATCTTGGTATCCAATGGGTGATCTGACTGTGAGGAGTGGGGAGGCTAGAATTGGAGACTCCTAGGAACTAAAACCGGAAGAGATCCATTTTAGACTCATTGAGGCAATGGTCAAATCACAGCTTTAGTGTGGATGAAGTCTTTAGTGAGAAGACCCAGAAGAGGAGAGAAGGAGGGAGGGAAGAACAAAGGAGAAGAAGGGGAGAAAGGAACAGAAATAGGAGAGCAAAGGCGAGATGCTCTAGGGAACAGGAGTTGACCTCTTAGGACACCACCAACCAGGTATGCTTTTCACGTCCCAGAAAAAAAGTAAACAGATACCTGAATGGGGTTTATCAAATAGATTGTGATGAATCGATATGGGGAAGGATGTGAGGATCAGCTGAGGAGGCCTCTCTGCTGTCAGTTCTGAGGAAGTGATGTGCTAGCCAGAGAGACATGCGTACAGTGGGACACTGGTCAGCATCAATGCTCTGTAGAGAAAGGATCCCTCTACCTATAGTGACACTGCAAGGAGTGTCTCCATGCCTTGTTCTCTCTTCCATCTGTTGCTAGAGACTCCCGCTGGTCAACCCCACGTGAAGAGACAAGTGGAGGAAAGGATACTCTGTACTGCTTCAGCCTCTGTCATGGAGCAGGATGAGGAGTGGTAGTGTGGTCTGAAAGAAAAGATACCCAGACCAAGAGCATGACCTTCAGTCTGGGGCTGAACTCCCGACCCATTATCCTCCTACATACTGACCCATGAGAGGACCAGGAAAGCCCACAGTTAGTGGCTTTAAATTGGATACTCCAGGGACACCACAGTGAGACAGGTATATTTTGTTGTAACCATATTGCCTTTCACAAAATGTTGAATTACTTATAAATATGCAAAACTCAAGAGATAACTCATAAAAAAAATAAGATCTGGGTCTTTCTGAAGAAGTCAGACTGGCCGGATCCTATGTCTCCTCTTGACCATAGCTGTGTCTCTGAACTGAGCCACCTATTTTCTGAGTTCAGCAGAACCTTGAATGCGGACCTTTACAATGACCAAGACTCAGTAGCTGAGCAGGGAGCTAATAGCATATCTATTAGGGTAATGATTTCATACCCAAGACCAAGACAGCGGATGGTTTCAGCTAAGAGCCATCAGCAAAGTCATTTGCTATGCTTCTGTGTGTACTGATAATTTCAAAGATAATCACTTATTCAATTAAAGGCTTTTGTCTTGATCAAGGGTATTACCATAAGAAATTAGCCAATATTCTGCCTTTCAGCAAATATTGCAGGAGCAGCTGGGACAGGCTAGAAGACATGAACCAGGTATCACAGATGCAAAGTTTCTGTAAAGGGTTCCCTGAGAGGCCAGTTCATCTGCAGCTATGCCTGAGCTGAAACTCTGACTTGCCCAGAGTTTCTACCTCTCCCCTGCACCATCCATCTCTTCTCTCTCTCTCTGCTATCAAGGAAATTTTTCTTGCACCCTCTAATGGGCTCAAGTGTGAGCTTCTTGTGAGGAAGGATGGCTCAATAGTTAAGAGCACAGGCTACACTTGCAGAAGACCTGAGTTCAGTTCCCAGCAACCCTTTTGGAAGGTTCATGACTGCCTGTAACTCCATTTCCAGGTGTCTTATTAGGGTTTCCATTGCTGTGAAGAGACAACTCTTATAAAGGCAACTTTTCAAAATTTTTGTTTTAAGATTTATTTATTTATTATATGTAAGTACACTGTCACTGTCTTCAGACACCCCAGAAAAGGGCATCAGATCTCATTACAGATGGTGGCGAGCCACCATGTGGTTGCTGGGATTTGAACTCAGAACCTGCAGAAGAGCAGTCAGTGCTCTTAACTGCTGAGCCATCTCTCCAGCTCCCTAAAGGCAACTCTTATAAAGGACAACATCTAATTGGAGCTGGCTTACAGCTCAGAGGTTCAGTCCATTATCATCAAGATAGGAAGCATGGCAGCATCTAGGCAGGCATGGCCCTGGAGGAGCTGAAAATTCTACATCTTGTTCTGAAGTCAAACAGGAGAAAACTAGCTTCTACATGACCAGGAGGAGGGCCTTAAAGCCCATCCCTACGGTGACACACTTCCTCCAACGACGCCATACCTCATAATAGTGCCTGGGTCAAGTTTATTCAAACCACCACACCAGGTAACTTCTGACCTCTGAAAGCACTTTATTCATGTACACAGAGAGAGACACACACACACACACAAATGTACAACCTCACTGGGCCTGGCACACATAACTCTAACCTCAGCACTTAGGTAGTAGAGGCAGGAGGATTAGATGCATGAGACGTAAGGCTAACCTGGGCTGTATAATGACTTCAAGCACTGCTACAGTAGCATAGCAAGCCTCTCTCTCTCAAAAAGAAAAAAAACAAAAGCAAAAAAATAAATAAATAAGTCAACAAACAAAAGCAACACATTCCACCCAGGAACCCATTTCTTGTAGCCGAAGCCATACGTCTACAAGCATGGTTAAGTAACTGTACCCCAGCCCTTTGCTCAGTTTGTCCAGAGGTCTCAAATCCTTCCCTCATACCCTCATGTCATGCTTCTGGGAAACTACAGTTGTCAGGCACACCCTGAGATCCTATTTTCTGGCACTTAGCGCTGTCTGGAGTTATCTCTAAGTCCATCTGTGGCTTATTTTCTGTCCCTTCATTGTATTCTGTTTATAAAAGTAGGTGATTCACATTGGCTGTCCTTTAGGCTTGGATAGCACTTGATGCACACTGGGAATCCAAAACTATTACCCAAGAAAATGAATGAATGAATGAATGAATGAATGAATGAATGCAGAGAGTATGCCCTCTATAACTAAGAACTGGAATTCTCTGACGCAATGGTAAAAAATGAACACATGGCCTGGACCTTTACACCACAGATGTCATCTTTAAGCTAATATAAAATAATCACATAAATCTGACATTAAAAAGTATATGTCTTTGGGGCTGGAGAGATGGCTCAGCAGTTAAAAGCACTGACTGCTCTTCCAGAGGACCCAGGTTTGATGCCTAACACCTGCATGACAACCATCTGTAACTCTAGCTTCAGGAGGTCCAACGCCCTCTTCTAGCCTCAGTGGGCACCAGGCACACACATGATGCACAGACACATGAAGGAAAAACACATATACACTAAAATACAAAGTAAAAAATATATTCCTCTCAATGACATTCCATAAGCCAGTATATACCTCATATGATTTATTCATAAATTTGAGACTGAGAAAGGTTTAGACATGAAATTTCTGGGCTCTTTCTGATTTTTGTAATCTATTATCAGTGTGTATGTGTGTGTGTGTGTGTGTATGTCTGTCTGTATGTGTATATGTATGTATGTGTGCATATGTGTGTATATGTGTATATATGTGTATATGTTTATATGTATATGAGTGTGTGTGTGTATATGTGTATATGTGCTGTGTGACTGTGTTTGTATATATGTGTGTGTGTGTGGTGTGTGACTGTGTGTGTATGTGGTGCATATGTGTATATTTGTGTATGTACATGAGTGTGTGTGTATATTTATGTGTGTGTATGTGTATGTCTGTGTGTGACAATAATTCATGTGTGCCACAGCATATGTGTGAAGGTCAGAGAATAATGTTGTGGAGTTGCTTCTTTCCTCCACTGTGTGGCCTCTAAAAATAAAACGCAGGTGGTCAGGCTTGCATGGAAAATACCTCTACCCACTGAGCCATCTCACCAGCCCCCACTTCTGTGGTTTGCAGAAAAGATCAAGACCATGGCATACCCACAGATGTATGTGATTGATGCCCCCTGAGTATTTAGGAAGAGTAATGATGTCCAGACTAGAGCGCCCTAGCAGTGGTTCACATCTGTGTTCTCTGCTTCACACAGACTCTTATTTAATCCGTAAAGCAGCCCTGTAAGTTAAGTGACACCTAGCCAGGCATTACAAATGAGAGTGCAGAGGAGAAGGGAGTTGAAACTGTTTGCCCAAGTTCAGTCAGACAGAAAGGACTGAGTCAGTAATCCAAGCATGTGTACCTTGTTTTTAGACAGGGATTGGGGGGGGGGTATATTACACATCTTGCTTTTAATCACTGTGGCAGCTTAGACTGCTTTTATGGGAACAGAAAGGTGACCTCACTCAAAGTGATTTACATACAACTTAAGACTTGTGTTTAATACATGCCCAGCTTCAGGTCCCACTGGATCCAGGGGCCAAGGGCTGCCATTGAGATCTGCTTTCTCTCCACTTCTCAAAGTGGCTCTGTGCTCAGCCAGCCACTCCTCTCATGGTGTTATGATGTCCAATAGAGGTCAAGACCACTGCCGCCTAGATTCCAATGCAGTTGGAATCCCTAGAGACCTTATATCTGTGTGAGTACCCACTCCATTCATAAATTAATCTCAGTGGCCAGAATCCCCAAATAGAAAAGAGTGCTGATTGGCCAGGCATGAGTCACATGCTCCCACTCAAACCAAACTGAAAAGTAAGGAGGAACTGGATGCCTTTAACATGAAAGGAAGAGAGAGAGAGAGAGAGAGGAGAGAGAGAGAGAGAGAGAGAGAGAGAGAGAGAATGAACAGTTGCCAAAAACTAGGGATGTTGGGCTAGAGAGATGGCTTAGTAGTAAGAAAACAGATTCTGTTCTTCCACAAAACCTGATTTTAATTCCCAGCACCTATGTCAAGTGTTTTACAACCACCTGTAACTCCAGCTCTAGGCTCCACATGCACCTATTGCCACATGCACTCAAACACACACACACACACACACACACACACACACACACACACACACACA
>JADRCH010000234.1:1647354-1678497 GCA_019843965.1 Rhynchomys soricoides
CACACACACACACACACACACACACACACACACACACACACACACACGCAGACACACGTATGAAAGCCAGAAGGAGATGGAGTAGTCATGGAAAAGAAAACTGGAATATTGAAGATGTGTCCCTTGAAATCGTGGTTCAGAGCATTGCTCTTGTACTGTGCTGTGCAGAAGGAAGGAAGGAAGGAAGGAAGAAAGAAAGAGAAAGGAGGGAGAGGGGCAAAGAGAGAGGGGGGCAGGGAGGAAGGAAGAAGGGAAGGAGAGAGGGAGGAGGGGAAAGAGGGAAGGAAGGGAAGTGACTCTTGGCAATACCCATTCCAGAAATAGAGAATCCTGGACCTCTGACCATGTCCTGTTACAAAAAATTCATGTTGTAAACACCCATGAGTCTTTGCGTGTCCCAAACTGTGGGACTGTGAGGTCTTTGAAAGCTTAATCTCATTTAATCCTTGCCCCAAATCTATATTTTAGATACTCTTGTTTATCCCTATTTGATTACAGAGGGATCTTGGGCTTAGGGGAGATAAATACAATTTGCCAATGACCTAGTAAATGGCAAGCTGGGGATTAAACCCAGGCATGCATCTCCACCCTCCTACTGAACCGCTCTGCACTGAGACTGGCACCAGGCAGCACAGGCTTCAATCATCAAATCCTTCCTCTCCAAACAGCCTCCTGATGCACAGCTTCCCTCCAGCTTCCCCTGGAATTGGGGCCCTCGATGGAGACTGCTAAGGAAAGGCAAGCAACTGTGTCTCAAGACATTGTCTCTCAGGGCTTCAGAGAAAAAAAAGTCCATACCTCTATATTTGATGGTGTCTGCTGCCCATTGGCTTCCCATGCGTTAGTCTTTTATTTATATTAACATATAACACTTCTGCAAAATAATGCCATGGCATATTCATACATGTACGCAGTGTACTTGAGTGTTATGAAGCTTAGCCCTTCAAGAACCTCCCTTTTCCTTTACTGTCCCCTTCAATTTCCAGTGCCCCCCTCCTTCAAAGACGCCTTATGATCCAAATGGCTCCAGTAGGCGTTAGGTCTGAATGCGTACTATCTCCTCCACCATAAGTGCTTGGTCCTAGCTGCTAATGCAGTTTTGGAATGTTCTAGAAAATTGGGAGGAAGGGTTAACCTGGAACAATTAGGCCACTGGCAGCAGTTCAGGGGTGAGTATCAAATGTCTTGATGAATTAATTCTTGATGAATTAACTCTTTTCCTCTTGGCCCAACATGAGTTGAGTTGCCTCACCAAGCTTTCCCCTAGAAACTATGAGCAAAAGTGAACCCTTCATCCTTTAAGTTAATCTGTCAGGCATTTTGTCATAACCATGGAAAGGTCACCATGGGGAGATTAAATTGATCTGGCTACCCCTGTAAGTATTGGTTCAAGTGAGCCTCTTCAAGTTTACAAGAAACCCAGGCTCTAACAAAGGGAGAGAAAAAATCTAACCACTAAACTAGAAGCCTGAATCCCACAGTAGACATAATGTAGGTAACCCTGTTCCCTCAGAAGGCTTCTCCTTCGCTTGGCAAGACTGAAAAGGGTGAATTTGGTCCAGCCAGTTTGAATTCTCTTCTGTGAAGTCTGGCTGGGGTGAATATAAATCTCAGGCATCGGGCACACTTGATGTAGAAATGTTTCCTTGTTTCTCTGTAACTCAACCTAATTACTTTTACTAGACTCCATTTTTTATGGATGGACAGCGTAATTAACCCCAGTCTCCCTCTGTTTGTTTCTGAGGTCAGAGACAAGGTCTTGGAAATGAGCTCATAGCTCTCAGTGAAGGGTGAGGTGATTCCCTCAGGCCTCAGCCCCATTAGGTAACTGAAGGGTGGCCACAGCCTTAATCTCAGGCACGTTTTTGGTTCCCGGCAATGGTAAAGGACCTGGGCTTTTCAGTGAGCGAACCAGGCTGTTGTTCATCTGCCTTCACTGCCAGTCCCTTCCTGAAATGTCTAGTATTTTCTTAAGTGTGTTCATGGAGCCATAAGGATGAGTGTATCCTTCTGTTTCCTTCTCCAGAAGAATTCTTCCTCTGTCTCAAAATCTGCATCCAATCTCCTGGTTCTGGACAAAATATCTGTTTATATTGGTTTCATAATTTCAAGCATGAGCTCCGAATAGCTACCGATCCCTGCACACAGTCATTGAATGCTTTCATGACCTGATGTGTTTCCTAAGTTGATAGCAACTCAATGGCCCCAACAAGCCCAAAGATCCAGGGACTCGAACAGAACACAGACTCACTATTTACTATTAATCTTAAAAGATCAGAGTACCAAGATGATGCAGGGGCTCAGGTTTCTTCTATCTATGGCTCAGCACCTTATAAATGTCTAGGTGGCCCAAGAATCATCATGTCCAAGGTCTAACCAGCAGAGGTAGAAAAGATCAAGTACAGTCACACCTGCTCTCTTAAAAACATAGTTCCAGAAAGTCATATGATCCAGTGAAAGCCTGTTTTTAGTCACATGGCTACACTCAGCAGCAAGGGAAGCTGGGAAATATTATCTAGCCTTGTGTCTTGGGGAAAGGGAGGAAATCCAGGTTGGGAGAATAGCCTTTTTCTAAGATAGTCTTCGTCAAAATGCTGATCCCTAGTTCTTTGTTATGCGCTGTTCCTCTGTCCTAATTAGTGTTTCAGAAAAATAAAAATATGTTTTGCAGCTATTAGGTGTAAAATAAGAGAGAATGAAGAAAATCTACGAGCCAACAGGAACACCTCAGAGTTTTTTATCCAGCCTTAATCCATGCAAGAAATTCCAAGGTTAGCTCAGCTACTGGAGAATGATAAGGACCAAACATATCACTGAGAACCCTCCCTTTTCCTCCTTCCTTTAGCCTTTGCAATCTCAGTGACTTCCAGTGTTAGCATTTGATTTCTGTACAGGACTGTTCTCAGTAAACAAGCTACACTGAAATTTATAGGCAATTAAGCATACTTCCTAAACAAATTTTGATTCTTACATGATTCAGTGCCTGCTGACATAACTGCCTCCTGAGTAAAATATTCCTCCTCCACACAAGAAGATCCTGGGGAGATGTCCTAGGTTGATTTCTGTTGATACACTGACAGAAAGCACCTCAGGGAAGAAAGGGTTTATTTGACTGACAATCTCAGGTTACAGTCTGTTATTGTGGGGAAGTCAAGGCAGGAACTTGAACTGCCATGTTCATAGTTAAAAGCAGCAAGAGAATACATGCATATATCCTTCATTGCTTGCTCTCAGACAGTCTTCGTGTCTCTTATACTATTCAGGAACTTCTGCCTAAAGAATGGTGCCACCCATAATAGGCTGAGTCTTCCTACATCAATCATCAATCAAGACATGCCCAAGGGTTAACCTGATCTAGATAATTGAGGGTCTTTCCAGGTGATTCATGGTGGTGTCAACTTGGCAGTTAAAACTAACCAACATAGGAGATAATAGAATAACTTAGTGTTTTTCTATAGTCTCCTGGTCCGAGGTATAGGGAACATGAGTACAGCCCAAAAGATAGGAGTTGGCCTCCATTCAGACTGTATTCTTATCTGCTGAGAGCAAGGACATCTTCCTCTGGGTCAGCCATTATTGCTAGCTAGCTATGTCCCTCCCACATACTCTTGAGCTGTAGCTCAGTAACATTAAGCAAGTCTAATTGAAAAGATACAGGGTGACTCACAGCATCAGAGATTCTCAGAACATCGGGGAAATGTGTCTGAAAAAAAAACAAAAAACAAAAAATGGAGAATGAATCAGTTAAGGGACAGCAGAAAACAGATAGGGCAGTAACAATGGGACCTGGTAGTCAGAGGAAAAAGCAGTGGACAGCTCATGGGAAGGGCTCAGCATAGAGAAGCCTGCTTGATGCAAATAGAGATGGTTAATCAAAGGAATGAGCCAAACTGAAGAAACCATTTAAGGACTGAATACCCTACATGGAGGAACCAGGGAAGGCCCTAGAAGGAGCAGACCAGATGCCAAACATCCAGTCATATTCTCTTCCCTCCATGCTGTCTTCTCTGCCTCTTTTTACTATCTGGATCCAACCAAAAGCTAATTGTGCAAGGTGCCCTCTGTAGTCAGGTAAGTCCACACCAACTAGCAAAATCCCAAATGAGGGATGTTTCATGGAAGAAGGAATGCCAAAAAAAAAAAAAAAAGGCAGCTAAGGAGGCTGGACTGTAAGGACCACAGTCATAGCCAGGTCACAAAGAATCCTCAGGTTTGTCACCAGCATGCCTCCACTGTCCAGTCCCTCCTCAGCTGCACCTCCCATATGGAAGAAGATAGAACATGTGGTGACCTATCCACATACATGATTACGGTGGATGGTGGTAAAGCCAACAGGATGTTGTCCAAAGCCTACAAGATGCCTGAATAAGAGGTTCTTTGGTGTAAGAGTCAAGGCAGGTTGGGTAAGTGTTCCAGGGTCGGAGTATGGAGAGGTGGTACTATAGTCAGGATGCATTCTCATCTTCTGAGGGCATGAATGGGCCAGCCATGCCACTCTCATACTCTTGAGAAATAGGGACTGTTGTTAAGTCATGCTAGGTTACACCACGGGAATAATTGTGCTAATTGTAGGCAAGTGCTAATTGTAAATGTGAAATTTTTGTTGGTTTACTTTGGTTCCCATTCAGTATTCTCAAACATCACAGAACACCCTGAAATCAGGCACTGGAAACCCCACAGCTGATTTTGTCGTAGTTTTCTGAGCTCTGCCTTCACATCCTGGTTCCGTAAAGAGATTTGGTTCTATTTTGATGGCTCTCCAAAAATCAGTCTTAAAACAAGAATTCTCAAGATGAAAAACCACCTCTGCTCCGTTTTATTTGTTCCCAGGCTCATTGTGTGAGACTAAATAGCTATTTATTGGTTCTTCTGCAGCATTCCCCGTGAGTCTTGTCCCCTGGCACCCAGAGGGTCTGCATTGCCTCAGAGTGGATTCATTACGCCGGTCTCCACCTCACTTGCAGGATGGGTTTCTGGAAGGATGAATGCCCACACCATGTTGGAATTCTGAGAATACACAGAGCCCCATCCTGGTGGCTGAGTTAATTAGAGAGGGGGCAGCAGGTCACGCTGAGTTCATTATCACCAAGTTGACGGGCAGATCATCTCCCTATGACCCTACTTCAGCATCACGAGAACAAATACAGTTTCTTTCAGCAAACATATTCCGACTAATACAGATTCCTCAGTGATAATTCTCAACCTCAAAATGCAAGGTCAAAAGTGTTTAGAATTATATGACATTTCAATTTCATGAGGAAGCCCTTTGCCCCCTTTTTGGCAGGAAAAGATTTAAGCAGTCAACTTCATGACATCAAGAGTGGTTTAGATCTAGCTTGGATGTATGTTTATGGCATATAAATAACATCTGTGCCACTGGCTTGTACTGTTGTTGCTTCTAAGCCCCCAAATGTCCACTTTTTTTGGAGTGTCTCACTATGTACGGACCATTCTTGGGGTTGGAGATGTAGGTCAATTGCTTGAGAGCTTGCCTAGCATGCAGGAAGCCCTAGGTTCCACCCAGCATCTCAGAAAAACTAGGCATGGTGTCATATACCTGTAATCACAGCACTCTGGAGGTAGAGGCAGGGAGATCAGAAGTTCAAGGTTATCAACCTCAACATAGCAAGTTTAAGGCCAGCCCAACCTACTTGAAACCCAGTATCAACAAAATATTGTTGATAGCCAATCTTTTGGGCTGGTAGCTTCCTTTTGGGGGGATTATTGTGTACCTGGCAGAGTTAAGACATATGAGTATGTCATGTTCTGTTTCTATGTAGCTAGCTCCTCAGTTTGACTGAAGATGGTATTGAGAGACACCCAGTTGTATAAGAGGAAGAATCATGCAGTGCTCTTTGGGTATGGGACTTTTCCTGCACATGAAGCAATAGTCTCTCCAGGTAGGTACAGTGTCTACCATTAATTCTCCACCTGTGTGTACCCTACAGAGTGGCTTGCATTAAAATTGGGTTTCCTGTCTTTGTGAAGATAGAATAAGGAACCTGGTCACAACATCTCAGGAACATCTCAGGAGAGGTGGCAGTTGCAGATCAGGCTTTTGTGGTCATGCAAATGCTAGAAAATGTCACTTAGCTGTCAAGTTCAGAGCATGAATTATTTTACTATCCTCAAGGCAGGTGGAACACTATGCACAGAGAATTCCATAATCCAGGGGTGTGGGGATTGCTGTTTGGTGCAGACCTCCTTTATAAATGTCATCACTTAAAAATAGACTCCCAGGCTTGGAGAGATGGCTCAGTGGAGAAGAGCAGTTGCTGCTCTTGCAGGGGACTTGGGGTCAATTCCCATTCCCACAGGGTGGTTCACAACTGTCTGTAATTCCAGTTTCAGGGGGAATCTTGTGCCTTCCCCTGGCCCCCGTCAGTACTGCATGCACATGGCCCATAGATGTGCATGCAGACAAAACCAACATAAAATAAAATAAAATTTAAAAATAAAAATAAATCCAGACACCAATTGCCACCAGGAGGTCTGCTCATTTCTGCTCTGAGGTCTGAAGTGCAGACAACCCAAAATCTCATATTTGAGGTTAACTATACCAATAGCAAACTGAACGATGAACAGAGGAAAATATGTGGGCTGGCTTCTAGATTCTCCTTTATAGCAATTTACTAACATGCATGTTTTGAACACGATATCAAATGAGCTGCTATGCAGAAGGCTTCAAATCCATCCTTTTGACCAAGGAGGGCGTGAGAAGATGACAAATCCGTCCTCTCGATTGTATGGGGGTTTCTATCTTTGATAGCAGCCTAATAAGAAGAAAGATGTGGCTCAGAAGGTGACAGAATGTATTCACCTTCAGTTCCAGCAAATTAGCGTGGCTGGTGAGGGGCTGGATGGTGGTGCTGTTTGGCTTGGGGCTTCCTGCATGAGGTTGTGTAGAAATATCTGTCGCCAATGTGCTCCTCTCTATTGGTGGCCTCCTTGGTCCCTAACCTCATAGTTACTCTCGATTTCATTTATTCTGCTCTGATTTCCTTAATGAATTCTGTCCTTTGATGAATCCGTACATGTATGCGCCATGTCCTGATTCCTCTTCCCTGTTCTCTCCCTCCAACCCCACCAGCCGCCCCCTCCTTCCTTATGAACCTCCTCCCTTCATTTACTAGCTTTTGTGTGATTTAGTGTCACATGGCGTTTAAGTAGAGCCATCTGTGTGACTCTGGGTTTAGAGGGCTCCATCGAAGCCCAGTGGACTCCCCAGTGAGCACATGACTAGGCAATATGCCTCCCCATCTCCCAGAATCTTTTAAGTGTCAGTAGATAGTCAACAAGTGTTAGAGTCTCATGAACCCCTTCCCTGTCAGTAGCTGACTGGTAGGTGCCAGAAGGCACAGCTGCTCTGATGCCATGATTACAGTGGCTGTGCCATACTAAAGAGATAACATTTCAAAGCTAATCTTCCTGTCTTCCAGCTACGTTCTTTCCAACCCCCTCTTATGTCAAAGGGAGAGCCACCACAATTGCCTTGGGGATTGTTATAACAGCATCCCCTTCTGCCTGCCCACCTCCTGCCTCCATGCACACAAACAGCTCCAGTCTCCCCTACATTAGTGTAGAAGATGAGGGTGTACCTGGTGTTGGTGACTCAAGATGACTCCACTGTGGTGAGTCCAGGCACCAGCAATGTCCACTCTGCAAATTTTCAGTAGGACAACTTACCCCTGGACTTGCTGTGTGAGATGAGGCATGCAGAACCTGTGGGAACCATTGCATCCAACAAGATGGGTTTTCTGGTGAGATCACAAGCTGGGGAATTCACATGGCATCCAAATGGGCACAGCTTTCAAACTCAAATGATATCACCTCAGAACTACACCCCAGAGTGACAGTCACTCTGATGTTCCAAAAGAAACCTTACTTGTGGCTTTAATGGGAACTGGCTTGATTTTTTGAAGGCTTGTAAGTATTTCAGTTTTTCTTTGAACATGAGTAGGACAGACCTGACATCCTTGCTGCTGGGCTTCGTGTTACAATGTCTATTTTCTTCTCTTTCTGCCGTCTTGCCTTGTTTTGAATTGGGGGCCCCCACAATGTTATAATCATCCTACATCCCCATAGAAATAAGGGGTGAAAAGTTATTAATTTACTGAGTGACGTCGGAAGTCTGGAAGGAAATATTCTAATATAACAAAAAGAATACTCTCTGCACATAGACCTTTATAGCAGCCTTACTCAAAGTCAACAACTTGTAGAAGCAGAAAGTATTCCTCGATGGTGCATACATAAACTACGGTATATCCATCCAGTGGAATAATGTGTAGCACTAAAAAAGAATAAGCTATCCAGCCTTGACCATATATTGAAGAACCTGAGAGAAATGGTGCTGAGGGAAAGAAGCCAGTCTAAAACGGCCACATGCTATATTGTTCCAACTACATGACATTGTGTAACATATAAAGCCATGAAGGCAGTAAAAGTATCAATAACTGTCAAGGGTTGGGAGGAAATCAGTAGGTGGAGTAAAATGGGTCTTAGGATGGTATAGTTTTTCAGTAAGCTACTTTGATGGAATTCTAAGATGTGGTCCATCAGTCAGACACACAGATGCTGGCAAGATGGACAGTGAGCCTTGGCACCAACTGTGAGCTTCCATTAATAGGAATGAAGCACAACAGACTCTGGGATTAGGAAGGGTTGGTGTGTGTACTCATGTGTGTGGGTACATGTGTGGGTCCACTGAATCTGTCTAAAGATAATACTAGTTAATAAGAGTCAAGTTGCTAATAGTGGCTTCCAATATGAAGCAAGCTGTGTGTCACATCTAACATGTGAGGCTCAGGACTTCACTAAGGAACATCACCATGCTTGATGAACACAGACCACTTCAGTAGGCATTTGAACTGATAGTTAGGAAGCCTGATTTTATCCTGCTGCACAGAGTGAGGCCTTATATGTACCCAGAAGCAGCAGAGCAAATGTCTGCTTCTTAACAACTGGCCATGAAGGTCTCCTAAAGTTGCATTTTGGGCACAGTAAGCAGACTCAGCCAAAGCAGCCTCTTGGTTTTTCTTCTCTTCTAGTTCCATCCTTGCATCCAATTTCTCGATCCTTACCTCCAGACTCAGGAAGCCTCATGCACCAAGTACTCTCTGACTCACAGTACGCCTGGGTCACTTTCCTTGGCTTCCATCCCAGTCTCTGCCTCCTGCTTGCTCTCCAACCCTTTTCCTTTACAAGAGGATGTTCTGATTCCAAGCAGAAACCTGAGTCAGCTTCTCCTTTTGTTTATGCAAGAAAACAAAACCAATCAAAATTTGGACATCCAAATGGTTAATTAACATCCCAAGGTGTGCCATTAATAGAAGCAATTACCTAAGAGATGTGTTCCATCTGCTGTTAGCTAAACCCATAAAAAATTTAATCAAGAACAATTTGCTATTTAATATTGGGCCTTTTATATCCCTCGCTCATACAAAAGGAAACTCCATTAAAGAATCTAATTTGCTTCACGTTACGCTCACCTTTACAAGAATTGAAATCAAATCTTGCCAGGTAATAGTATAAAACCTGGAGAATTAAGAATGGAGAAACATCCTGGGGTCAGGAAGGCAAGATGTCAAAGGTCAGACTCTTTGAGGTCTTCTCATCTGCTTGGCAATGATGTACTTGTATAGCTGATGCATGCTTATCCAGAGTGTAGCATGAGGGTCCCCTGGCATCTGACCTGAGAGCTCCTGATCCCTCCCCACTCTGACAGAACTTCCTCCTGCCTATGCAATGTATGCAAATTCATGCAAATCGCACTCCACTTACAATGGCACTGGCAATATTGAACTGGTTCAAATCCCTGTTCTAATTATAGATAGAAGTCCTCATCTTCGGAGGAGTCAGATATGCAGCAGATGGTTACAGTAAAGGGAAGGGGTTTTATCGAACAAGAATAGAGGAGTCTTTGCTGACATCAGTCCTAGAAGGATTGAAGAGTATTTGAATGTAGACACTCTGCCTTGACCTGTATATTTTTCAGTATATATACTATATACAGTATATATATGTTCATTTGTGTGTGAGGGTTTATGTATGCATTTATGTGAGGTGTACATGGTTTGCTTTGCTCTATTGGAGTGAAGGGCTGACCCTTTTGTTGTTCAGTAGCTGATTCATTGATGGGTTTTTGGTTGGGCTTTGTTTTTGTGGTGCCAAGGTTGAAACATAAAGACTTGTGCATGTCAGCCAGGTGAGCCTTCCTTACACCTTATATTTTGTCTTATTTGGGGTAGGGAGGTAGATTAATTTTTGTATTTTGAAATAGAAGCTCACTCTATAGCCCAAGCTGGCCTAGAGCTCACAGTGTAGCCAAGGCTAGGCTCAGTCTCATGGTACTCTCTGTGTCAGCCTTTTGAGTGCTGGGATTATAGGTGTGAGCAGCCATACTGGGCTCCCTACCATTGCTTGTTAGTAGTTATAAAGGTAAGTCTAGATGTTACAGCAAAAATATGGCATTGATTACCAATTCTTCCATGAACAAGAAAAGGGGCAGGCGGCCCTCTGACTGAGTTTGTAGGCCCCAGATTAGAAATATATTCCTCTTCACATGATGAGACAGGAGCCATCTTGCTCTGTCTTCAAAGTCTCATTCCTAAAATTCCATGATGCCTCAATAATCATCAAATGACTACGGAACTAATTGATGACTTGTTAAAATTAAAGCATCTAGGTCAACTGCTGGAAAATAAAGGAGGCTATGTAGCTTCTATAAAGAGAGGGGAAAAGAAGACAAGAGGGGATTTTTGTTTTCATCTGAGTTTTAAAAAGCAAGAACATGAAGAAATAAAATACTTCAAAAATCGCCCACAAGGAGAAAGCAAAAATGCATAAAACACAATAGGCATGAGCTGAAATGCACAAATCTAACAAGCAGTAGAAGAGGATTAAGTTCTTAAAATACTCATAGTGTGGGGGAGGGGCCCATGGACCACAGGAGAACACATGTTAAAAGGTAAGGACTCCAAAAGATTGAAAGAAACAGCTTGGAAATGATATAGGAAACAAATCCTAGCCAAAGGGAAGTTGGCGTGGATGCATCACAGTCATATGAAGTAGGCTTGAGTGCTAGAAGTCTACATCGAGATAAAGAGGTCACCATCCCACTGCTGAGCTCTCTTCCTGCAGACAAGCATCCTCTAGACTCAATGTGCATAAATATTTAACCAAAAGCAATACACTTCGAAAACTTCCTTGAGAAATCACTTCATTAGGCAGAAAGGAAAGTTAAGCTACAGAGCTGGCTGGTAAGAGAGACCACAAAAGCTTATTCTTATGAAACCTAAAAGATAGCTCAACATCTACTCAGAAGAGCCTTTCAATTGAGAGAGTCTGGGTCTCAGTGAAACTCCCGGAGAGCACTCAGAGTGTACCTCACTAAATATCCCATTAATGAAAAGTCCAGGGGTGGTGGGTGGGTCAAAAGTAATCAAAATGCCAAGTTGTAGGGGCTCTTGCATTTTTATATCTGCTTAAATAGGTTCAGGCTACCTTTTTTTCATAGTCATCTGGTAACTAAGGGTCTTACTAAATTGCCCAGATTGGTCTGGAGCTCACTATATCCCCCAGTCTGGGCTCCAACTCACAATGATAACATGATATGTTTGTTCTGTCCACTGGGTTAATATGTTTGGATCATGTGCCCCAAGTAATTTGACAGGAGCTGAAGGTAAAATCTACACAAAGCATATATGCCCTCAAGTCCTGGAAACATGGGATCTGGTAAGGAAAACAGTTTTTAATCAGAAGGTTTCAGAAGTGACTATAGAATATTCTCTATGACAAGTGCCTCAAATGAAGAGAAAGAGTCAGAGAGCTGCAGGAGGTTGGGGTTGGCCCACTAAAGGAAGCCTGAAGAAAGTTCTCTCAGAAATGGAGGGATATGTGTTCACGCATGTACATGTGCATGTGTGTGGAGGCCAGATGCCAGCCTTGGTTGTTATTCCTCGGGAGCTAACCATCTTGTTTTACTATTTTAATAATTTAATAATTTATTTAAATAATAAATAATTCAATGATAAGACAATATTTTAATAACTTTTGAAGACTTTGATACAGTGCTTTCTGAACAAACCTCCCCCCCAAGAAGCCCCCCAATGACCACCTTCTTACACATTCCCACTCAACTTTGAGATTTGTTGTTTTTTTTTTTTCTTTCCCCATTGAGTCCAGCTAGTATGGGAGCAGGCTCTGCCCTGGCACATGGTTGACCAACTGGGAGGGCACATCATTAAAGAAAACTGACTCTCCCTCTCTCAGCAGCAACAAAATACCAATAGCTTCTCTGTTACCGCCCCACCCCCATGTTAGAATTTGTCTAGCTTTAGCAAGAGTAAGTCTTATAGATGCTGTCACAATTGCTGTGAGTTCATCTATGCAACTGCCCTACTGTGTCTGGAAAATACTGTCTCTTTGAAGTCATCCATCACCTCTTGCTCAGGTGGGCAGAGTGACTCACGTATAATTCCAGAACTCAGAAGGTAGAGACAGAATCCCCAGGGCAAGCTAGCTAGCCAGACCTAAGCAAGTGACCCTGCCTCAAATAATAAAATGGAGCGTAATCAAGGAAGACTCCCAGTGTGTCCCTCCACACACATGCAGTGCATATGTGCACATGCATACAAACATAACCATGCTATACACGCACACATGCACTCAAAATATTTTAAAAGGTTTTTTTTAAAAAAAAAAAAAATTGAACATTAAATATACAGATCAACAAAATCCTAGCTCCTCAGCCTTAAAGAGCTCTATTTGGCAGAACAAAACATCTGAAAAACGATAATGACAGGTAAATTTAGCAGTCGAAATTGCAAAGTACTTTCATGGCTTTTAAATCACAGAAAAAGAGATTATTCTCCTTGTTGATTCCAGTAACTTCCCCCATTCTTCTGCTCTTCGGTGCTGTAGTTTGTGGTCTACGGTCTAAGCTGATGCATTTACAGAGTATTCTGAGTCTCTTAATTCATTCAACACAGTTCTTCTGAGAACTGACTGTATTCCAGGTACCTGGGCCTGTCTTTGGTGCAGCATCTACCTGGGTATCATGACAATTGCTACACTGGGGGAAATTCAAACCAATTTACTGCAGCTCAAGACTAGCATTGAACAAACTTAAATTATCAACAGAATGGGAAATGGAAGGTATCCATGGCGACATGGAAGGAAAGCAAGGAGTCATTTCATATCTTTAAAAAAAAAAAAAAAACCAATAAAATAAATAAATAAAAAACAGATGCTGGAAAGGAGCCAGAGAATTCAGAAAACATGGTTTTAACAGTGTTTCTGTCTGAGTATCAGGGTTGTCGCCGGCTTCTGGGTGCTCCTATGAATCCGCTAAATGTTCCACAATATGCCTGATTCATCTTTTATCCCTAATGCAAGAAAATAGCTGCTCGTTTATTTAGTCTGGGAAAGAAGCATCACCAGTTGCCAACCTAACAGCCATGTCTCCCTTTTCTTTGCTAAAAGAAAATGACATTGGCTCAGTGGGTAAAGCAAAATGCCTGCTATGCAAATTTGAGGACCTAAGTTTGATCCCCAGAATCCACACAAAAAGTCAGGCATGCTGGTACATGCTTTGCAACCCCAGCACTGGGGAAATAGACAAGGGAGGATCCCTGGGGTTCCATCACTACTTGGAGAGTTCCAGGCCTGTAAAGAACCCTGTCCCCAACCCCCAAAAGAGGGGAGGTACCTGAGGGGCAATACCCAAGGTTGGTCTTTGATCTCTATATGCACTCTTGCCTATCTATACATACCAGAGAGAGTGGAGGGAGGAAGAGGAATGGAAGGGAGGAAGGAAGGGAGGGAGGGAGGGAAGAAGAAAGGAAGAAAGAAAGGAAGAGGGGAGAGGGAGGGAAAAACAGAGACAAATAGATAGGTTAAGAACCAGTTTTGTCCTAACATTGGGAGGAAATGTGTCCAGGAAACCTAGATCCAGACTCAAGACACCATGAAGAGCCCTTGGAAGTTCTGCATGTTAAAGCAAATGTCTACAACCTGAGATGGCTCCAGAAAACAGCTTTGTTCTTGCTGCTCTGAAGTCTGAGTCAGCATGTCACCAGGATGGTGCTCACTGTCTGAAGGCCAGATATTTTCTTGCTTATCTGGTGTTGTAGTTAGGTTTCCATTGCTGTGAAGAGACACCATGATCACAGCAACTCTTATAAAGGAAAACATTTCACTGGGGCCAGCTTACAGGTTCGGAGGTTTAGTCCATTATCATTATGGCAGGAAGCACAGTGGCATGCAGGCAGATATCATGTTGGAGAAGGAGCTGAGAGTTCTACATCTGGTTTAGCAGGCAGCAGAAGAAAGCATGAGGCACTGGACTTGGCTTAAGCTTCTGAAACCTCAAAGCCCACCCCCAGTGACTTCCTCCAACAAGGCCATATATATTCCAACAAGGCCACAGGTCCTAATCCTTTCAAATAATGCCATTTCCTGTGAGCCTCTGGGGGTCCTTTTCATTCAAACCACCACACCTGACTTCAGGATTCTCACCCCCTTCAGGATTCCCTGACATAGAAGATGTACCACTCAGAGATCTCTGCCTCTCTGATCACACAGAATGTTCTTTGTTCTCTGAACAAATGACCCTTTCCTTATACAAGAGCAGCCACTTGATTAGAGCCTTGATTACTTCTAGAAAGACTGTGTTTCCAAGTAAGTCATATTCACAGGCACTGTACAGCAAGCCTCACATATCTTTTGGAGGGGAAACAAAGTAGAACTCATAAGACGGGTGTTATCAAAGCTGTTTATGTTGCAACCATCTCAAAAGCCTTTTGACAAATTCAAGGTCACACTGTGCATCAGAGAGATGGATGGGGAGCCTTCAGATAAGAAAGGAAACCAAGGTCACAAAGATCCCTGGTGACTCCAATATGCAGCCAGAGCTGAGAACCAACCAGAGGTTTCTTGGATCAGAGAGCTGGTGATCCTGAGTGAGCACCCACTGTTTGTTTTGGCCAACTAAAAGTCTAAAGAACAACTCTTCACTGGGGTTCACCCCCACCATGGGCTCTGGTTTTCTCATTCAGGTCTTCCTGAGCAAAGGGCAGGTAGTGATGCTGGTTAAGATTAGCCACATTTGAGAGCCTGAGGTCTAGGTCACTCTCTGTACTTGATAAATAATGGTAGGTTCATAGATGGGCCTAGGATGCTGTACAGGGTAGCCACGTATGATTGCGTGCATCTGCACAGAATCTTGCCATGGGATGCCTGGTTTAAGAGGCTGTCTTAGTTAGGGTTTTGCTGCTGTGAACAGATATCATGACCAAGGCAACTCTTATAAGAACATTTAATAGGGGCTGGCTTACAGGTTTGGAGGTTCTGTGCACTATCATCAAGGTGGGAGCATGGCAGCATCCAGGCAGGCATGATGTAGGAGCTGAGAGTTCTGAAGGCTGCTAGGAGATTGGCTCTCATGTGGTTAGGAGGAGGGTCTCAAAGCCCACCCCCATAGTGACACACTTTCTCCAACAAGACCACACCCACTGCAATAAGGCCACACCTCCCAATGGCACCATTCCCTGAGCCAAGCATATTCAAACCACCACAGAAGGAATGCAATATTGCTCTCTTCCTTCCTGTGCACAGGCATGCTCATTTCTTGCCAAACAACAGTGGCTCCATACAAGCTTTGCCTACTAAAAAGAACTTTTCTATTGTATACTAAGTGCTGCATGTACCAATTGCTGTCATTAAATAATTTTCTCTCAACCGAAGGCAGATCTAGGCAGGAAACTCCCTTGATTTTTTCAGTCTTTGTGGTTCTATGAAGATATGTCTGGAACTCCAGCTTCCATTTTGTCATCTTGAGGTGTTAGAAACCAGGCAGGATTCCAATGATACCAGAGAAAAAGGAAAAATGGTTCCCAGAACCCTGAAGTTTTATACATTAGCTAACAGACCTCTTGCTTCCAATTTCATGCTTTGTATCAATATATATAAGAGGATCTGTCAAAACTTGGTTTGTGATTTGCCCTTTAGAGTCACCAGACTTGGAAACAGTTGTAGGAAGAACTTTCCAGAGAGAAAGTCCCATCCAAAGTTCTAGACATTCAGTGAAGGGCAGTGAATCGATGATGTGATGATTTGTATATGCTTGGCCCAGGGGTGTGACCTTGTTGGAGTAGGTGTGTCACTGTGGGTGTGGGCATAAGACCCTCATCCTAGCTGCCTAGAAGCCAGTCTTCTTGCAGCCTTCCATGAAGGTGTAAAACTCTCAGCTCCTCCTGCTCTATGCCTACCTAGATGCTACCATGCTTCTGCCTTGATGATAATGGATTGAACCGCTGAACCTGTAAGCCAGCCCCAATTAAATGTTGTCCTTATAAGAGTTGCCTTGGTCATGGTGTCTGTTCACAGCAGTAAAACCCTAACTAAGACAGATAACTTTATATGGGAGAACAAATATGAAACTGTGAAAATTTGAACAAAAATATTGAGAAAGTAGTACTGAGAGAACCAGATGTTTACATGCAAAATAATGAATCTAGGAATCCACCTCCCACCACACACCAATTCATCTTTATATGCACTAAACAGCTAAACATGAGAACTAAAATGACACATGACAGGAAGCCCGGGATGCTTTGTTGGATTCATTAACCATCCCAGGGTCAATACCCAGAATATACAACTGTACCCAGAATCATAACACAAAAATAAACAAAAAATGGGCAAAGGAGCAGATACTTCCTTGGAGACACAAACTATGACATATAAACATGTGAATATATTTAACATCATTAATCACTAGAGAGATGCAGCAAAACCACAACAAAGTTGGGAGTAGTGGGACATACCTATTATCCTATCACTCAAGAGGCAGAAGTAGGCTTATCTCTGTGAGCCTGGGGCCAGCCTGGTCTATACAGCAGAGTTCCTAGGCAGCCAGGGCTACACAGCAAAACCCTGTCTAAAGAAATAAACAAGCAAAAAGAAAATTAATAAAAACAAACACACAGTGACTTCTGTCTTAGAGTTTTACTACCGTGAACAGACACCATGATGAACACAACTCTATAAGGATAATATTTAATTTAGGCTGGCTTACAGGTTCAGAAGTTCAGTCCATTATCATCAAAGCAGGAAGCCTGGCAGTATCCAGGCAGATCTGGTGCAGGAGTAGCTGAGAGTTCTACATCTACATCTGAAGGCTACTAGAAGACTGGCTTTTAGGCAGCTAAGATGAGGGTCTTAAAGCCCACACCTACATTGACACAATTCCTCCACCAAGGCCACACCTCCAAATAGTGATACCCCCTGGGGCAAGCATATTCAAACCACCACAGCATCTCACTTCATATCCATGACAATGTGGGGGGAGTGGGGAACAGAAAATAAAACAGGGAGACACTGAATACTTGTACAGTGTGAGATTCTTTAACTGTACAGCTTCCATGGAATATATGACTGTTCTTCAAAAATTAAAAGTAAAACCATCATATATCCTAGATATACAGTTGAAATAGTAGAAAAAAATGTCTTAAGGAAATATGTATGCTCCTTTAGTCTTTGGAGCTCATTCATAATAACAGGTGAGGACTCTAGGGGACAATGGACAAATTGTAATATGTCTTCCATACAATGGGATATTATACAGCCTTTAAAAGAAGGGAATTTGAGCCCCTGATGCAGTGCACATAAACCTTGGGACTCATATACTAAGTGAAGTGAGCGAGTCAGTTGCATAAAGCACAAATGTTGCATTATTTCCAAGTTCATTGGCATCTAGAGTAGTCAAGCATCTGGGAAGAAAAAGTAGAGCAAAGGTCACCAGGGAAAAATCCAAGTTATTGCTTAATGAATATAAAATTTTAGTCTTGGGAGATAAATGTCTTCTAATGATTAGTTCACAACAATATAAGTATACTTCACACTATACATTTGAAAATAAGTTTGTGTTGTGTGTATCTTATGGTAATTAAAATTTTAATCACTATCCTTAATGAACACAGTTGCAAAAGTTCTTGGGAAAATACTAGCAAAGGAAAGCTAATAATAATGAGAACGATTATTCATCATGACCAACTGTGATTCATTCCAGGAATGCAAGGAAGGCTGGTTCACAGAGTGGAATTATACTCAGAGATAGAAAAGAACGAATTATTGATCCACATGGGGACTGAGGTGAATTTTTAAATAGTTCTTATCAGTGAAAATGATGCTTTCTAAAATTATTCTAGTTATATCTGAATGTCAAGCATTCAAACTCCTCTAATGACAGAAAGTAGATCATCAGAGCAGACTGAGATATCACTTATCAATGACCACAAGGAAAGTGTTGTAGCTGACTGATATGCTAATTACATTGGTTATGCCAATGTTTCTATTAGTATTTATATAAATACTTAAATCACATATGTTAAATATGAGTGGTTTACTATTATATATGATAATATCTTGAGATATATATATATATATATATATATATATATCTTGATATATTTATACAGATATGTGTAAAATAAACCCATGGCTTACTTCATACTTAATGGTGAAAGACTAAATAAAAGATATGTAAGCTTGAAACATTGAATGTCCACTCCCATACTAAAAGTTGAAAAGACAAATGTCTTAAGACTAATACTGTTCTTCTGTTAAGAAGAAACTATGACCAAGGCAACTCTTATTTTTAAAAGCACTCATTAAGGTCTTGCTTTCAGTGGGTTAATCCATTATTATGGTGTGGCAGCAGGCACACAGGCATGGTGCTGGAGCAGTAGCTGATAGCTACATCCTGATCCATAGGTAATGAGGCAGGGGAGCACCACTGAGCCTGGTATGAACTTTTGAAACCTCCAAGCCCATTCGCAGTGTCACACTTCCTCTAACAAAGCCATGCTTACTAATCTTTCTCATACACATTACTAACTGAGGACTAAGTATGTACACGTATGAATCTATGGGAGCCAATCTCATTCAAACAACCACAATATTTCTCCCAAGAAGATATGAAATATGGCCAGCAATATGGGAATTTTCAATACCATGAATCATTGGTGAAATGCAAGTCAAAACTACAAGAAGATCCCACCTTAGATCCATAAAAATGTGGTGAGAGTGGGTGGGGAGTCAAAAATATCTAGAGAGTGGATAAAAAAAGAAAGAAAGAAAGAAAGAAAGAAAGAAAGAAAGAAAGAAAGAAAGAAAATCAGAAGGAAAGAAAGCAAACTGTCTCTGCCTACCAACACAGTGGCCTGGGGTGTGAAGAGCCGTACACATCTCAGTGCTGAGACTTAGATAGGTTCAGAAATACGACAGGGCTCAAAGTCAATAGTGAGTTATCTTAAAAAAAAAGATGGAGGAGGAAGAGGAAGAAGAAGAAGGAAGAGGAGGAATAGAAGCAAAGAGGAAGAAGGAGGAGAAGAAAGGAGAAGGATGAGGAAGGAAGGAAGAAGAAAGGAGAAAGGAGGAGGAAGAAGGAAGGAAGGAGGAGAGGAAGGAGGAGGAAGGAGGCAGAAAAGAGGAAGAAACGAAGGAAGGAAGAGAAGGGAGAGCCAACTCCAACTTGCAATGGCACCCAAAACAAAATATTTTTGGATAAATTTAACGAAGGAGATGAAAAATTTGTGCACTAAAAATTTTAAGATGGCAATGAAAAAATTAACACAAAGAAACGAAAGTATTACATGCTCAAGGATGAGAGACTCTATCGTAGTCAAAATGTCTTTGTCACCCAAAGCAATCTACAGCTTTGTGACAACCCTGTCAGAATTTCAACAGTGCTTTCCCCAAATATTTACAACAAATATAAAAAACCATGTGGAACCTAAGTGGACTGCAGGACACCAGAGCAAGCTTGCATATAAAGAACACCACCAAATGCCTCATATCCTCTGACATTTGTAGATTCTTAAATTGCACCATCTTTATCTGATCCAACATTTTCTCCCTCCAAAGAAACAAAGTCATATGTCCACACAACATATGTTTACACCTGAGTTTTTAAATCATTGCTTCTTAGAACATATACGGTGGGGCAGCCCAAATGCCAGTGATTGAATATGCAAATAGCTTGTGGTGTGTGCATGAGATTAAGCAATACTAAGGAAAGAGAGTCATCCTTTAAACCATTATGTTAGGATCTAGAGAGATGGCTCAATGGTTAGGAGCACTGGCTGTTCTTTCAGAGGATGTAGGTTCACTTCCCAGCATCCACACATCAGCTCACAACCATCCAATCCAGATCCATTTCCTTCCTCTGGCTTCCATGGGTAACTGCACTCCCATGCACATATGCACACAGAGAGACACATACACATAAATTAAAAATTTAAAAATTTAAAATATTATGCTAGGAGAAAGGAACTAGTTAAAACAGATCTGATGTTCTAGGAGTGTGTGTGTGTGTGTGTGTGTAAAACTATCAAAAATACAAACCTACACTGGAAAAAGAAATACAGCATTAAAGAAGAATTAACTACAAAGGAACATGAGCCAACTTTGACATGAAGGATGCTCCCCAAGCTGCAGTGTGGTGATTACTGTGCAATTGCATACATTTAGTAGAAGGCATTGAACGGTGCTTTTTAAATGGTCGCATTTATTGTGTGCAAATCATATCTAAGAGGATCTGTTACCTAGCTCAACCAAGGCTGGGCCCTAGTGGTGGCAGGGTTTCTTCTCCAAGATCAGGTGGGAGGGACATAAATCCAAGTTTTAATTTGACCAGAATTTGTATTTAAGTTATGCAGGAAGGCCCACTGTGTTGCCCTTAATGAAGTGCCTCAATGTGACTTCAGTGCACACTTAATGTGTGTCTAATGAGATTCTTTGGCCAGCTAATTATTAAGCATGTTTAATGGGGTTTAACAATTGCATACAGATGCATAGAGCTTTTTGCAGAGATTTTTTTCCCTTATCAAAATACCCTTAAGATAATGGATTTAACCCACATAGATTGTCTTTAGGAAGAAAAAATCATTAGAAATTCCTGCAATAATGGGCCTTATATGTCTAACGGTTATTAAAAAGCTATCCTATTATCATACGTAAGTCATTACTATTGACATTACATATGGATTTTGTGATTCCAGGTGACTATAATATTTTAAAGAGATTTAAGCAAAACAGGAAATCTTATGAAATCTACTTTATTTTAAAAAAGAAACAAGGAGAAAAAGCTTAGCTCTGTGTTCGGGGCAGACAGGAACAAGCCTGCAGGTCATTATAAATCAGATTTTACAGAAATGTAGCCGTTTGGAGGCAAAGCCTAAGTCACGAGGAGATTTATCTTTTCAAGCAATGCAGACTGGGCATTAGTGTAAATTCTCTTGATAGGAGCCTGAGTAAATTAGAGTTACAGCTGAACCTCCGACAGGCAAGGACTAGAGTCCGCCGATTGCCGCTTGCTTCTAAGAAAACCACGACTGGCAGATAAACACCAGCGCCTCGGGTTGCTCCTTTTCAAACCTCCTTAGATCTGCATGTGAGCAGGCTTCTTCAGCATCTCCACTCTCTTTCTCTATTTTCCTTGCTTTGGTTTTCTTAGCATGCCTCCTATGTGGCATCATAGACGCCGAGGAGTGTGTTCCTGGATCCCTGATCTCCTCTGGAATCAGATGGAATTTTATAAGTCCTTTTGAAATGGCCTAATTCTTCAATTATCTTCCACCAGAGGCCAATGTAGAGTTTTATTCCTGACCCTCCATCTGGTCACATGCCTCATCCAGTGGGAGAGGGGAGAAAGCTGACTTTATAGAGCTTGTTCATGAACAGAGTCAGTCTGAAAGGTGTGGTGGTTTTTCACATTCAATTTAATTTTTTGTTGATGTTCTTGAACCTTCTCTCTACATACGGGCCAAGTTGTAGTACTTATAATATAGAATCTGCTGTTTTTAATTGAACCCTCTATCCCTTGAAAACAGAAACTTGATTGTGTAAAAAATATCAATAGGCTGGAGATATGGCTGAGTACTTAAGAGCACTTGCTGATCTTGCAGAAGACATAAAGTTCTGCTCCCACACAGCACCCACTTTGAGTGGTTCATAACTGCCTTTAACTCCAGCTCCACGATTCAGCGCCCCCTTCTGGCTTCCATGGGTACCTGATCCCACATGCATATAGTACACAGAGAGACATACACATACATGAATAAAAATGAAATCTAAATGAAACAAATGATCTCTTTCTATCCATTTTATGTTTTCTTTAATTTCAGAGTTTCTTCTCCTATACACAGGTTCAATTCTGCTCTCACTTTTAAAAAAATGTGTCCAGTTAGGAGATAGGAATACAGGGACATACAGACTCTAGGATAGAACTTGTTTGTATGTTTTTGTTTGTTTTAATTTACTTCATTCTTCCCATTCTTCTCTCCCTCTTGTTCCCCCTCCCTTCTTATATTCATGGTATCTTATTCTTTATTATTGAATATGCTGAGTTAATTTGGTGCTGCTCATATGTGGATACATTCACTTGGGATTAGATACTCTATCATGGGGCTCAACCCTGAGGAAGACTGGCTCTTCCTCTCTTAGTAGCCATTATTTGCTCATAGCTCTTCAGTTAGGCATGGAGCATTGTGATATTTGCCACATTCATATTGTCATGGCAGCTGGCGTTGTTATTGCCCTCTATGTTGACTGATCTAGTTTGGACTGTGTTTGTGAGTACATATGTTTACAAACCTAAAGGATCTAATAGGGTCATCTTTGAAGCTACCCATCCTGCTGGATTGCAATCCATAATGGTCAATTCAGAATCTAAATCCGGGACTAAGGTCCAACCTTCCTCAGTGATTTCAGTGTGTCATTACATTTGAGGACTATTACAAAAATATGAAAACTGATTGCTGCCTGGGTCTCCTCCAGCCCAAGGGCTTCTAATGTCGCACACAGACAGGAATCAGGTGCCACCTGCCTGGTCCCTGACCTCAGGAGTCCCTGGATCTCAGACAAATACAATGATTTGGCTTTGATGTGCTTGTGGTTTCTCATATAATGACAAAGCTCTGAGATGGAGATGGAGTCATTACCTCAGCCTGCTAGAGTATAGCAAACCTGTAGCCGGTGTGACTGAACCCATGACCATGGACTGTCCAGCTAAGAGAGTCAGCCACTGATGCTTTGTTGAATGGATAGGGCTTACAGCCTTCCTGCAGAGTACAGCTTAATTAGATGAAAAATAAAAATAAAAGCAGCAACAGAATGTGGTGAGCATCAGTATCAGGGTATCCCTTCAGTGGGACTGATTCTCCTGTACTGAGCCCAAATATGAAGGAGTTTGATCCCTGTAAATATGTGTCTCATTGTGCACACCATGTCTTGTGGATTTGATGCAATTCCCTTATTGTAGCTAGGAAATGTGGGGACCTGGAGCTGACCACCAGGATTTATAGGTAGTATAGTTTGCAACATAGGACAAAGGATCATGAGAATAAGTTCATGGCATAGATTTTCTGTTGGAAATGGGAATTGATTAGAAGTGACTTCAAAATGGATTAAAAAAACATGAGTTAAGTAATGGCATGTCCCTCAGTCTGACAGGCCAAGAAGGCTTGACTATCCTGCCTGGATTCAACAGGAGCGGTGAAGAAGGAGCTGGAGACACAGATCCATGATGCCCTTTACAGCAGCCTGAGGAGGTGGAAAGGGTCTCTTTGCAGAGACCTTCATTCAGGTGAAGCCAGGCTTCTTGATTTCCCTGTGGAAAATAACTTGAGGATGAGCCAGCATGAGGCAGAGTTGGAGTTTATTATGATGGTGTGGGTGCTGAGTCCATATGCACAGCTGCCCTGCTGTGTCTGAAAATACTGCTTCCTTGTAGTTATCCCCTGACTGTGGCTCTTACTATATTTCTGCTCCCTCTTCTGCAATGATGCCTGGTCCTGTGGAGGAAAGGGTACTGTGATGGCCCAGGAAGTGGCACTACTAGGAGGTGTGACCTTGTTAGAGTAAGTGTGTCACTGTGGGTGTGGGCTTTAATACCCTCATCCTAGCTGCCTGGATGTCAGTCTTCTACTAGCAGCCTTCAGATGAAGTGTAGAACTCTCAGCTCCTCCTGCATCATGCCTGCCTGGATGCAGCCATGTTCCCACCTTGATGATAATGGACTGAACCTCTGAACCTATAAGCCAACCCAATTAAATGTTGTCCTTTACAAGACCTGCCTTGGTCATGGTGTCTGTTCACAGCAGTAAACCCTAAGACAGGTACAATATAGATATCCCATTTAGGACTGAACATTCTGCAGTCTCTTCTTCTCTGCATTACCATCTATTGCAAAGAGTAGCTTCTCTGATGAGGGCTCACAAATCCAATAATCTATTATTCTAACCATGGTTTAATACTGTATCCACTGAGCAGAATAATAGCAGTAGTTTCTCCCCTAGAGCAGACGACCTGTCTGGCCACAGATCCCTGGCCCCAGTACCAGTGCCAGAAATGGGTTTCAGCTTGTGGGGGATGGCTTAAATTTAATTAGAATGTGATTGGTTACTCCCATGACATTCATTCCACTTAACATTCTTATTTAAAATTTCTTTCTATAAGGAACACCTTATGTCCACAGGTTTTACAGTGTATGTTAATCCAACTTGAATTCTTGATGCTCAGCTTCTGAGAGGCTCCAACCAAATTCTGGAGTGAGGAGCTCTGTCCCCTCCCCATGGCCCCTTAATATTTCCTGTCTTTCTATCCTACATTCAAGCTTGGCTATAGATGTAGCAGACAGTGATACAATAATGATATTTTTAAAAAGCATAATCTTGAGAAGAATAAATATCACAGTGCAAGTCAACCAGACCTGGGCTTTTCAAGTGCTTTTCTGTAATATGGCTACACCTCTTGTGGCCATTTGATTGACAATTTAAGATGGACTGCAGGAGAGTGGCTGGATCTGTGGAGCATGTTGGCAATGGGGTCTTCAGGACACTCTTGATGGGTGAGTCTGGCAGAAGCAAGAGAAAATGAATGATGACTCCAATCTTTGGAGCTTTCTCAGCAAAGTAACTGTGGGTACTACTTTCTTCATCTGCCATGCTGACAGAGAGGTGGTTTCAAGAGCAACATTTGAACCCAGAAAGTCTGAGACACTGTAGCCATGATGCAACTGAGGTGGTGATGTATAACACCAGAGCTCATAGGAAATATCCCAGTAGCGACGCAACTAGCCTTCACACCAGTGTCATTGGGCTGGCTTACATGTTCCTCCTCTCTCTTGTCTCCCACAGTGAGGTCACCCAGCCAACCCACAAACTGGGAAGCATGGATAGCATGTATGTCTATAGTTAGGACAGCTGAGAGGGAGACCAGCTTCCAGCGCTGCTAACAAGTCTCTGTCTGAACTGGATGTTCTACCTTCTTAGCATCTTGTTGGAAGAATTGAAGAAGCTCACACAGATAGCAAAACTGGTGAGGAGCCTCATTCACAACCAAAGTAATGCTGCTGGGTGAAAAAACTGGGAGAGAGTAGTGGGCTAACTGAGCTAGCATGCTGAAGAATCCTTGTGTTTAGCTCCCAGCTTCTTCATACGAGACCAAGAGAAGGAACCAGTTGCTAGTATAGGTGATGCTTTGGTTTTGATTGACAGACCTGGATTGTATAAGCCTTTAGTAACTGAATATGTCTCTTCACATGATGCATCTGATCCTATGTATAGGGATACCTGATCATTCAAATGCATAATATGGTAAATAGGTAATTTCCCCTAAAAGTTTACAAAGAGGACATACTTTATCTTACTGTGTGAGCATCCAAAATTGGGTCAGACTCGATTGGCCTACTGCATCCAATTCCCAGATGTGTTTGAATTGAAACTATGAATTCCTGAAGCATAGAGTTACTTGCTGCATTGCTTGGAATGGGACATGCATGGAATGTGACACATATGGAGGAGTCCCAGATCACTAAGTTCATTGATAGGAAAGGGCTATAAGCATAGCTCAAACCGAGCACAGTCTGGGGTTGCTAAGTTTTTCCTGTTTTATTTTTGTTACTTTTCACACTGTGATGAAATTCCATGACCGAGGCAACTTATACATGAAAGAGTTTATTTGGGCTTACAGTACCAGAGGGAGAGTCCACAACGGTGAGGGAGACCTGGCAGCTGGCAGCTGCAACAAAAAGCTGAAAGCTCACATCTTCAATCACAAATAGGAAGCAGACAGTGCAGCCTAGACAGGGTGAAGCAATAACCCCCTCAAAGTCAGTGATACATTTCCTCTACTAAGGCTCCACCTCCTAGAGGTTGCATAACTTCCCCCAAACAGCACCACCTTCTGGGCAGTATTCAAATAAGTGAACCTGTGGGAGTCATTCTCAAACTAGCACAGATTGCCTGCCTCAAAAACATTGATTATGAATGGAAGTCTAAAGATTGCTTTCCTTTTCTTCAAGGTCCAAGACTTTAATCTGACTTTCGCTTTCTCTAGTGTGAGGACAGTAATAGTCCAGTCTCAGGAAGTAGCAAAGAATATTGGATTCTCCCTCACACTAGTCCCAGCCCAAAGAAGGGAAAGATGGCTGCCCACATGTGCCCTTAGCAAGTGTCCCAGGCTGCCTCATGGCTGCCTCAGCCTGAGTTGATTTAACCGCATCTCCCAGAGTAATCTTCATGGCATCCGCCTTCCTTCAATTAGTGTGGGCTGCAGACATGCAGATTCATTTTTACATTAGCTTAAGAAAAACATAATTAAGAAGTTGTCTGCTGAAGGGGGAGGGGGAAGAAAACATAATCTTCAGGGGCCAAACAGAAGATAACTTTTGCACTCCACACAGTTGGGGATTAGCCACGCCTCAGCACTCCCATTAACATAGATGATCAGGTCCTGGCTCTGTCCCCCCACGTGGGGCTTGCTGAAATCCTTGGGGTTTGCAGGTCCCAAAAAGGCTGCAGCTCTCAACAAAGCCCACTTTCAAAACAGCCCCCTTTTGCAAAGCACAGCCTTGGAGCGGCCCTTTGATGTTTATTAATTCTGTCTGCCCTTCCCAAACCAATTGAATTAATTCCTTAGTCTCTTGAACCGTAAAACTGATATGCTTCTCCGGGCCTACGGAAAATTCTGTCGCCTTTGACAATTTGACATGCATTTTTCTTTAGCAATTGAGAAGTGCTTGGTTAAAGGCTGCGGGCAAAGCTTCCCCCTGTCTTCAAAGAGTAAGACTTCACGCCATCGGGGAGGACCTATCAACACAGATTAAGTACTCCTGCCATGTTTTGTAGCACTGTTCGCTGTTCGCAGACTGTGAGGGAAGTAGAAACTTCCTTTAAAAACCGTTGTCAACATCCACAGCCGTCAGTCCGAGATCTGTGTCAGCATGCTTAACAGCAGTTAGTCATTGTTAGTTTCCTTATGAATCACTGCATTTAGTGTTTCTGACACAGAGCGCATCCTGCTTAAAAACAAGATCAGGCTGTAGAGATTGTTCAGCAGGTAAGAAGTGCTTGTTGCTCTTACAGAGGGCCAGAGTTTTCCGTTCCCAGCACCCTCACAGTCTGCTGTAACTCCAGCCTCGGGGATCTGATGCCCTCTTCTGGCCTCCAAGGGTATCATACTCGTATGCCCATGGAGCCATGGGTGTGAGTATGGGTCTCTCTCTCTCTCTCTCTCTCTCTCTCTCTCTCTCTGCCTCTCTGTCTGTCTCTCTGTCTGTCTGTCTCTCTCTCTTTCACACACACACACACACACACACACACAGGAATAAAAATATTGTTTAAAATGGAAAGAGATAAAATAAACTGAGCTCTTATTCTCTTTTGTGTTTCTTAGACTTCAGCTTTTGCTGTTGGGTTTAGGTATGGTTTGTTTCCTGGTACATTACTTATGTGGTACTATTCTAGAAGCTTCTAAAACAGGATCCCAGACTCAAGACACCCTGGAAAATCTCCGTATAAAATAGGATGGGGCTCATGGAGAGCAGCTGCTTTCCCACCTGAGTCTAAGCCTAGCAAATCCCAGCACATCAGCATGGGTGTCTCGATTTTTACCCATTTCTCAGTTTTCAAGCGTGCAATTTTGCTGGTTAGCTTTTGTCAATAAACTACAGACATCCAGGAAGAGGCCTCAGTTGAGGGTTTGCCTCCATCAGATTGGCCTCTGGGCAAATCTGTAGGGGATATCATTGATTGATGATGAAGTGGGAGGGTCCAATCCTGAGCAGGTGGTCTTGGGTTCTATATGAAAGCAGACTGAACAAGCCATGAGAATCGAGCCAATAAGCAGCACTCCTCTGCTGCTTCTGCATTAGCTCCTGCCTTCAGGTTCCTGCCTTGCTTGAGTTTCTGCCCTGACTTCTTCATGATAGACTGTGGGGGCTATGTGTGCTGTAAATTGAAATATACCCTTTCCTCCCCAAGTTGCTTTTGGTCATGATGTTCTATCATAGCAACAAAAAGCAAACCAAGAGAGTGGACCATTTGAAAAGGAATTCAGTCTGAAGGGTCAATGAAACTTGTCTATGGGCTGTATTCAGTCAACAGAATATATGTTCTTTGTATGCTGAGATGGCCAGCATTTGGGGGTCAAAACCTCTTGAGTTTGTTTGTCAGAAGTCATTCTGCTCTATATTTCAAAACTCAGTGGAGTCAAGATGAGCAAGAAATATATACATGCCACAGTGGGGAGGAACCTGCTGGCATCAGGCTAACAGACCCAGCCAGACACACAGGACCACCCACGGTATGATTCAGTTCATAGGACATAGTCGGAAAGGAGAATCCATAGCTAAGAATTAGGTGAGGATTGAGGTTGGAGGGGGGGATATGTGAGCATAACAAAAAGATACATAGTTTCTTTGGGATTTGGTAAAATTATTTTAAATTTATGGCAACATTGCACAGCTCTGTGAAGACGTTAAAAAGCCAAGAAGCTATTCACTTTTAAATGAGTGAACTGTATGGAATGTGAATTCTGCATCAAATAACTGTCCCCATATGTCATTGTGGAGCTAGAATTGGCAGAACCCCAAATTCAGGAGTATCATACTGGAGACCAGGAAAAACACCTTGGTGAAGCACGACTCAGAAAGTCAAATTTATGTAGACCCCTAAGAGCCTCCAGGCAGATGGGCAATGTTCTTTCTATTCTCTTGTTTGACTGGGTTGGGTTTTGTGTTTGGTTTGAAGACAGGGTCACATGTAGCCCAGGTTGACCTTGAATCCCTCTGTAGCCAAAGATAGCCCTGAACTCCTGATCCCCCTGCCTCTACCTCCCAACTGCTGGGATTACAAGCTTGGGCCAATGTGCCAGACTGCTGTAGTTTTGGTTTTTGTTTTGTTTTTTTTCCATTTTTCTTTTTTTATATCCTGTTCATTCCTCTCCTCAGGTTTTGAGGTCATGAACTCCGTGGTACTTACCTAAAAATAAGAAAGAGGGGATCTATCATTTATGGAGTGTCCAGGGAAACCTAACCAGCTTTAGCCTCACCCATACAGTGAGAGGAGCACTGGGCTTCTGGGTTCCTTGCTGATTCCTCTTCAGACAGCTGTAATCTTGAGGATGAAATTGGCTTAAAGGATTAAGCTCATTAATTTGATTTTCTTTTACTTGTGAAAGGGAATTCACATGTCCATTGTGTGGGAAAAGGCTAATTCCGACTATTACAAGCAAGCACACAGGTTCAAACATCAAACTAACAAGTGATGGGGTGGGGCAAAGGGCAGGGCGGGAGAAGGAGACCCCATTTGGTACCATAGCTTTATTCAGAATGAGCTTTCTTGGCAGAGCCAAGGTTCTTTTTATTCCCTTCATTTTGCTTCACTTGTTGCAGCTAATACAGAAAATAAAAACACATACTTGTCCACACCCTTGAGAATCCCAGAAGTTCATGAACTAGCAGTTTGGCAGCTCTCTAAACTCAGCCCACATCAATGACAGGGTACCCCTGAGTTCTCCCCTAAGTCAGAAATTCCTTCTTGAGTGATTTCAGTAGGACAGTCTAATCAGCTTAAGGAGTTAATTAAACAGCTGTCACTCTCTGCTTAATTCCAAAACTAGATGCTAAGTATGATTTGAAATTAGTTATGCAAAACCAAGACTTTGGTGTGGTAGTGCTGGGAGACTGGCCAAGCAGGCTGGGATAAAAGTGGCTGGAATCCCTGAGAGGACCCAGAGGGTCCTGCAGGTGCTGTCTGCTTCCATCCTAGTCTGCTGAGGCTAGACAGTTAAGCAGGAGTTCCAAGCACCTCTGTCTTTGTCAGACAGGAGCACAGCCTACCAGGGAGTCTTGTGGTAGCACTTGCCAAGTCTCTGTACATGGCATTTTGTTCCCATTTTCATAGAAGGTAGGCCAAACAGCAAAGTCAGGATTTCATATAAATCCATTAACTCTCAGCTCCTCTGTGGAAATCCAGACATGAGCAAACTGTCCTTATGTCTAAAAGGTCACAATTAGCTGGAGCTACAACTGTCCCCTTTGAATTGGGTGTGAGAGTCTCTTTACCAAGTTACATGGTCACCTCCATCCCCCACTGCAGTTGGATCCCTGGCTCAACCACTGCCACAGGAAAACTGTGTAAGAGAGTTCTAGGCCCTAGAGATGTTCAGGCTGGGACTGTGTGTGAGGCTCTGGGAAACCTATAGAGAAGCCAGGAGTGGAAGTAGTAGAGGCAGATATCCAACTATACCCTCCTGAGGAAAACCTATTGTGGGTTTGATGAACACAAAAGAGGCCAGGAGGCAATATCTTTGTTTCATTCAGCCATCTTCACCATGGACCTAACACTTGGGACACTGAATGAAGCAGCACTTTAAGTCCCCATGCATGGCTGGGAGCCTGGGTTGAGTATCCAACTTGAATATATGATGTCACAGTAACACAAAGCTAAGCTGACTCACATAAACCCCAAGGTACCCATGCAGTGCAGCCTGCAGGGCTCAAAGCCTCCAGCTGTTCATTGCTGATGAGACTTTATCTGTCCCCAGTTGAGTAACTAGTCCATGGTTTGGGGACTGTGTGTGAGAGATGCATGCTTTTATCCTAAACTTGGCATCTATCTGAACAGTGGCCGTGGATGCTGAGAGAGCACGGAGGTCCTACTCCTACTGTGCTTTAACTCCTGCTGGAGCAGAGTCCCCAGGGATGTTGTGATACATTGTGTCTTCCTCTAGTCCATCTCTCCCTCCTCCTCCTCCTCCTCCTCCTCCTCCTCCTCCTCCTCCTCCTCCTCCTCCTCC
>JADRCH010000234.1:1687595-1841803 GCA_019843965.1 Rhynchomys soricoides
AGCCTTCCCATCTCCACAGCCTTCCCATCTCCACAGCCTTCCCATCTTCCTTCACCCTTGCCTGTCCATGCTTCACCTCCTCTCTACTTCTGCCATTCCTTGCGGACTCCACCACCTCTGCTTCCTACCTTTTCTACCCCACACCCTGGAACTCTAAAGTCACCTCTTGTTGCTGTTTTTGATGCTTTTGCCACTGCCATCACCACCTCTTCCCTCCTTCTACCTCTCCACCATCTACACTTTGTGTGACTGGCTTGTTCAGCTCTGCTAACAATAGGCAAATAGGCAAGAAAGTACCACTTAAGAAAAGTCTTTGAGCCTAACGTTGCAACACCAAGGGCATCACAGTAATAGGATCTCTCAACTGAAGAGTGAGCCCAATCTTCTTACATAAACAAAAAGAAACTGAGTTATGTGCCATCCACAGGCCTTCTTCTGGGTACCACAGAGAGTGCTCCCTCTGGTTCTCCTCTGGCCTGGGTAGGAATGACTACTCAGCTTAGCTAAAGCTTGGGACAGCAGAAAGCTCTTGCTCAAGCTGCCTAAACAGCTGTGCCAGGGACAGTGCCCCCTGGAGCTGGAGTTGTGCCTTGGCAGCAAGCAGCTGGGGTTGCTATGTAGCTTCCTCAAGACATCTCGCAATGTCCAAAGCAGCCTGGCTGTAATGAAAGGTGGCCTCTAAGCTGCTCAGTTTATAGTCTTCTGCTGAAGCAAGCCATCCAGGGTACCAAGAAGGAGACCTGATAGCTGTCAGTCAGGGAGCCAATCACCACAGCCTCTGATATCTTATTAGCTTATGTAAGGGATTATAAATATATAAAATATATATTTAAATAGGCATTTATTTATATATAATATATAGTATATATTAATGCATATACTATTAAAATATAATATTTATTCAAATATACTAATTTATATGTATATTTACATGTTATATAAATTAATATATGTAAATAAATATTATATTTAAATAAATTTTATTTTAAAAGGAATAAATAAATTAGATTATTTAAAGGAAAAAATAAGCATTAAAAAGGTTCTTACCATGAAGACTTATCATTGATATTACCAGTGCTCTGACAATGTTCAACAAAACACTAATCTTAAATAAGAATCCCTGGGGAAGTAGCTCCATTTTATCTGTCTCACCATCGTTAAGTCAAGAACATCTTGAGTTAAACATATTTAATACCATTAACCTGAACAGCATACCCTGCCCTGTCTACTGGAGCATTTGCATCAATCCATAGGTGGGAACAACCTTGGAACACAAGCTCTATCTTTTGAAAGTATTCAATATTTCATGGAAAATTGGCTACCTTATAAATGTACCAACTAAACAGTGCCCTGTGGGAAAGGAGTTATATACCCTGTGACAGCTGACCAGGAAGCCACACAGCACCCACAGAGTACCATGTCACATACTGCCAGCCCAAGGAAAAAAAATCAAAATTAACATTTAAAGTAATATTTCTATCAAGTATGCATTGCTTCTCCATTGTCACATAGTCAGCAAATTCTAAGTCAGAGCATCCTCCAGTTTGACTATCTATAATAACAAACAAGAGACAGTTAATGCAATCACAAAACAGCCCTCAAGGGAAAGACTTAAACTAAGATAGGACGCTGTGTTAGGGACTGTGGTAAAATGCCTGGCCAAAGGGACGTGAGGAAGGAAGGGCTTATTATTATTCATGACATAAAAGTACAATCTATGATGGTGGAGAACTCTTGATGACAGGAGTGACAGACAGCTCATCACATTGCATGGACAGTCAGAAAGCAGCAAGATGAGTGCCAGGGTTCGGCATCATGGAGTAGTACTGCACATCCGAAGTCAGTTTTCTCACACTAATTGTCCCAGGCTGGAAATCCCTTCAAGGGCAAGCCTAGAGGCTTGACTCCTAGGTGGTTCTAGATTCTGTCAAGTTGACAAACAGTACTTTTTATTTTTATAAAGTGTGTGTGTGTGTGTGTGTGTGTGTGTGTGTGTGTGTGTGTTGGTCAGAGGACAACTTGCAGGAGTTAGTTCTCTCCTTCTGCCATTTGAATTACTAAGAAAGAACTCAGGTCATCAGGCTTGGGGACAAGCATCTTTACCTGCATCTCACCAACCTCACAGTCATTATTAATCTGCCTGCCAAACAGACACAGTACCAAAAGGTATTACACAGAGAAGATACAGCATTAAAATGCTCAGGGCACACTAGGCATCTGCAGCCGGCAACAGTCACCAGTGAGTCCAGATGGCCTGCCAGCTAGCACTGGGTCCTCCTAGCCCAGTCATTGACTCAGAGATAGACAGATTACCCAATCTGAGCAGCCTTGAGAATCGGGGATGAGCCTAGAGAAGGAAGGTGCTTCTATCCTTTTGTTGTTGGGAGTGACTCCTGAGTCACTCACAGAGATGAAGAGGACACAAGGAAAAACTGTCAATTCTGTGTTCTGTTCCATATCCATCAGCAGTCTTTATGACTGGCACATAATGCAATGCTCCAGTCCCCTCTAACCTCCCCAGCTGCCACTGGGCCATTCTCATCATCACAGATGGTGACAGTCACCTGGAACGCATGGTACTTTGGTGGTGTTTGGGATGCTTGGAGGGTATCGACCCACATGTTGAGGCTCTAGGAAACTTCTGTGCAGACATGCCTTCTCCATTAGTTTCCTTCCAGCCTCAGCCAGAGAGCCAATAAGCTCCGGTGTCCCCCCCCCAGCACATCAGCACCTCCTAGTGGGGAGTCCATGGTCAAACTGACACTGAATACTTAGTAAATCACACAGGACTCCCATTATCAATCACCCCATTGTCGCTCTAGACATGGCCTTCAAGGATGCCTGGGGTTTATTGTTTTAGAAAGCATGTATTTACTAGAAGTAGCTCTGATATTATTAATAACAGCCAATAGGACCCTCAGGGTTTGGAAACCATGGGAAATAGCACACACACTCACACACACACACACACACACACACACACACACACACACAGTGTCATAGACCATCCGTTCTCAATCTTCCTAATTCAATACAATTCCTCATGTTGTGGTGACCCCGACCACAAAATTTTTTTGTTGTTACTCCATAACTGTAATTTTGCTACTGTTATAAATAGTAATGTAAATATCTGATATGCAGGATGTCTGATATGTAAACCCCCAAAGGGGTTACAACGCATGGGTTGAGAACCACCGTTATGGATGATAGAAAGGGTCAGATTTGGGCTACTGAAGGGGATTCTAGTGTGAGTGTAGAGATGTATTGCCAGATATGCATTCTCCCTGCCCTGCTCCCATTCCCCAATTCTCTCCTCCCTTCCTCTCTTGCATCCTCCCCCTCTGTCTCATTTCTCATCTCTCTACTCTACTCCTCTGTCCATACAGTTTTCATAGTATGCAGGTTTTCCTATATAATAGCATGTGAGCAGGAAGGTCAGAGGCAACTTGAGGATGTCTGTTCTCTCCTTCCACATTTTGGGTCCCAGGAATCAAACTCTGGGTGCCAGGTTTAGTGACAAGAGCCTTCAGTGACTGAGCCATCCCACAGGCTCTGACATCTATTCTTTCAAAAGCTGCCCACCCTCCGTGCCTCTGAGCAAGCTCACAGTCAACAAGAAGAAGTGTGCCTTTCAAACCTTCCTTTATAAAGCCCGGGGTTGTTCTGATCATCAGCATTCAGGTTACCTCTTATCCTTTAGCAAATCAGGACATCCTAGGGATTCCACCAAACACCACACGTTCCAAACCACATCATCCCAAAGACACATTTAGAGTTGGGTCCCCTGGGCAGATCTCTGAATGCAGCCCCCAAAGTAAAGCAGTATAATCAGAATGTCCCCCAGTAGTGGCTCAGTGGGAGATGGATTGGAGGACTCGAAGAATCTTAACAGAATCTAGAAAGCAACATGTAAGGCAACTGAGTGTGGGAAGCCAGCCAATGGGTGCTCATTGCCTCCTTTAAGTGCCTGCACCACCATAGGTTCAAGTATTCATTTCCAGTATAGACAGTCCTGCTTGCTAATGTCTCTTGTTACTAGCAAAGGGAGCCCAGCTCCAGCCACTCCCAGCTGGGCACAGTCCACATTCAGTCATGTCAGAGCAGCTTAGAGTTATCAGGCCCACCCTGACTTTTCCACAGAGATGTTCACCAGCAGGAGACTGTGCAATAAAAAGCTGTGATACGCTCCCAAGGCAGGCTTATGCAGACATCTTTTTCCAACAAGACCAACCTGCTGCTGTGAATCAAGAAGTGTGGTCCTGGGAACTGGAGCAGGTTACTTAACACAACCCAACTAAGCACCTGTGGAAATAAAATGGGGTGGGGATTTCAGGAGAGTGCTCAGTACCCTCAGTAGGTGCTTTGGAGTTGGGGTTCAAAGAGCCAGCTTATCTGTGCAGTAGCCTTGTTCCTGGGGAGAATAAGAACATGGGGTTCCAGCCTGCTGAATGGCTTTCTCTCTCAAATATCCAACTGGACTTCCAATCATCTGCACAGCCACAGAGATGCCACCAGGAGGGACCAAGCTCATTAGTCTCTTCTCAGTTGGAAGGCTCTGTACTCCCCCTCTGTCTCCACTGCAGCCCCCCTTAACTCTCCAACCAGATATGGGGCAGTGTATAGGTTTTGTGTCTCTCTGAGAGTGCCTGCTGCCTCCTTTGAAGACCTCCTCTGTCTTCAGTAGCAAGGAACACAGGGAAACAGGATGGAGGGATGGCTGATCAACATTTACACGTGAATGTGATGTTCAACACATCGATGCAGCAGATGAGTGCCTCTCAAAGTCTTCCAGGAGTGATGAATTGGTCTGACATCCTTGTAGATAGTCTTCCATTCATCCAGGCAAAGGACATTTATTAATTCTTTGAGAACTTCATACATATTTGTGTGTGTGTGTGTGTGTGTGTGTCTGTGTTTCCAAGTGCATGTGTGTGCATGTACACATCTGTGTGGATGCCAAAGGTCAATGTCACATATCATGCCTTGTTTCTTGAGGCAGAAGCTCTCACTAGGACCCAGATCTTACAAAGTTGGTAGGCAAGCTGGCCGGTGAGCCCCAGAGCCTGTCCTCACTTCCCCAGTGACAAGTGTAGGTCACCATACATACATATCTGTTTACATAGATTCTGGAGATCAAATAAGATCCTCATGCTTGCAGGGCACAGAGCTATATCTCTGGCAATAAGAGGTGGACATTTTTAAATAAGCCCCTGGCACTGCAATGCAACTTGGGCAACCAGTAGGGAGGGTCACTCACTGGACAAGCTTGTCCCCTTCCCATTCAGGGGAGACTCAACAGATACAGTAGGTGGAGGGTTGGTGGGGGGGATGAGCTATGTCATGCAAGTTTGCACATAGCTGGATTCTGTGTGCACTTGAATTCTGGCATCCCATGAGGACACTAAACTTTTGGGAGTGACCTAGTAACACTGGATTGTTTTAACCACTCAACTGGAAGAACACATTTCTCCCCATATTGTGACCCATTTGAGAATCTTCTGCACCTACCTATCAATTGGTTTCTAAGTTTCATGTGCCATTGCAGAACTGCTGGTTGGCCATTTGACCCAGATCTTGTGGCGAATAAAGGGAGGCAAAAATATCAATAAAATAATGAAAATGGACATAGTGGCAGTTTAATTGCTGAGAAGTTACCTTATAGCAGATAAGCAGCTCCTGTCTTATCCTCACAGCCACACCATGAAATAGTTGTTGCTTTTATTCTTATATTTCCTACAAAGAAACTGGAGCTTAGACTGGTGTTAATACATCTCAGAGATGATCATACTGTCATGGTCCCCACTTCTAGACTGGGCAGTGGTTCTTATATTTCCCATAGGGAAACTGAGGCTCAGAAGGGTGTTGCTACATCTCAGAGATGATGTTACTTTCATGATCCCCATTCCCAAGCTGGGCATTGGAAAACCATGTTTGCCAAGAAACAAAATTGGCATAATTTGTTGTGGATTTAATATGAACTTTACCCTGTAGGGTCATGTTGGTCTCACAGATAGTGCACTGACTGACCTGGAAGGCTGTGGGACCTTTCAATGGTGGAGCCTCATTGGGGTAAATGGGTTACTAGGCCAGACCTTGAAGTTTTCATAGCTCAATGGAAAAAAATGGCTTAGTGGGCAAGAGCATTTGCTGATCTTGCAGAGGACTAGAGTTCAGTTCCCAGCACATACCTCAGGAGGCTCATCACTACCTGCAACCCCAGCTCCAGGGCATTTATCTCCTCAAACCATGAGCCAGAATAAACCCCAGTTGCTAAAATTTATTCTTGTCAGATATCTGATTGTCTGCAGAGGGAAAGGACACAATCCAACCCTGTGTTTGCTGTTGTCTCTGCTGCTTTTGTACTTTGATGGCAGAGATGATGTGAGACATACTTAAAGTGCAAACTTTGCTCTCTTTAAAAAGTTTGTCCTGAATCACAGAAGATCCCAGAAAAATCTGGGAAGTAGCAGCAATGGTAAAAATTATATCCCCTCAGCCAACTTTTGACCCAGTTCTCCATGGTAAATATTTGCTAACCCTCCTCTAGGACTCTGAGGGAATGCTGTCTCCTGGGGCAGGGTTCATTTTCACAACACACCCGAGGCCCCTCTCCCCACCAAACAGAGCTCTACCATAGATAATGCAGTCCACTCAGTAAAACCTCAGGCCAATGGGTGTCCCAGTTAGGTTTTTACTGCTGTGATAAAATATTCTGACCAAAAGCAACTTGGTAGAAATGGAATTATTCAGCCTACATAGTCCTTTGAGGGAAGTCAGGACAGGAACAGAACCAGAGACCATGGAGAAATGTTACTTAATGGCATACTCCCCGTGGCTTGCTCAGTCTGCTTTCTAATACAACTCAGGATCACATGCCCAGGGATGGCACCATCCACAGTAAGCTGGGGCCTCCCACAGCAAAAGAACACCCCACAGGCCATTCTGATGGAGTTGGTTCCTCAACTGAGGTTCTTTTTTTTCCCAGATGACATACCTTGTATCAACTTGAAAAAATAATAATAGTAATAGCCAACACACTAGGTTAAATATTTATCACTCCCTGCAATTTCTTTGTGCGTTTGTTTCTATGTAAGACCAAATGGCTCAACTCCTAGGAATATGTTTTTTTCCCCAATAATCAAAATCAAGATAATCAGAGATCTCACCTTCTCGGGACATATGAAAGCACAGAAAACGAGATAAAGTAAGTCATAAATGGCCTAACCTTTCCCTACATTCTAAATTAGCCTAGAACATTGTCCACAGAGACAAACTTTACATACAGCATGCCTCCCAGTACTATATGGATGGTACACATCACCAGTTGAATGGATATAAAGCAACTGCCTATGGATTATTTAGTCACAGATTTGAAATCCTCAACATTACCAGCCATGAGCCTGTGAGATGAAACCTTTCTACTATTGGTGACCTAGAAAGAAGCCAGGTCACCTACCCTACAGAACTTATCATGGGGATTTCAGAGAATATTAAGGCCAGGTATATCAGGCTAAAAGAACACCAAAAGCAGGTGAATATTTACATGTGTTAAAATGAAAGGGAGAGGTGGAAGCTGCAACAAACCACAGAGTGTGCCCTCATATGAAGTGCAACCTTACTGTATCCCATGTGACCATTCAAGGTGAAGGAAACATAGACATGCTTAAGAGTGGGGGTTCTTCACTGAATTAACCAGACTTAAATCCTGGCTGTGGGGCTAGGGGGATGACCCAGTGGGTAAAGCGCTTACTAAGCAAGCACAAGGACCTGAGCTAAATTCCCCAGCACCAGGGTGAAAAACTTTACCAGGAGGAACAGGCCTGTAATCCTAGAGCTGAAGAAATAGATATAGGAGGATCCTTGGATCTTGCTTGTCAGCCAGACTAGCTGAGCAGGTGAGCTCCAGGTTCAGTGAGAGACCCTGTCTCAAAAACTAAGGTGGAGAGCAGTTGAGGAAAACACTCAGCATTTACCTCTACCTCCTCCTCATACAAACATTCACACACACACACACACACACAGAGAGAGAGAGAGAGAGAGAGAGAGAGAGAGAGAAATAAATAAAAGAAATTCTAGCTTTGTCATTAATAAACAACAGTAACCAGGGAGCAATGACTAGACTCATTGTGCCTCCTTTTTTTACCTTTTGCATTTTAGCATGAATATAATTGTCATGACAAATTTAGATTTTTGCCTCATATTGGAAAATGAATCTGTTAGTTACTTCGATTGCTTCCTTCACTCCTAAGTGAGAGCATGCCTTTAGCAGTGTTCTTAATTACAAATCTGTCTGCACAAATTCTTTCTAGGTTTAATTATTTAGAACTAGGGTATATGTGGTCAAGGTGAAATGGACACATGAATTTTCCATGAGCCTTCCCTCTGGCATAGTGGTGGCTTTTGATTGGTCACACTGCCTCAAAAGCTGTTCACAACCCAGGATTCAGTGGAATCATTTAAAAACATGGACCAAGGGATGATGAGAGGGCTAGATGGGTAAAGGTACTTTCTGTCAAGCCTCATGATATGAGTTTGGTCCCTGGGTCCTATATGTTGGAATGAGAAGACTGACTCCTGAAAGCTGTCCTCTGACCAACTTTCACATGTACATATATACACACATGCATATGTATGCACACACGCATGTATGTAATAGAGAATTTTTAGATAATTAAATAATAAAAACATGGGTCATATTAGTTCTCTACTTGTGTGGCTTCCAAATTTCCTCAAGGTAAATTTTAATATTAATAAGTGAGAGTGTATGGCTTGCAAGTGCCCCTGGGGCTCACACTGTCTCCCATACACTTCCTGGCTTCTCTGCCATCATTTCCTTTGCCTTCTGTTCAGCCTTGCTGCACTTCTTGACAGATCTGGCACCTCCAAGACAATGTTCCTGCCTCCCAGTCTCCCAGCACCTTTCCTGTACAGATTCCTCTGGGCCTCCTGCTGTGTGTGCCGCCTATCCACATTTCTTAGGAAAGGGGTCTTAGCTAAGAAATCACAAGGAGAGAGAACACTGAAGGGCAGCCCTGATGGCTGTCACACAGAGGACAGCATTATATGGCTTTTCATAGACCATGTCATCCTCCCCTTGTTCCAGTGAGGAGATGCCCATACACCTCTTATAAAGTAGATTTTCCCCAAACCACCATATAAAAAGGAGAGCTATTCCAGAGGTGGCCAGTGGGAAATGACATAAGAGGTTGAAGAACTGAATAGAGGGCCAATGTTTAAAACTGCTATATCTTCTTGCTTATCCAAGTCATCAGGAATGAGGAATCTGTAGAGATGATCCCCTGCTCATAAAGAACAGGAGAGCTGAGCTCTCTTGGAGAGACAGAAACGATCCTCAGGCCTCCCTCCTATGTCTTGTCTTCTCCATGAAAGAAAAACAATAGGAGAGTGAGTCGGGTTTCTGTTGCTGGCATTAACAAACCCATTTAAGAAAACACACGCATATAATCCACTTATTATAAGTTATATGCCTAGGTTGAACAGATCTAACACTGTACTGATTTGTTCCCCAGCTATAAGACTCTTTGCTATTTGCAGTTTCTCCTGGCCACGTGGCTCTGGTCCATCATGGCTTCCTCCTCCTCTTCAGTCTTCTCTCCTTCCCCTCTTGTACTCGTCTGCTTCTCTCCCTGCCCCCACTCTCAAACCTCCATCCCCTCCTTTCCCCTCCATTTCCCAATCACAGGCTCTAGCCTTTATTGACCAGGTAAAATGGGGAGAAGGTCCACATGAGATCCCCTGAGTACGGGATGGGCTGCTCTTCAGGGGCAACCCCTCTTGAGGAAGCAGAATCAACATCAAGAGTACAAACAGCATCAGGACAACCCACAGCATGTTTCTTGGGCAGCTTGGATAGAACAAGAACAGGTCATAGGTAGGTAGGAAATCCCAGCTAGTAAGGATTGTGAACCTGCCTCCAAGGCCCACAAACTCCAGCTAAGCAAAGTTTGAGTTGAATGATCATATCATAACCACCAAGAGCTTCATCTGAGGTTTTTTTTTTTTTTGGAGCCTTTCCTCAGACTTAGGTGTCAGGTGAACTATGGCCTTGCTGTGTGACCTGGTTCTAGTGGGTCAAGCTTGGACCCATCTACTTGATTTGGGGTAATTACATACTGGGGCATGTGTTACTTATCTAATCTCACTAACAACCTGGGATATGGCAGATTCTTGATAGTAATTATATTTCGAATGAATGAACATGGTGAATGGCTAAATAAGCACAGATTTAACTAGAACTTAAATTTATCAGGCTAAGAGGGTAACTCAGTGGGTAAAACCCTTGCCACGAAGAATAAGGAACACAACATTTACACAGAGATACATGAGTCCCAGTGTTCCTGTGGCAAGAAGGGAGGCAGAGAAAAGAGAGTCCAGCAGCCTGGTATGCTCAGAAGTGAAGAGCCCCTATCTCAAAAAATGTAGAAGGCAAGAACCAATACCCAAAGTTGACCTCTGACCTCCATACATTTTCCTTGGCATGTATTGTTGCATGCATTCTCTCTCTCTCTCTCTCTCTCTCTCTCTCTCTCTCTCTCTCTCATCACATGCACACACAAAAATTAAAAATAAAAGCTTGAAGCTTGAACGTCCAGTGAATTATAAAGAATCAGAGCCCTCATTTCTTTCCTTGGTGTCTCTGATAACAGTCTCACATGCATGAGTAATGTTTAACAGGTTGCTTTCATAAGACACTATCTCAGATGTGTCATTTGTCAAATGCTCTGGAGCACAGTGAGCAAGATACACCTGTTGGAACAAGTATTTACTGATGAGTACCCCCTGTTGACAGCCCAGAGTCAGATGTAGTATCTTCCTGGCTTCCAATGTCCAGGTTGAAACTTTCTGATTCTCTTTCATCTCCAGACTGGAAAATCTCTATTGGACTTCATAGTCTCTCAACTGCAAACAGTGCTAGTGATGTAGACAAAAAGCTTTATGGACCAGAGCTGTACTAGGGCAGGTGTTCTATGCTGTACATCATCTGAGATGTGTCCATTTAATGTTCACAAAAGGAAATGCCATGTGAAGCTTGTAGTGAACACAGGTCTGCTATGAGTTTCTTCCCTGGAAATCCAATGTTAGGAAAAAAGCTCTCTGCATCATGACTTAAGACTGAGAGTCCTCATTGGTACTAAAATGAGGCCTGGAGCTACTACCTTGCACATCATATTTAGAGTATACCTGTGTGTATGACATACCTGCTGTGACTCAAACCCCTGAGTATGGCAGAAAATCTTATTAATTAGACAGTGGTGGATAATTAGTATGCAGTCAGTGGCATGTTCTCCTCTTCAAATATGCTGGAGCTAAAATTAATTGGGGAAATGATGACAAGAGAGTATGTGTGTAACTCTGAATGAGGCATTTTGCATTGTTGGTCTTTCATGTCTATCTGTCTTAGAGCTGTGGAATCTTGATTTTAATTTTAGGGTGACATAGAGAAGCATCTGCCATCTTCTCCCAGGGGAAGTTCTTTGATCCAGGGGGGAGAGAGAGAGAGAGAGAGAGAGAGAGAGAGAGAGAGAGACTCCAAGGCTTAATGAGATGGGAGTCATGCTGTGCAGGTTGACTTTTGTCATCAATTTGATACTACCTACACCTGGGAAGAGGGAACCTCAGTTCAAGAGTTGCTTGGGTCAGAGACTAGCTTATGGGTGTTAGCAGTAAGAGGTTGTCTTGAGTAAGGGGGATGGAGAGATAGCTTAGAGGTTAAGAGCACTTGTCTGGTCTTCCAGAGGACCTGGGTTCAATTCTTAGCAACAATATGGAAGCTCACCACTGTCTGTAAATCCAGTTCTGGGGGAGCTGATACCATAATACGGACCATACATGCAGGTAAAACACCAATGCACATATAACAAAAAATAAACTGTTTTCTTAAAAGACAATATAAGAGATTGTCTTCAGTAATGATTGATATATAAGATCCCAGACCATTGTGGGTGGCACCATTCCCTAGAAAGGTGGGGGCTAGCCTGTGTAAAAAAAAGGTAGTTCAACATGAGATGGCAAAAAAGCCATCAATCATCAGTCTTCCATGGTTTCTGCACCAAATTCCTGTCCTGACTTCCCTCAGTGATGGAGTGTAACCTGAAAGTATAAACCAAAACAAACCCATTCCTCCCAAGTTGCTTTTTGTCAGATGGTTTTATCATAGCGATAAAAAAGAAACAGCTTCTCAAGACCCTGCAAGTAAATGCAGAAAGGATGTATTCTGTACTTTGAAAGAAAGAGTTTTAGACAATAGAAAGCTATTTGCTCTGAATCCTAGTCAAGACCCATTTGTGGAGTCCTAGGCATCATTGATCATGACCTGTGCTGGTTGGTTTTAACTATTAAGTTGCCACAACCTAGAGTCACTAGAGAAGAGAGTCTCAGTTGAGGTGTTGTCTAGATTGGATTGGCCTATGTGCATATCTATGAAATGGCTTAATTGTTAATTGGCTCAGCCCACAGTAGGCAGCACCATTCCCTAGGCATAGAATCCTGAACTATATAAAACAGGAGAAAGCTAGATGGAAGCAAGCAAAGATACATTCATTTCTCTCTGCTTTTGACTGTTACCTGCTTGAGTTTCTGCCTTCATTCCTTCCAATGACTGAATTCTAAGACAAATAAACCTTTTTCACCACTAAGTTGCCTTTGGTCAAGGTGTTTTGTCAAAGAAATTGAAACAAAACTAGAACACCACCCATAACCCATGAAAGTGAGCCCCAGGGGCTACTTCAGCAGGTGTCACTAGCAGGGCAGAACAATAGGAAGCAGGGAGGCTCCTGTCCAAGGTAATATATAGGCCCTGAGGAAGAACAGAGCAGAAATGTCCAGACTTTCTGTAGATACCCAGTTGGGGAGACACAGTGGAAACTCAAAGAATCCAAAAGGAAAACTCCACTGTGTTCACTATTTTTCTTTCTGTTATGATAAAATACCTGACATGAAAGAACTTAATTGGGTTTATTCCATCTCAGAGTTCAGGGGTACAGTATACCATGGTGGTGAAGGTCTAGTCCTTGAGCCTTACAAGGAGAAATGTGATACAGGCTGATAGGATCATTTAGGGCTCAGCGCCCTCAGTCCTTTGCTCACATTTCTAGAATACATGCAAAGATTGTGTCTAGAATGTGTTAAGAACTTAGTTTTAATCTTTAATTGATAGTATTTTGGTGCTCGCTTCAGCAGCACATATACTAAAATTGATAGTATTCTGAACATTCCTAAAATATTAGTATTGTACAAAGCCAGTTCCAAGAAAATACAGTCCTCCTTTAAGTATTGGATTTGCAGTTGCTATGCTGAGTTAACAAGTAAAAACAAGAATACTAGCTCCCACAGAGATCATTCCAATCCCATTCTGATCCCCCCCATGGTTCCATGTTGCAGAAGAAACAGGAGCATGAAGAGGTTGTATAGGAGCCACAGTGGGCATCCAGGCATCCTGGGTCAGCCTGTCCATCACAGGTAAACACAGCGCTCTCTCAATGAACCAGGAAATGAGGAGGGAGAGCAGGAAGTGGAGCCATGTGAAGTCAGACTGTTTTCAGAGACAGAAAGGATACTCTCTTACTAGAGATCCAGGAGGAGGAAGCCTGGCTGGCTCTGTGGAACCCATTTGATCCCCATTGCACTGGAGGTCAAAGGGACAGTGCCCTATTAGCTCTGAGGGTCATCGTCCCGGCCCCACAGAGGGAAAGCAAGGTAGCACAGCATGCAGAGTGAGTCTTGTGACTGTCAGCTGCAGAAGCAGGACCTGAACTGCAGAGGCTCCTGGCAGGCTGTGTGCCCACTTGAATGGTAACTATGCAACGCTTTTATATGTTGCATTGATGATAGGTGGATAGACACCTACTACTCCCTACCCATGAACAGCCTAGGGCACCTACAGCAGGGTCCTGCACATTTCAGACCCCACTAAGGTCTACAGCCAGCAGGATGAAAGCATCTCAGGGCTGTGTTCTGCTTCTTCAGTAAGGCCCTCTGGCAGGTCTGCAGGACTGTGGGGTGCCAGCTAAGTTTAGAGTTTTCCCAGAATGTTGTCAGAATGAAAGAGCTTCATGGAAGTAAGGCTTCATGCAGGGCCTCCAGATCCTGTCAGAAGATCCATATAAGCAAAGCTGACTGAACACTGTGATGAGAAGAAAGGTAGACAGAGGATGACAAGATAGGCACATAGATACATAAACAGAACACAGATAGATGGATGGACAGACAGATGACAGAGATGGACAGACAGATAATGGTGATGAATAGGTAGAAAAGAGACAGAGGAATAGATGACAGACAGATAAGAGAGAGAGGATAGATGGATAGACAGAGACAGACAGACAAACTGATAGATAATAGATAGATAGATAGACAGACAGACAGATAGATAATTGAGAGACTAAGGGTAGATAAGTGACTGACAGAGGCAATGATTGATAGAAGATGATAGATACATATACACATACACATATATAGATGATTGATAGAGGATGGATTGATTGATAGATGATAGATAGCAGATCAATGATAGACAGACAGACAGACAGATAGAAGACAAACTGATGAGTGAAAATCTGCATCATTCTGAACACTAGCCATACTCTAATTATCTGTCACCAACAGCTGCAAGGACAGCTGGAACAAAGCATTCCCATCTGGGTGGACCATGTATTAGACATTTAACTGGTCTCTGATTTTTCTATTTTGCTATGGTTTTATCTTCTATTTTCTTCTGAACTGAGAATGTGAGAATGTTCCCCCTATCCCTACCCCACAGCACTACACAAAAGACCGAAGCCTCCATCTGTCTGAAAATCCCAGAAACACCTTTTCGGGGCCCAGTCAACCTGTTCACCCTCACATCCGTGCATTTGCACAGAACAGATGGGCCCCAAGTCTGTTCTCCCTGGAGGAAGAACTAGGAAGTCTAATCTGAAGAGTTCAGCTTCGAGTTCAACTCAGACAGTATTCTATAATTTAAGAAATAAATAGGTTCAGCTTGAGTTTAACCTGGCTTACATTAACTGCTTTCGATTCGCCATGGCTTTCTCGAAATCATTCCCACGTGAGTCATTTGTCTGGTTTCACCAATCAGTTGCAGCTCTGCTTATGCAGATTAGCTAAAATCTTTTGGATTCTCAAAGCTGGATCTTGAAAGCAGAAAGATATAGACCCACACCATCCACACCCCAAATGCCCACCCCCTACTTTGCCCCAGTCTCCTGCATATCACATTTTTGATAAACAGATAGGAGTTATAGAAGAAAGTGGGAGTCTGCTGGCTCTGACATGAGCTCAGAGACTCAATTAGACTAACTGTCCCTGGACTTCAGAGAGCCAAGGATTCAGGACAAGGAGTTAGAGGGAAAGAACAAGATAGCAGGTAGTGGAGAGTGGCCATGCACGAGGTAGAGGGAATCTTCCTTTTCTGCATAGACCAGGTGCAAAAGGCACGTGCCTTAAATGAAGAATGCCTCCCTGGCCTCTGACAACAGCCCTGTGCTGGTGTTACCGTAAGACAATGATCCAGCCAAGCCATGACAAGACCTCCAAACCATCAAACCCCCTGGAATCAGGTACTCCTCTCCTCCACTTGTCAACAGTGCATGCACAGGACAGCCTACATATGGGAAACTCAAGGAAATGTCCACCTTCTGTTTAGCCACATACAGGGACAGGTTCTTAGGAAACCCACCTGCTTTCCAGGCTCGATACTGGTGATTTGTGGATAACAGAGAATGCTGTAATCGAGTTGGAGGGGTGTGATAAGGAAGGGCCTGGGAAATCCCAGCTTCTCTGGCACTCACTTTTAATGGTTGTGACCCACAGTTTTCATTTAGAGTCTGTCTTTCTGTGGAGGGCAGACCCCCGGTAACAGGAGCAAGCAGGGAACAGCTGTGAGCTCAGCAGGGTGTGGGTAAAACAGGCTGTTCTCCAAGCCTGGCTTTGCTTTCTCATTTATGATAAACTGTGGTCATGGGAAAATTTGTCTCTTAAAAAAGAAAGGTGATAGGATTATCCCATTGGGTAAGGATAGGTGATACCTGCCTTGGCCTCAGAAAGATACAAGAATAGCTGAGTCCTTGTTGCATTGAGAGAAGGTCCCCACCCAAGGGGACAGCCATGCCACTCAGCTCCAAGAATCGTCCCAGAGGCCAGTCTCTGACCCTCTGTTGCATGTCAGAGCTGTCAACTTTCCCGAGAAAGACCTGAAACCCAGATTTGGAGGCATACTCTCCCAGCTTCCAAACAGTGGGCACAGATGCCTATTGAAGGTAAGACAGACCACATGAGTGTACTTGACTCAGAGGCTGTCAGCATTCAACCTCAAGCTTCAAAAACACAACAGAAAGCTGGACGGTGGGGGCAGTTGCCTTCAATCCCAGGACCTGGGAGGCAGAGGCAGGTGGATCTCTGTGAGTATGAGGCCAGCCTGGTCTACATAGCAAGTTCCCAGGATGGTCAAGGTTACACAAAGAAACCTCATCTCAGAACAAACAAAAACAAACAAGCAAAAACATAGCAGACTCTCTGCTCAAAAAAAAAAAAATCCTATTGTCTGTGAGTACAGATGCTCAAGAGACTAAAATATATCTGGGGTGCAGTTAGAGCAAGTGCAGCCCTTACAGACAGGACAATGTAAAAAGGAGAAAGGTAGGAAAGGAAGGGAGAGCAGCAGGAAAGGACAGAAAGAGGCTTAGGAGCTGGGGAGATGGCTCAACAGTTAAAACACTTGCCATGTAAGTGTTAGGACTGGGATTCAGATCCCCAGAACCCATATAAATTTCAAGCAGATGTGGAAGTTACCTGCAATTCAAGTATTCAGAAGGCAGAGGTGGGGTGCCCCCAGGGTAAGCTGGCTAGCTAGACTAATAGTAAGTGAGCTCTCTGTTCAACTGAGAGGCCCTGTCGCAGTAAGAGGAAGAATAATATTAAGGAAAGCACATGGCATCAACCTCAGGCCCCCACATGCACACGCACACATGCACATATACATGCACACACATGCACATATACATGCATACACACACACACGCACATATACATGCACACACACTTGTGTGTGCACATACCCATAAAAGTATGAATATACATGCACATAAACACAGACAAAAACATAAATACATACGTGCATGAACACAGCACAAATACATTCATGAACACATACAAGAACCACACATACACATGAGAAAATGTTCATTTGGAAATGCCATTTTGGACAGAGTGCTGGCTCTGAGGAAAAGACAATGGCAGACAGAAGGTCTCCCTTAGCAGGAACATTCCTGGATGTTCATCTCTAGCAGGCCTTTTGATGGCAGGAGCCCTGGATCAGCTGGGTGTTGGCTAGCACAATATACATATTTTGTATTACAAAATGCTCGTAGGAGGCTTGATAAGTGGGTGCTTTGATCTTGGAGCATCTGCTTCTTAGACCCACCTAACACATAAAGAATGCTAGTTTAGCTCTAAGGTAAGAGAGAAAGTGTGGTGAAGTGATCTGTGACAGGCAGTCTGGCACTTGGTAGAGCACAGGCATAAACTCTGGGCAACCCAGCGGAGTCCTCAAGGGAAAAGAAACATTATGCCAATGCTCCCGGGAGGCTTTTGGCTCCAGTCACGGTCACTTACCATCCTTCCTCAGACAGAGGCGTGGCCATGCCCCAGATAGAGGTGTGGCCACACAGCCCCAAGCCCCATGTTAATGAGACACCTAGAGGCTTAGCCACACCTCTTCCAGTTACTATATCTGTCTTGCCTCTCCCAGAGGGATGGGGGAACAATTCCATCCATGCCACTCTCCACACGATGAAAATAAACATATTAGAATTATGGACTGTCTCTTCATCTGGACCCACCGTGGGAAGCAAGGGATCCAGCCCTCAATTAAGGAGCTGCGTCTAATCTCTCGCTGAGGGCTTCCCAGCGCTCCCTGATGGTACCCATTCACCCAAGCCTAAGCAGCTAGCCCAGCTCTCCAAGCCAATGAGACCCAGTCCCAGCAGGAACCCTAGCTGTGCTCCAGCTAGCCCGTCTGTGGCACCCTGCAGCAACTGCAGTGCCCCGGCTAGAGAACCCACAGAGACAGCTGCCAAGTGTTCCCCGGGAATGGCCCCCTCCACCACCCACGGGCAGGGCCCGCAAAGGCTTCCCACAGCCCCCACCTGCCCGTCGGACTGTGTGGGAAGATGCACGGCCACTTCTTGTGTGTCTCCTGTCCCACTCAGAGCCGCAGTGCCCAGGACAGACACATGGGGCTTCTTTCCACCGTGCTAGGTTTGTTCCAACAAGAAAGAATCTCCCAATTCCCTCTTCTCTGCTATGCTGTAAGCAGCTTGGATGGAGGCAGTCAGACCACCACACAGGTCATGACAAAGAATTGGTTTATTAAGCTGGGGAAATGGTACAGAGGTTCAGAGCACTTGTTCTTGCAGAGGACCCATGCTCTATAACCAACATTCACATGATGGTTCACAACCATCTACAACTTGAATACCAGAGATCCAATGCCCTCTTCTGACATCCTAAGGCACCATGCATGACCCTGGCACACATACAAAAACGTGCAGGCAAAGCACACATAAAATAAATAAATTTTATTTAAATTTTTTAAAAGAGCAGGAGAATTCCTTAGAAGTTCCCTAAGCTTTGGTGAACAACTGAAGATACCTAAAGCTACTGTAAACAGTATTGTCTCAATGATCTATTGGACAATCTAATTCTCTTGAGTCATGACTAATTTTATGAGTTAGCTTGGCTGGCTCACAGTCCCCATCTAGTTAGACATTATCCTAGAAGTTTCTAGGATGGTCTGTCTTTAAGCACAATTCACATTTAAATCAGTATACTGTAGAATACTTCAATTAAACTTGTCCCCATCTCGTTTTATATAAATGAGACTTAAGCTATGATATTTATTTATTAGGCTATGAGCAATTACTGGGGAATTATTCCTAATCTAAATCTCTAACACTAGTTTGACTACTACCCCATCTATGCTCACTAAATATTTGCTGTCCGTTAATTCTCTGGGTTATTTCTGTTCCAGCAGTCTGGCATCCTGGACAGGCATTTCACTCTGGCACATGCTGCTGGTTTATCACAACTAATGGAGACCTCCCGTTCTCTTCATTTTTTCTTCCTTCGGGCTCCTTCTTCCTCTCTCCCTCTCTCCTTCTCCTTGTAGTCCCTACCTGCAACCCCTAGCCTGGTAACTCAAACTCCACCTCTCTCTATCTCCCCCTGTAATTGGCTATCACCAGTTGTTTAAATTGGGGAGCAAGGTTTACACAGCAAAGTCTGGTATGTGTGAGAATCTGTTCATCTAGCAACCAGATCTTGGCATACAGAATTTAGCATTTGAATACAAGCAGTGCCAGGTCAACCACCTAGAGTATACCTTCAGCTAAGTAGATGACTCCCCTCTCCCAAGAGGCTGTAGACCATCCTATAAGTGTGACAGGAGGTAGACAGCAGTGACATAGAGTGGAGGGCATAATGTGAGTGCTGGAGAAGTAAGGGGAGCTTTCCAGAGCGAACTGGATTTTCATTGTCTTAGAATAGGTGATGAAAAACAGCATGAAACTGGAATTTAGTAATAAAAGGGTAATTCTGGAGAAAAATCAGAACTAAGTCAGGTTCTGAAGGCAGAAGGCACAAACCTGCAGGACTACCTATGTCTGTCCACTGCTGGACCTCTGCCTCCCTGTCTTCTCTCTTACCCCAAATTCTCCATCACACTATGTGGTCCCTCCATTGAACCTCATTAGAGTCTCTTCATCCCACCTACTAAAGGTCTGCATTTCTCTCCCCATCTTTGGGCATCTGACCCTGCCCAGGCCTGGTCCCTCCATACTCCTTCTGTTACCAGTCAGGCTATCATGATCTTTCTGTGTCTCCTCTGTGTCAATTCCTGACAACTAGAAATATTCCCAGAGTTTTCCTGTTTCCTGTCCCCTGAGCTCTCCCCAGTGGTCAGGAAGGACCCCACACTGTCCAGCCAATACATCTAGCAACAACATCTGAGACCACGCAAACCCTGAGATGTATTGGTTATCCTCAAGAAAGCTTAACTCACACCTTTCAAAAATGAGATCACCATTCAAGAAGTGAGAGGGAAAAGCCTCTCACATAGGTATTGCATTTTCTCATGGACCTCTGACATCACCTTCTAATAGGAAGATCAGCAGAGACCCACCCACTCCTGCATCCATTACCCATAATCAATCTGCACAGCATGGCAAGAAATCCATGGCTGTTTTTTATCATAGGCCATATCACGTGTTCTCTAATTTATAATTTTGACTACACCCATTTTTCACCCTCTTCAAGTTTTGCTCTGACATCAACTAAAAACATCCTGAGCCATTTATCTTACTTAAGAATCCTAATTGCTTTTAAACGTGGAGCACTCCCAACCCCTTTGCCCCGGTCCAATCCCTTATCCCATTCTTCTCTTCCACCTGATGATATAAATTATTTATTATTCTGTTGGTTTACTGTCGCTCATACATCTCAGAGAATACATGTCTCCTGAGAACAACTATGTTGTTTATTTTATTGACTGATGGGACCCATATGGGAATCCATCTTAGTAAAAACTCATCAGGCCCACAATAAATACTTGGGTGATTTTAATGAATGAGCACACTAACTTTAGAGACTTACGATCAGAACAAGATGCTCTTACTTATAACCCAGCTTTAAAGATTTAATGTCATTTTTCTTCTGTTCCATTAATTCCTCATTTCCTGAAACTTTAAGCTCACTAGTTCTAATTTGACCAAACTAGTGACTTTCAAGAACAGATGCCTCTGTGGGGAAGAAATCCCTAAGCTACGCTACATTAACCAGGAGATTCTAACTATGAAGTTCAAACAAAACAACTTAAGGCTGGCCTCCCTGCCACATCTTTCCTCTGTTGTTCTTAACTGAATTTGTTGGGCTTAAATGTACCTCAGTACCTGGCACACAATGTAACAACCATGGCTAGGCAATGCCTGGGCAATAGTCAAGGGAAATTGTCCTATTTCTTACACGTAATTTCTTACATGTAATTATCAAAGTTGGTCCTTGCATCTGTGCTTAGTTGTGGTGGGCCTCAGAAGTTTACTGCCTTTCAATGAAAGTATCAGAGTGCCTCATGTTTTCTGGCAGCCATGGCAGAAACCTGGAAATGGATTTTAGCTCACTGTAATTAAAAGGCCTGTGGTCTTTGCAAGATTGTGGGGTAAGGAGTCAGCAGATAGACTGGGTAGACTGTCTGAAGCAAATCCCCTCTCTGAGGTAGAGAGGCAAGGCTATGTGTGTTCTGTATGTTTTGGCTTCCCATCCTGGATGCATGGCTTCTTGATGCTTAAGCAACATGGAGGAAGATTCCATTAGCTGTCAGGAGCCAGTGCAAAGATTCCCACAGGCTGGCAATGGGGACAGGTGGTAGCTGCCTCTCTCTATTCTACTAAACAGTTGCACTCTCTCCTGGATTCTCTAAGGGAGTCACAAGACATGTGACTTTCTTTTGGGGATCCAATTGCTTTGCCTACGCCTAAAGGGAAAAAAATAAATGTACAGAGAGAAAAACAACTCTCAAATGATAGTGTTTGGACCCATTCATACACTGAGACTTACACTGTGGCAAAGAAGTAGAAGGCACCAGAATCTATTTTCTGGGCAGTCTTCCCTCCCAGGTGCTTTTTGGGGTGGGAACATCTCACTGAAATGGCCTTTCAAGGATGTCTCCTTCCATGCAAGATGGTCCCTGAGCTCTCTCAACAAATTTATGTTCAACTGGAAGAGCCAGGTCCAGGAGCTAACTTCCTAGGAGGAAGCATGACAGTGGTAGGTTACTGAGTACATTGCCAGATATCACACAGTGTTGCTCAGAGGAATTGGCAAGAGCCATAAGGAACTCTACAAGAGATTTGTCTTAGAGTCTCTAGAGTCAGCTTTCTGCTGCTATGACAAAATAACCAGCACAAACAGATTATAGGAAGAGATGGCCTATTTAGCTTCAACTGTCACTATGACACAGTAAATAGTTATCTGAGAAGGAAATCTCATTTTAGGGACTGCCTGGATCAGAACCGTCTATGGACATGCCTACAGGAGATTGTCATGATTGCCAGTTGATGGAAAAGGATGCAGCCCACTGTGGGCAGCATCATTCCCTAGGCAAGTGGGCCTGGGCTATGTAAGAAAGCTAGCTGAGTATGAGCCTGAAAATGGGAGTTAGTAAACACTATTCCTCCATGTTTTCTACTTCTGGTTCCTGCTTGAGCTTTTGCTTTGACTCCCCTCAGAGATTGACTGACACCCACAGACTGAAATGGTTCTTTTTCTCCTTTGGGTTGTTTGTGGTCATGGTGGTTTAAAGGAAGTTAGTCCCTGTGGACCTATGTTGAGGCAGAGCCTATTGGAAATTGTTAAGAGAGGACATTTTAAAGGTTCTCCTCACAAAACTAGTGGGGATGTGAGATGATATGCAAGAAAATCAGTTTTCTTGAGCCATTCCACAATATTTACATAATCATAATATGTATGCATATATGCATAGCAAGACATCATGTTGTGTGCAATAAATATACACAACTTGTATCAGTCCAAAAATAATTAATTTTAAAAAGAAGCTTTTTTAAAAAAGAAGACTACAGATACCAATTATAAGAAGTTGGGTAGAACAGACACCAATGCGGTTGGTTGCAATAAGAATGTTTGGTGCCTAGTGGGATGCCAAATTGGCTCAGCAGTGGGTAGCCTTGCCCTGCTGTCCTGGCTTCATTTGCACAGTATGGTGCATGTTTCTGAAGAATCTTCTCAGGTTCTTTTCATTTCAAAATACTTGTTCAAAGCCAGATTAGTGGGGCTGGAGCCATGCCTCAGTTTAGTGAAGTACTTGCCACACAAGCATGAGGCATCCATGTAAGAAAGTAGGGTGGCAACATTCACCTGCAATCTCAGTGCCAGGGAAGTGGAGACAGGCAGATTCCTAGCCTAGTACTTGCTGGCCAAACAGACTGGCCAAATAAGTGAGGCACATATACAGTGAGAGACCTTGTCTCAAACACTAAACTAGAGAGTAGTGGAGGAAGACACCCAATGTCAGCTTGTAGCTTCCATATGCATATGTGTGCACATAAAAGTGTGCTTTTATACACACATATACAACACACATACACACACATACACAGACACAAGCAGACAAGGTGATAAGGGTCTATAATCCTAGCTATTCATGAGGCTGAGGAAGTGTCTTAGATACTGTTTTATTGCTTTGAAGAGAAACCATGACTAAAACAACTCTTACAAAAGGAAACATTCACTGGGGGCTTGTTTACAGTTTCAGAGGGTTAGCCCATGATCATCATTTTGGGAAGCAGAATAGCCATGGTGCTGGAACAGTAGCTGAGAGCTCGCATCCAGATGTACAGGCAGAAAGGTCTAACTGGTGATGGTATGGGCTTTTGAAACCTCGAAGACCACCCATAGCGACATACCTCCTCCAACAAGGTCACACCTCCCAATCCTTCCCAAGCTGTTCAGATATATTACCAAGCATTCAGACATATGAGCTTATGGGGACCTTTCTCATTCAAACTACCTCAGGCAGGAAGATGACAAATTCAAGGCTTACCTTTAGTGAGTTCAAGGCCAGCCTGGACAACTTGGTGAGATCCCATCTCAGAAATGTTTGAAATATGAAAAGAGGATTGAAGGTGCTGATCAGTGATAGAGTGCCTACGTAGCTGTGCAAGGCTCTGGGTTCAATCCCTCAAGAAAAAAATAAATAGATTAAAATAAAAATATTTGTAGGCAGATGAGGGAGTTGAGGCACATGATATTAAATGTCCTTGTCAGTATCAAATGCACTTCTATGGAGGCATCAGAACCCCAGGCTCTTTTCCTCCCACAAGGATAGCATTTGGCCTTCCAATGATCTGATTATTACAGTGAGCAAAAATTTACTAGTAGCTAAGGATGGTCTGGTAGAACTTTTCTAAAATATATATGCATTTTCCTCTTCTTCTGAACTATGACTTAAAATGTCCCCCAAATTCAAACAATTTTGAACTGGTCTTGCCTTACTTCAGAATACCTGAAAAAAATGAGGGGGGGCGATAGCAATTTTCACCCCCTCTTCAGTACACACAGATGTGCATGAGGGAAGGTGTGGGTATGGTTTAGGGACAGAATACCTCCCAAAAGAGCCAATCAAGGCATTGACCATTGTGGATATTCACAAAAACAGCCATGTGCACTTGTATGGTACTTTGTAAATGAGAGGCAACAGCCTGAGACTTAGCAACAAATGAATCTTTTAGAGACAATGGGATCCAAGAGGAGGCGAGGCTGAGGGAGAAGCTGGTAGAGTTGAACATGGGCATAAACACGGATCACCAAAGGAGTTTGGCTAACAAGGTGCAGGAATCAGGAAACAGACATTAAAAGATGGTCCATCCCTCAGAGGAGGGCTCCCTAGGCTGGAAATCTTTGGTGAGGAAAAAAGAAAAAAGGCTAGGCTCTGTATTTTAAAAATCCAGCTAGCTGAAGGCGGGCTGAGCTAATATGAGAAATTGCCTCCCATTAGGGAGCATCCTGGTTTATAAATTTTAGGAGCAATAAAAGAAACATCAACTGGGAACATGGGGGATCATGCCCTTCGTCTCTAAAGGAGTTTTTCTTTAAAAACACTCCATTTGGAAGATTCTCAGAGGCACCAAGCCTTATTGATCTCATTATACCCACAAACCCTTGTGGGACTCCTTGGTTTGCTGGACACAGTGCAACACACACAAGTGTTGGGGAGAATTAGATACAGCTCCAAGCCTCAGGTCCCATCATCTTCTGTTAATCTACAGTATGTATGGGTCACAGCACTAGGGACCAATCCCTACTCCATACCTCACCCCTGACCTGTAAGGAATAGTTTTAAAGGAGACAGAGGTTTAATTGATTTATGATTATTCATGAAAAGTCAGAACATCATAGACATGATTAAGCACTGGCTGTGGTCCAGCATGGCTACCTACATGTGACCACCCCAGATCAAGGGAGGGGATTGTAGGCAGTGTACAAATCTTTCATTGGAAAGCAATATGCAAGCATTTTATTGGCTGTGTTAAAAATGCAAGTAACAGAACAAGGATAGGATTGCAAATATTTTGCTTAGAAGCGGAAGAATGTTTGAGACTTTTTTAAAAAGTAGTTGATAGTAGAATTGATATTTAGAAATGTGTCAAAACATAGTGCATGAAAATGACTGAGCTGGAGAAGGCTTGAAACAAAAAATTCATCCACTCATTCATTCATTCACTCATTCATTCATTCACTCCATTCCTCACTCATTCATTCACTCACTCACTCACTCACTCACTCACTCATTCATCATTTCTTAAGCCTCCCCAATGCACATGAGCCACCTCTAGATGGAGGAAATACAGAGGTAAACAAACAAAAAGTAAATAAGTGAAATATTTCTCACATTGTGTTTGTGCCCGAAGACAGGAGGGAACCATTCTTGTAAATATCTTAAAATCTTCACCTTTCACCAAAAAGAAAAAAATCTTGATTGTTTTGGAAACTCCTAGAGAAAGCCAGAAGGGAAAGATGCATCTCCAGCATCTTTGGAGATGCACGGCATCAGTCCACAGACTTTTGGTGAGCAGCAGTTATACACTGCCATGTTTTCTATCATCTTCTTGTCAGTCTGGATATGGGGTGACTAATCCAGGGATCATGTAGTTCTCATCTGAACTCAAAATTAGTCTATATGAATAGTAAAGACACAACAATTGATAGACCTATCGTGTCTTGTATTGAATAAAGTATCTTAGATCAAATGCTACAGTGTCCTCTATCTGTGTAAAGGAACAAACATTCATGGAAGAGTTATGAATGAGAGATCTTTCAGGACCAGCCGATGAGAACAGACAGGAACTGGCTCCTGGGTTGCCCCCACAGCAGACCTGTCTGCTGATGAACAGGCAGCTGTGTACAACACAGTCAAGCTTTAAATACCAAGTGTTGGTAGAACTTATTCAAGAAAGCTAATCCCCATTGGCTGAGGATGTTGGATGAATAGAATATCACTGTCTTTACTGCAAGGGGGACCAAGACAATGACCTCGTGAGGAATGAGTTCCAGGGCAGTCCCTCTTATGACCTTTTGGTAATCCTGTTAATCCTAACAAGTCTGATATCCAAGATTTCAATATAGGGACACCTAAGTCTAGCTTGCTCCCCCACATGGGCAGTGAAATGGCCTACAGGATACTAAGTGACCCTGGGATTTGGGGGTTGTGTCTAGGGTTAGCAATGTTTCTAGACTAACCTGGAAACTTGCACAGTTCTGTCCCAAGCCTCAGAGCAATGTCCATTCTTTTCCAAATACCTTTCTGATTTTATTTCTGTTTTAAATAATCCTAGAATACCCAGTAAAACACAGTGCTTTAACGCTCAGCTGCCAATAGCTAAAGACTTTATTTGACCTTGACTTGAGATACTATTGAGCCACCCAACTCTCATTTATGCTTGCCAAGGACCAGCTAGAACCCACATAAAGCTGGCTTTTTTGACAAACAAGGGTCTCCACTCGGCCACAGAGCCCACCCATCCTTATTTGCTCTCCCAAATCAATGAAAGTTCATACGGCCATTAAGCAAACCCTTTTGGCTAAGCTTGTGTTCTATTACATTCCCAACAATACACTGTGTACATCGGACTTTAGGATGCCTGGATTTCAAGTCACAGAACAGATACCATGAGCACACTCTCTCTTGAGGATTTGTTTTGTGGCCTGTGAAGCCGTTAACACAACAGTTATTTGAAGTGTGGGCTATGACAGTTAAATTGAAATAGTATGCTTGAAATGGCAGCCAGCAGGGAAAAAGTAGAGGTGGGGATACCCCAGCCTCTCCCTCCTCCTGGTGTGAATTCCAGTAGCTATCCATTGGCTAAACCCCACTACACCCAGTGAGAAGAGATTGATTGCTGTCATTAATACAGATCAGCTTCATTAGGAGGCAGTGGGCATGAGCCTGAGTGGGAAGGGACCAGAGGAGCAAGCAGCCATTCCAACGGTCTTGTAACTCACCATAGTTGCTTTGAAAGAAGGAGGAAGAAGTAAAGCACAAAGCTCAAAGCACTTACCTGCTACAGAGGCTCCAAGTTGGTACCTGTGTCTGTCTCATCAGCTTGGGACCAAACACAACCATATCTTCTAGTAGTCAACACTCATCTCTTAAGAACACACCTTCTGCATAGTCAACAAATCTAGAATCTTTCATCCCCACCCTCCTGTGCCTCTGCATGTAATCTAAAAATCCCAGTAGCTTGCACTGTGCAAGTAAGGTTAGGAGGCCAGTCATAGAACTCAATGGCAAAGATCCCCTGCTGCTGTTGCTGCTTGCAGGCACATGGGGGCACTGCTGAGTGGACCTGTGCAGCTCAGTTACCACTTGGCTGATTTTGGTTCAGTAACATATTGTCCTAAGTGTTGACAGGAACACTTTCCCCATCAAATGTCTACTGCCTGTCAGCTCTGACTGCCTTGACAAGATCTCATGGGCTAGGTGACATAAACATCATTGTCCAACAACTCTGGAGCCTGCAGGTCCTAAGTGGGATGGGTCTAGGGAGGCCCTCTTCTGCTAGGCTCACACAAAGACACCTTGCCACTGTGTCTTCAGATGGCCTTTTCTATGTCTAGGGACAACAGCTCTCTAGCCTTCTCTTTCTCTCTAAGGACAATAGTACATTAGAACCCCACCTTCTGACTTCCATTCATCCACAGTCACCTCTTTAAAGTCTCTGAGTAAGTTAGGCCCTCTTCTGCTAGGCTCACACAAAGACACCTTGCCACTGTGTCTTCAGATGGCCTTTTCTATGTCTAGGGACAACAGCTCTCTAGCCTTCTCTTTCTCTCTAAGGACAATAGTACATTAGAATCCCACCTTCTGACTTCCATTCATCCAGTCACCTCTTTAAAGTCTCTGAGTAAGTTAGCCTAGAGCATCAGCATACAAAATGGGAAGCTGGTCTGTCAGTGGCTCCTCTGACCTTGTGTCAAACTGCCTGACAAGGAACAACTTGAAAGAAATTATTTTGGTTCATGGTTTGAGGGTACAGCCCATCATGGTAGGAAAGTGTTGTGGCAAGACACTCTTGACCGTGATAGCAGGAGTGTAAGGCTACTTGCTCACATCTGAGTAGATCAGGAAGCAGAAATGAGGGGATACTGGTTCTCTAATGACTTTCTCGTTGTTCCTCATTTGTATTCAGACTGAGTCCCCAGCTCACAAGACAGTGCCATTCACACTTTGGATTTCTCTTCCTTCCTTGGGTGATCATCTCTGGAAACGTACTCACAGGCTCCCAAAGATGTATCCCCTGGGTGATTCTAATGTCATTCCTGTTGCCAGTGAGAGTGGTCCAGCACAATCTTTGACACCCAGCCATTTTCTCCAAAGCCTGCCACACGACAGAGGCCAAACCCCTTGCTGCTTAGCAACCACCTCAGGCCTTTGTGCTGTGCCTTAGTCCCCAGCATAGATATGGAATGACTCCCTCTCTGTGAATCATACAATCAAAATCTTCCCTTCTCCAACAACAATAATGTGTTGTAAGTAGCCTGCTTTGTTTTTTAACTCTTACACTTGGGGACTTACCTAGGGTCTTGTGCATGGTCAGCAAGTAATATACTCATGAACCATATCTCAGCCCTTGAGGACTTGCCATCAGGAGACCACTAAATTTCTACTGGTCTTTTCCCTCAGGACAGAAGACACTTGTTCATGCAACATTTTTTAGGCTTCTGTGATTCTGATATGACAAAGTAGGTCAATTTCAGAGGGAGGGGTGTATATAGCTGCCACATCTGGATGTGGAAGAGGCTGGCATATCACAGAGATCCATTTAAATGGCTCATCAACTTAATCACTGCCTAGCAGAGGGACCCAGAGAAAGGCAAAGGCCATATCAGAGAATACAGGTTCTGGAAAATGCAAAAGTAAATTTATAAAAATGGTTGTTTGATTGTTTGCTGAGTACAAAGAGCAAACCAGTGCCCCCTCTACTCCTCAACTCCTCTGCCACTGCTGATATGTATCCTTGACCCTAATGAGAAGCAGGGCTTAGAAGGAGAAGAAGAAGAATGAGCAACATGCACCACACTTAGTGTGATGGTTCATATTGATTGCCAGCCTGGCAGCCTGCAGAGTTCCCAAAGAGATGAAACTCTAGGCATGTCTATAAGGGACTTTGGTGATATATATATATAAATAAATTGGGCTAGGAATCCTGGACTGAATACAAAGGAGAAACAGCAGGATAGTAGACATGTCTCTCTCTGCTTTCTATCTGTGGACTCCATGTAACTAGGCTCACATACCTTCCTCTCCAAAATAAACTCCACCCTCCAACTGTGAACCCAAATAAACCCTCTGTCTTAGTTAGGGTTTCTATTGCTGTGAAGAGACACCATGACCACAACAACTCTTACATTTAATTGGGGCGAGCTTACAGTTCAGAAGTTTAGTCCATTATCATCATGGCAGGAAGCATAATAGCATGCATAGACATGGTGTTGGAGAGGAACTGAGAGTTCTACATCTATATCCTAAAACAGCAGGAAGAGAGAATAACACTGGGCCTAGCTTGAACATTTGAAACCTCAAAGCCCACCCCCCAGTGACACACTTCCTTCAACAAGGCCACACCTACTCAAATAGGGCCATGCCTTCCCTGTAAGCCCATGGAAGCTATTTTCATTCAAACCACCACACCCTCCCTTCCTTAGTTGCATTTGTCAAGTGTCTTATCACAACAATGGGTCAGCCACTAATTCATGTTTGAGGAACTAGCAATAATTTGGATGCTAGAGATTAAAAACTGGAAGGTAGGAGAGAATTCTAGAAGCTGTGTAGTCCAATGGCCAGTAATCATACCTCCATGGTGCAGAAAACATCAATGCAAAGAGAATTTGCTGGCTGAGTCCTCTGCTACGTCTGACATCTGGCACAAAGGCTCCACCATGCTGCCAGTGTCTCTCCACCAGGGCAGGTCCATGCTCAAAGTTGCATATCAACAGATTCAACTCAGTCCCAATACAATAGAAAGAGGCTATGGGATGGAGAGATGGATCAACACTCAAAAGCACTAACTGCTCTTGTAGAGGACCCAAGTTCAGTTCTCAGAACACTGACATCAGGCAGCTTATAACCACATGTAACTCTAGCTCCAGGAGACCTCACATCTTCTTCTGACCTCTCTGGGCACCTTTACTCACATGCATAAAACCACACGCATACACATGTGTGCAAAATTTTAAAAACAGTGCTAGGTCTAAAGCAAAAGAGAAAGGGGGCTTATACACTCTGATACTAAGGTCCTGGAGCTCCATCCAATTGGATCAGTCTATGAACTAGGCAATGCAAACTGATAGGCTGGAGTTTACTGATTGGCCAGGCTTGAACCATATGCCACCTCTTAAGTCAGTTACTAGAGCCACATGGCTTGACAGCAGCATAGACATAGTCTCCACCCAGGCATATATAATCTTTCCAATATCATGTGTGTGGAGCAGTCATCCCCCCCAATAGACACCTGCCAGGATCTGATACTAGAGCAAAGGGTGATGCCTTCCTACACAACACACCGTGATCAATTATTTCATTCATAAAGGCTTCATGCTATCAGCTGGAGCTCTTCTATTCCATGGGCTCCTTGCTGGTGACCACGAGTGTTTCATTCTTCTTTTCCAGTGGCTACCCATGGACATTTCATTCTTCTCTGTGTGTATTTAATACACCATTCCACCTTAGCTTAGAGAAATCTGACCCTATTTGAGAAAAACACTCTGGGTTGCAACGGAGAATCCCAGCTGTAAATTTGATGGAACTGAGAGAAATGTCTAAGAGGTGAAGAAAGCCCACTGGCAGGTGCCTCTGAGCTGTTTCCAGATCCAGTTGTATCATGAGGGCTCTGACCTGAAAGCAGTTTAATCCTCTGTTGGAGGAAAGGTGTGACTAGAGCATGAACCTGTAGAAGGTAGGGCTTAGTTAGAGGGGATGGATCATTATCATTGCAGGTATGTATTAGTTAACATTTTGTTGCTATGCTAAAAATACCATGACCACAAAGGCAACTTAAAAGAAATGTTTATTTAGCTTACAATTTCAGAGGTACAAGATCCATTATAGTGAGAAAGGTATGGGATCAGAAGTAGGAAGCAGAGAGATCACATGTTTCATTAGCATAGAGGAAGCAGAGGAGACAGGAAGTAGAATGAGGCTACAAACCCTCAAATTCCCTCCTCCTCCCCCAAACCCCTTGATGCACTTCCTCCAGGAAGGCTCCATTCCTAAATGTTCTTTTAAGTTATCCCCAAACAGCTCCACCTACTGGGGAACCACATGTTTAAATACCTAAACCTCTAGGGGATGTTTTTCTTTCAAACTGCGATGGAGCATGTTTTCTTGAGGACTGTATCTTTTCCCTGGCCCCTTCCTGTTCTTTCTCTCTTCTACTTCCTGATGTCATGATGTGAGCTGCTTTGTCACAACCTCCAAAACCATGAGCCAAATAAATCTTTCCTGTTACTAGCTTTTATTCTGTATTTGATCACAGCAACAGTGAAACTGAGCAACACAATGGCCACTCGCCACCAGTACACACTCATCCCACCTTTCTTCTTGCTGTCAATAGATGAGGTCCTTCCTCTCCTCTTAGAGCTCTAGCTGCATCTGTCTTTTTTGGATCTCAACTCCCATTGTTTTATCACGTTTATATATTCTGTATGTGTTATCCATCCCCTTTATAAATTTCTTTCCCTGTTGTAAATATGTTCAGATTCCTTCAAATGAAAGGAAAGGCCAATGTAAAATATCCCTTCAACTACCGCCCAAGTCAGAGGCTTCAAAGATCAGTCTTGGGGCTGGAGAGATGGCTCAGTGGTAAAGAACACTTGCTATTCCTACAGAAAACCTGAGTTAGTTCTCAGCACCCAACTCAGGCAGCTCATGGTTGACTGTAATCTAACGCCCTCTTCTGACCTCTGTGGGAATTGCACTTACATACCCACACATGCATAGCCCTAATTAAAAATTTAAAAATAAGTCATCAGAAATCAACCTCTTGAATATTCCATGTACGTTCCTAAAGTGCCTCCTACTCTATATTCATAAACAACCTCAGCCCAAAGGAGTTGATTTCATCACTATTTGGGAGTGACTTTCACCGGGTAGCAAAGCTACATCTTCCCTGTGAAAACCAAAAGATGTGTTTTCCACCTACATCTCCCTTCACCTCTTGGCAGCTCACACAAATCTCCTCACCCTCTCTTCTTGATGATTCCCTTTCCTGGAGCTTTACAACACTCTTGCATTCTTTGCACTCACTGGCCCCCTCCACATTGAGTGGCTCTCCCTCCACTGACCCACCTTGGCTAACAGATTCTCCTCAAGAGTTCCGGCTCCAAGTCCTCATTCTCATAATGGTGTTCACTCTGCAAGAGTTTGTACATTTTCACGGAGACAGTACGCTACTATACACAACTGCAAGTTATCTAACAACTCTCTAGCCCATGTGTGCTCTGAGCTTTCATTGTCCATACTATACACTAGCCTGGATAGATTCCGGTGAGAATGTTCAAAGCCACATGTCAGAAGAAAAAGGAAGAGGAGGAGGAGGAGAGAAAGAGAAGGAGAAAAGGGAGGAGGAAGAGCAAGAGGAGAAGGGAAGGGAGGAGGGAGAAGGGGGAAATCCCAATTACCTACCTGTGTTTTCTATTTCAGAAACAAGGAGCCGTTCTCAGTCCCTCCCTCTTTTCAATTTGTCTTCTACAACTATGTAGGCAGAACATTGAATCAATAACTAAGCCCTACAAATTTTCTTGTGCATATCTCCCCTCCCCCTTTCTAAATCAATCTCTCTCCATCTCTTTCCCTCCCTCTCCCCCTCCTTCTCCCCCTGCTCCTTCTCCTCCCTGAATCCCTCTCTTTGTATATTTTTTTAAAACAAGAAATTGAGCTCAGGCCTTTGCACATGCTAGGCCACAGATCTACACCTCAGACAATAATGCCTTTTTATAGCTGTGGGTCTCACATTGCCCAGGTTTGGCTCAAATTCATGGCATAGTCAAGGAGAGGTTGCTCAGTAGTTAAGAGTACCAGCTGCTCTTCCCAAGGATCCAAGTTCAGTTCCAAGCATCCACATGGCAGTTCACAACTGCCTGTAACCCAGGGGACCTGACACCCTTTCTCTCCATATATATGTATGTATGTGCCTGCCATATATATCATGGTGGCACACACACACACACACACATAAATTAATTAATTAATTAATTAATTTAATTAAAGGAGAATCTTAGGTGTATGGCCTACTTCCTCTCTGACTGCATCTTACTCCTCTGTTCTCTCAAATTCTAGTTTTCCAACCACATGGACTCTAAGTGCACAGTATGCTATGCCAAGGTTCTGACCCTGCTCACTGGACCCCTCTTCCTCACCAGATATTCTAATAAGTAATGTGACAGCTGCTGGGGGGAAAGCAATGAAATTCTAGACATCATGCGTGGAAAACAGCGATTAATTATGATCGTCTGAGAAGCTACATTATGTTCTTAATAATCATTACAATCTTAAAATTATGTAGGCATTACAGAGACCAGATGGTTTGGGGTTTTTTTTTTAGTGCTAGCATTCAGTTATCGGGCAAGAACTGATCGCAGCTAATGCATCTTGATGAAATCTACATGTCTTGCTTGCATTTATTAGTTTTGGAATCGCTGTTATTTGCATTGTGTTTGACATCACAGCTCCAATTCATAAAAATAAATCAATGGCCTGGTGCAAATTAATTGATGTGTAAAATCAGTGATTATGACAGCCATATCACCATTATACCCATAATGGTGATAATGTAAATGGAATCAACTTAAGCGTGAAGCTAGATGCGCCTTGCAAAGTGAATCCTATAGAAATGAGGAGTGGGAGTGGGAATCCAGGTACACTGTCAATCATGTTCCGAAAATTGGATTCTATCAGGTTGCCATGAAGCCAAGGAGATCTTTACAACATTCCAAGGGAATATCACCGATAAAGTAACAAGCACACAATGATGCTTTTTACAGTGAGGCATCATGGGTTAAAAGCAGGTAAACCGAGACTCACATCCTATCCGTTAAAAGTGCATTGCTTCCTCACATCACAAGATGAGCCTCAAACAGCCAGAGCCTAAGCATCTTGCAGTCAGGTGCAAATTGAATGGTGTGTGTGTTAGAAAGAAGTGGGATGTGGGATTGGTAAGTTGTGCTCTCAGGAACCCTTTGGTGTGTGCTCTGTGTGCTGCACCATGTGTCTGTGTGCACATTTCTGTGATTATATACGCTGTGTATGTAGCAGCCACAAGTTGACATCTTTGATTGGTCTCCACCATATTTTTTTTTTGAGACAATCTTTAATGGAATCTGGAGCTCACCAAATGGCTATTCTAGCTTCCCAATGAGTCCTAAGGATCCACCCTCTGGTCTCTACCTTTCTCAATCCCACACTGCTAGGATTACAGAGTCAGGCTACCATGGCCAGCTTTTTACATGGGTTCTGGGGATCTGAACTCAGATCCTCATGCTTGCATGGTGAATACTTCCCCACTGAACTATCCAATATCTGTGTATTCTTGCAAATAGTTCACATTAACAGCTATAAAGAATCATGACTGCTTGTGCTTTATAACAAGTAGTGCTCAGTGCAAGCTGCCCATGTCTGAAGAGAAAACCCCAGGTGAACTCACAGGCTGCCTGTTCTTTTGTGGTTAGCAATTTGCTCCATGCCCTTGAATCTGAAAAGCTGGGAATGAGAAAGTGTGATCAAAGCCATAGTAAGAGTGAGTCTTTTCAGTGGGGTGTGCACGGAGAAATGGGGAGCCATCATTGAACTCTCAGAAACCAGTCAGTGCCTGTGTTTTGAAGGTAAAGTGTCCCCCACAGGCTCCTGTCTTTGAACATTTGGTCCCCAGCTGCTATCAATGTTTGGAATGTCCTGGAACCTTGAGAAGATGGATTTTTGCCTAGAGGAGGGGTCAGGCCTTGATACTTTGTAGCTAGCTGGAGCCCCACTTCCTGTTCTTTATTTGACTCTGTCTCTCTGTCTCTCTGTGTCTCTCTGTTCCTATCTCTATGCCTCTGTCTATCTCTGTGTCTGTCTCTCTGTTCCTGTCTTTATGACTCTGTCTGTCTGTGTCTGTCTCTCTCTGTGTGTCTCTCTGTCTCTGTTTCTATGGCTCTCTCTCTCCCTCCCCCCTCTCTGTCTGTCTCTCTCTCTCTCTCTCTCTCTCTCTGTCTCTCTCTCTCTTCTGACTGAAGATAGGGTGTGACCAGCTGCCTCCCACTTCCCCTCTGTGAAGAAGTGTATCCTCTAAATCCATGAGCCGGAATAAACCCTTCCTCCTTTAACCTAGTTCTTCTAGGGATTTTTTTTTTTCCTTACAGCAGTGAAAAGAGGCTCTAGCACAGCAGCTGAATCCATCCCAAGTTTCCTTCACTAGTGGGCTCCAAACACCCAGAACTCAAACTCACAGACTCTGGATGATGTCTCTAGGGAGTCAGGAAGTTCTGGTTGAAAGAACGGAAGGAAGGAACTAAGGGAGGGGGAGAGAGGAGAAGAATAGAGGAAGGAGAGTGAGAGAAAGAGAGAGGAAAGGAGAGAGAGAACAAGTAGATGAGAAAAATGACTTATTGTACCTACCATCTGTTCTCGAGCCAGATATAGACACCATGAAAAATATCACAACAATATGATCCTGAGGGAGAAAAAGAATCATTAAAGTAAGTTCTAAACTATTATGTTTTATTTATAAATGCTCAAACTTCTATCCAATCACTGAATACATATTAAAGGATACGAGACTGCTGAATGTCAAGGCAACAGGACCCCAGAGGAGAGCATGTCTTCCCTACAATCCTGTACATCATATTATCATGCCGGGTGCGCAGGAGTCAATATTTGTGGATGTAATGAATAAATCAGTGTCATCGCACCCAGCTCCCTAATATAAATTGTGAGCTCTGGGAAACTTGTAAGTAGCTTCACAGTCCCTGAAAGTAGGAGCGGGGCTGCCCTCCTCAGCTGTGAGTGGCATGAGCCACCCTGGGGTTACTGCCCTGCCACACATGGTCCTTGTCCCTTTCCCTCCTCTCCCTGGATCCGTGGGATTCCTCACATCTTGTGTGGCCCACTGCTAACCTAGCAAACCATCCTCAGCTGCCAAAGAAGAGGTCGGAAAATGGTGAGACTCCAACTCTGAAACAGGTGTGAGCTGGGAGGCGTCCCCAGGGGGAGGAGCCCTGTCCATTGTCCTGACTATCAAACAGTTTGAAACAGGTGCGAGCAGGGAGGTGTCCCCAGGGGGAGGAGCCCTGTCCGTTGTCCTGACTATCATCAAGCAGTTTCCTTTTCTCCGAACCAATCCACACTGCTCAGAGGACTGGGAATTGTAAAACTCTTCGGTTTAACACGTTTAACAGATTTGTGTTCAATTGGCTAGATTTAAATGTTGACTACTAACTTAATCATAATATTCTAAACCTAAAATTCAAAGCACCAGTCTCATCTGTCTTTATAAAGACTTTAAACACTTTAAGGAGCAGGCAAAACACACAGTAAACAAAGAGCTTTAAACCAGCATATGAACTCCACAGGGCAACACGAGCCCTGCTCTCCTGATATGACTGTCTGAATCATCTCTAGGTCCTCTTTTGTCTCTTCTGAGAGGTGTGACATTGTCCCGGTAAATGAGAAGAGCACAACTGCGATTGTGAAGTTGGAAACCCTCACTAAGCCAATGGGGACTGCAGAAAGAGTGGTGGCTGAGGCTGTGGGTGTGGTTCCCAAGGACCCCACACAAGTCCACAAATGGCTGCATAAGGATTTGTTCTGTAATTATGTGATAAATGATGCTGTCAATGTGAACATTAAGAAATGGACCTCAGGGTGTGCCTGTGGGGGGATTATCTTAATTATACTGATTTTGGTAAGACCTGCTCACCATTCCCTAGAAGGGATCTTAGACTGTGTATGTAGAAAAAGAGAACTGAACAGCAGCATGCATTCAACCCCTCTTCCTGATTACAGATGTGATGTGGCCAGCTGCTTCCAGTTCCTATTGCCTTGACTTCCTTGTCAGGATGGTTCATACCCTTGAACTGTGAGCCAGGCAAACAAAAATCAAACTGGCTTTAAGGTGTCTTATCAGGAAAAAGAAACCAAGACAGTTACATTCTGAACACTATACAAGAGTGTCCATTGCTTAGGACAATTCCTAATAACCTTGCATTTTCCATCAGAATGATACTTGTTTTGAAAGTTCTTACATGCAGGCCTGTTTCAGGAAGTATTAAAAATGAAAGAAAGTATCACATATTCCCGCAGTGCGCCTTGATTCTCTCATCCCCGGGCGGCTGGCCAGCCATGCACTGGTGGGCAATGGCCAACCTGCCTTCATCTCGTGGAGACCCTGACTCTGAGCTCCATGATCTCTCCACCCAGCTCACTAGGTTCCCACTGGTGGGTCACTAGCACACCAGCCCCGTTCTTCAATACCCCCATGGCCTCTGTGGTGCACATCAGGCAAACCTACACTTTGCTGCCGTATCTTTGTCTCTGGAACCCAGACAAGCCACAGTGTGAAGGAAAACACAACACAAACTTAGTTCATAAACAATGATAACTCAATCTCTGGGTGCATCAACTAAAACCTAATCTTGTAAGCCTTATCAAAGTCTGATTCCTCTGGTGGTGAATCCTTGCAGATCCGCCATGATACCAGGAGACTCTACTAGCTACATCTTAACTATCTGCTCTCCCCATTCCAAAAAGCTCTCCCTCTCTCCTGCTCCTCTCCTCTCCTCCTCTGACCTGGAAGTTCCTCCTTACGCTCCCAGTGATTGGCTCTTTTATTCATTAGGGGATTGGTTCACAAGAAGTCACAGGTGTAACTCACTCCTTCTCTGAAGCCCCTCCCATGAGGGCAGAATTAGAATACAAAAAGCCCCAGGGCTATCCACACACAGGCCAACATAAACCTAATTTTCAATCGTTTGTTCTGTATAATGCTTGCTCTAATTTTAGCCTAAAATCTTGCCAACTTGCCAGTCTAGGGAGATGGCTCTGTTAGAAAAGTGTTTGTCTTGTAAGCAACAAGAACCTGAGTTTGATCCCCAAAGCCTAAGTGGAAACACAAAGGATGGTAGTGTACTCTTGTAATACCAGCACTGAGGAGGCTGAGGCAGGAGGATCTCCATGTGCACTGGCCAGCCAGTCTAGCTTAACTGGTGACCTCTGGACAGATGAGAAACTCTGTCTCAAAGATAGGATGGAACCATCAAGATGGCTCAGCAGGTAAAGACACTTGTCACCAAACCTGCCAACCTGAGTTTGGTCCCCAGGACCCCACACATAGTAGAAGGTGAAAACTGATTCCTGCAGGTTGTCCTCTGACCTTTACACATGCACTGTGGCATTATTAATGCCACAAGTTAACAACCCAAATTAATAATGAGTTAGTTAAATACAAGAAAGATGGCATTTTGAGGAAGACATCTGAGGTCATCACCTATCTCTCACATGTGTGCACACCCACATATGCACTGACACACACATGCACATTCACATACACACACATACACATACACATACACACTTATCGAGTTGGATTGTGGTGTTCTCACTTCCTTCCCCATGGCTACTCCCACTGATTTCATTCACAAACTAGAAAAGGGTCTTGTCATCTAGTTTAAAATCGTGCCCCTAAATGCTGGATCCAAGCATGATATTAAAAAAAAATGAATAAATAAATCAATAAATAAGAGGCCATCTGATTTCTCTTGGCCACATGTACGAATGATGGAATGCATGTCTTCAGGATGGTATTTCCAGCTACCCATATTGACTTGGAGTTTGGGGGAGGCTTAGAAACAAGGGTCCAGCTTGCCTGTGTCTGCAGCAGATTTCTTGACAGCAAAGTTAGTGGTTGCTTTTCTACTTCTGTACATTGGAGACAAAGCTCTTTAAAGCTGTCCAGATGATGTGTGGTCCTAAAACTAAAAGAAAGAGCAAACTCCAGGGCTGGCAAGATGGCTCTGTGGTTAAGAGCACATATTGCTCTTACAGAATCCCTGGGTTTGAACCCTGTCACCCACATGACACCTCACAACCATCTGTAACTCCAGTCTCAAAGGATACAGTGCCCTCTTCTGGCCTACCAAAGTACTGTAAGCATGTGAACCACAGACAAAATGCATGCAAAACACCTATGCACACACATATATACAATATATTTTTTTTCTTTAAAGCAAAACAGGAGAAGAGCTCAAATGTCTCATAATGGATGAAGAGAAAGACCCAGGTGCAGTCAGGCAAATGGACACTCACTCCTCTGCCCAAAGTGAAGAGCTGTGGGGACCCACAGTGTTGGGAATGCCTCCTAATGTTGGAGAGCAGATGAAGTCAAGAAGAGAAAGAGTCTGTGGTGGCATTCTATCCCTGGAGGCATTTTCTGCACGGTTTCCTTTAATAGCCGAGTCTTCTGGGAGTGGCATTGTGCACCCATGCAGGGTACCTCTGTCCAAACTATTATTATTATTATTATTATTATTATTATTATTATTATAAAATAAATCTTCTGACTCAAGGTTTCTGTAAAGATTTTTCATATATCCTTCGTTCTGGGTAACTCACCCCCTACCCCCTCCCTCATCTGCTCTGATCCCTGCTTAATCTTTGAACCCTGTGTTCCCGCCTCTTGTTCCATATTGCATGAGTTCTACTAGCCCTCTAATTAAATTTTTAATCAGGTTGTGTTCTAGAAATTTCCGTATGGCTTTTTCATGCACCCTTCCTTTAGGCTAGCCCTCCTTCCTCCTCACCCCCCTCTGTGCTCCGGTAACATGTTATTTTAATGTGAGAGAATTTGCAAAGGGAAAAAAATCACATATATCGGTTCTTGGTTGTTTATAGGGGGAACAACAGGATATTTTGAGGTAGATAGATAGATAGATAGATAGATATAGATAGATATAGATATAGATATATCATATGTTTGTGTGTTTTGAAATGATTGCTACTATCAAGCAAAACTAAAAGCTTCCATGTGTTTGTGTGTGTATCTGTGTGTTTGTCTCTGTATATATCTGTGTGTGTCTGTAATATATGAGCCTGTGGTGTGTGTCTGTTTGTCTGTGATATGTATATATCTCTATGGTGTGTATGGTGTATGTGTCTTTGTCTCTGGGGTATGTGTGTGTGTATCTGTGTGTGGTGTGTGTGTGTGTTTATGGTATGTGAATCTGTGTGTGTGTGTCTGTGGTGTATGTGTCTGTGTCTATCATATGTATGTGTGGTGTGTGTTTCTGTGTATGATATGTATGTGTGTGTGTGTGTGTGTGTGTGTGTGTGTGTACATGTGTGCAGCAACTGAAATCTCCCAGGAAACACTTTTAGTACAAAAGGCAATTGATTGTTGTGCTGATGATAGCTATGAGACTGTGCAGTTACCAAAATTAATCAAACTGCACTCTTAAAGTCAAGTCTCACCACATGCAAGTAGAACCCAATCAAGAAGAAAGAGAAGAGTTCAAGGCAGCTGTGACTGTATTAAAGATGCTGAACTAGGGGCTGGGAGGTGACTCAGTGGGTCAAGCACACAGATAGGGACTCAAGCTCATATCCCCAGCCACATGTATGAAAACTGGGCTGCTGTGGCAGCCACCTGTAATATTAGCGCCAGACAGGGAGGCAGAGCTGACATTGCCAGAGCAAGCCTGTGAGCCAGACTAACTGGGTCAGAGGGCTCAGGCTTAAACAAGGAGCCCTGCATCACCAATATGGAGACCCATCAGGAAATACACCCAGTGTCAACCTCCAGCCTCCCTCCACCTCACGTGCACACACCTGGACCCTCAGAGACACAGGCTCACCATATGTACATACACGTGAAAAAAGATGCTGATATATATGTACCAATTGTAACAGCAACACACCTCAAAATTACAACATTAGATTTTAAACGTTCCCACCCCATACACCAAACAAGGGTGTGAAGTAATAGACATGTTAATTATCTTGATTTAATCTTTCCATAATGCATACACATATCAAAACATCACATCAGACCCGATAACTATGTGCAATTACCACAGACTCCAAAAGCGCTAACAGAACAGATTTCAAATCTGTTGTTTTTAACAACAACAACAACAAAAAAATTGATAAGCATGTTTAATAACGCCGTCACAAACCCATGATGTAACCGCAGCACACAGGACACATGAGAACCTCACACTGTACCCCAGAATTGAATGTCACATGCAAATTTCATTTGTAAAATGAAAAGGAAAATGTTTTTAAATAAATATAAGAGGTGTGTAAAGGCCACAGAGGCAAGGTTTGCTTCTACTGCTGTTTTGGCTGAGCAAGGTTCAGTCTATCCTGCCTAAACACACACATGCTCTCACGTGTACACACTCACAATCATACCCTGTGTGTGTACACACACTTCCTTTCTTTGAATTCATCAATTTTGCATTTATGTGTGCATATGGGGGGTGCATGTGGTGTGTGTGTATTGTGTGTGGTGTGTGTGTGACATGTATGGTATATGTGTGCATATATGTGGGGTGTGGGGGTAGTGTGCATGTGTGATATATGTGTGTTTGTGGAGGTGTGCATGTGGGGTGTATATGTATGTGCATGAATGGGGATGTTTATGTGTATGTGTGGTGTGTGTAGTGTATGTGTGCATGTGGGGTGTGTATGTGTGGTATGTGTGTGTACTTGTGAGGGGTATATATGTGTACACGTGTGTGCACTTATATGAGTGTGCATGTGTGTGGTAGTGTAAGGTGGTGTGCATGTGTGGAATGTATGTGTGCATGTGTGTGCATCCATGTGTGTATATGTTTGTGTGGTATATGTGTGCATATGTGTAGGGATGGTGTGCATGTGTGGTTATGTATGTGTGCATGTGTATGCATGTATGTGTGTGTACATATATGTGCATGTGTTGAGGCCCAAGATCAACCTCAAGTGCCATTTATCTTATTTACTTGTTGTTGTTGTTGTTGTTGTTGTTGTTGTTGTTGTGTGCACACAAGGTATGAAAATGTGGGCACACATGTACCTTGTCTTACACATGAAGGTCAGGAGACAACCTTAGGTGTCAGCCCTTGCCTTCCACCTTGTCTGAGGCAGGTTCTCTTTGTCATTCACTACTGCATACTCCTTGCTAGCTGGACCATGAGTGTCCATAAATTCTCTCATGTCTGGCTCTCAGCTCACTTATGGGAGCAAGCATATTGCCATGTCTAACTTTTCATGCTTTCTGAGTATTTGAACTCAAGCCGTAATGATTTTGCAGCAAGCACTTTGCCTACTGAGCCATCTCTCTCATCTCTAAACTTGGACACCTTCTACCAGAAAGAGAAAGAACGCACTTGGCAGACAGGCAGGCAGACTTCTTCCTATAGGCTTGAGAGGTAGATGTTCCTCCCCCTGTCTTTCTGTATATAGGATTCCTAAGTCCCCACTCCCTGAGGGCCACAGGTTGGTACTGAAAACCCTATTTTTAAATTGTAGGTGGGAAACTGGGAAGGACATCCACACTTAGGCAGATCTGGAGGTCCTAAGGTCAAGGTTGCAGTCTGGACTTGTCATCCTTCAGGGGCATTGGGAGAGATTGTTGGTGTGGGGCAAAGTTAGAGATGCCAATTGTGTGGCGGGCTCCTGTCCTCATAGTTCATGGCCCCTGTCTCTGCTTTAGTGATCAATGGTCGTGTGAGGAGACCCCATTTCTCAGCGTGTTTTTGTTGTTGGTTTTGATTACCAGATCAAAGATCAAAAGCAGCCCTGGCCTGTTTTCTTGTAACTTGCTTTTCTCCTATATCCACCAAATAAATAAATATCATGAGATTCGCTTTCTCTTCTAAGTCAAAGGATACAAATTGCAGGTCTTTCGATCACATCTTGCCTGTGTGCAATGCATTTGGCTTTAAAGACTTTGAGCAGTGACCAATATTTAAAAATTGGATACCGATACATTAGAATACATGTTAAAATCAGATATGTAGCTTCTCTTTGGAAATTGACCTTCGGGCAGGGCTGTGCCCTTTACTGAGAAGTCCCAGCCAGGCCGCCCAGCAGTACTCTTCTGGCTCATCTGGTTCACACTAATTCATTTGTTTTGTCTTTTGCCCACTGTTGTCATTATAGCTTTGACTTCTGAAAACTGAAGTTAAATGTTGGGGAAACTTCAGAAATAAAGCTTCATCTTAAGCAGAAAGACATAGTTTTCTGTGTTTGGAACTCATTAGGATCTCACATGAGGTGGCTCCAGGAGTAAGAATGCCTGCTGGACAAGCATTAAGACCTGAGTTTGAAGCCCCAGCGACCATGTAAAAGCTGGACATGGGAGTTCTTGTCTGTAACCCCATCAGTGGTGATTGGACATGGGACAGTCAGGAGCTCTTGCTGGCCAGCCTGCCTACCCCAAACAGTTCAGTCAGAGACCCTACTTCAAGTTCACCTAGGAGCCTCATCTTCACTCTCCATACACACGTATACACACTCACATGTATACACACTCACATACAAACAAGATAAAATTAATTTTTAAAAAAAGATTTCACATGGCTGCAAATAGCTGGACAGTTGTAATATCTGAACATAAATAGAACAAAATGAGAACTTGTTCGTAACACAGGACAAGGCACACAGAGCTGCTATAGATGCTCAATGATGCTGACACAGAGACGGTCTCCTCTTTTCAACATGGTGTACTATTTTCATTATGTCTTCTTGCTAATGCCACTTGCCTCAGGGTTGCAAGATAGCTGCCATGGCTCCAGAAATATGTCTATATCTTAAACAAGACAAATGAATCAAGAAAAAACAGAGAGTATGCCAGAAAAGTAAAATATTCCCAGAAATCATAAGCTGATTTCCCACTGCATCATAATGAGTCCTACTACCTTTAAGAGAATGTGCAAATAAAGTGTCATGATTGTAGTAAGCATCAGATTCAAAGAGGGATGAGCAACTGTGTGGTCTGTAGTCAGTAAGACTAAGTCTAGTCTTAGCTGAAGTTACCAGTGAGGTAAAGGTCGGTAGTAGTGGGGCCTCATATGTAAAAGATCATGATGATGGTGATAGTGGTGATTGATGATGATACTCATGAAGATGGTCATGATGATGGTCATGATGGTCACTGTACTGGCTAGTTTTTTGTGTCAACTTGACACAAGCTGGAGTTATCACAAAGGAGCTTCAGTTGAGAAAATGCCTCCATGAGATCCAGCTGTAAGGCATTTTCTCAAATAGTGATCAAGGGGGGAGGGCCCCTTGTGAGTGGTACCATCTGTGGGCTGGTAGTCTTGGGCTCTATAAGAAAGCCAGCTGAGCAAGCCAGGAGAAGCAAGCAAGCCAGTAAGTTACATCCCTCCGTGGCTTCTGCATCAGCTCCTGCTTCCTGACCTGCTTGAGTTCCAGTCCTGACTTCCTTTCATGATGAACAGCAATTGGAAGTATAAGCTCAATAAACCCTTTCCTCCCCAACTTGCTTCTTGGTCATGATGTTTGTACAGGAATAGAAACCCTGACTAAGGCAAATTGGTACCAGCAAAGTGGGGTATTCCTATGACAACCTGACCATGTTTTGGGGAGGACTGTGAAAAGACTTTGGAACTTTGAACTAGAAGAGCCAATGGGATGTTAAAAGCTGTGTGGGGTGTTCTGTAGGAGCTTGGAAGATAATGTTGAGAACCGTGCCAAAGATGGAGGCCTGGCTTGTGAAATTTCAGAGGGAAGATTAAAGACTCTTATCAGTGCCATTGCTAGTTTAAGATTCTGTGGTTTTGGTTAGCTGGGGCTGAAGAAATCAGCTGTGATTAACAAGATACCAGAACTACTAAAGCAAAACCGTTGCATTGCTGGGATTATTGATGCTGATTAGCTGGAGCTAAGATATTCACAGTGATTAAGGAGAGACCAGCATCATAGGGGTGAAATCTTCTGAGCAGTATTTTCTGAGAGCACAGAGGCTGCGTTCCAGAGATAGCCAGGGTTGTACCTTGTGCTGTGGCTGGACTTGGTAATGTGTAAGAGTCACCCAGGTGATACTGGTTTTGAAGGCATGAAGGAGTCATGAAGAGCAGCTGAGGCCTGAGCACTGTGAGAGGCCATGGAAGGCCATTGGTGAAAGTGCAGCCTCAGTTGCATTGACAGCCCAGGACTGAAGGGGTCATGCAAAGGAGGTGAGGTTTGGCACATGAAGAGAGCCTATGAGAGGCTGATGGTAAACCTAGTTGCAGAGGAAGACAGCAATGTTTTGGAGATACCAATACCATGAGATGACCACCAAGAACAGCAGCAGCAGTGGAGTACATGCATCTGGAGCATAGAAGACAAGGTGTGTGCTACAAAGGGCAGAGCTGGAGAAGTGACTCAAGCCCTTGGAGGAATCCAGAAGATTGTGAGTGGATCCCAGACATTGGACGGTTGGAGTTTGATTTTGCTTTTGATTGTGACTGTGGCCTGATATTTTTCCCTCTTGAAGAAAGAAGGTACTTTAGTTGAGCCCACAGTTAATAGACTTTGAATTTCTAAAAGACTTTGAATTTTAAGAGATTGGATGTTTAAAAGGGATTGAAATGTTAATATGTAAGAATTTGCAAAGACTGTGGAACTTTTAAAGTTATTTAGATCTTGGGGATGAATAAGAAAGTAAGGGTCTAGGCTTAATGGTGATGTGTTTGTGTGTCAAGTTGACAAGGGGCCATTTGTACTGGCTAGTTTTGTGTGTCAACTTGACACAAGCTGGAGTTACCACAGAGAAAGGAGCTTCAGTTGAGAAAATGCCTCCATGAGATCCAGCTGTAAGGCATTTTCTCAATTAGTGATCAAGGGGGGAGGGCCCCTTGTGAGTGGTACCATCTGTGGGCTGGTAGTCTTGGGCTCTATAAGAAAGCCAGTTGAGCAAGCCAGTGGAATCAAGCCAGTAAGCAGCATTCCTCCATGGCCTCTGCATCAGCTCCTGCTTCCTGACCTGCTTGAGTTCCAGTCCTGACTTCCTTTTGTGATGAAAAGCAATTAGAAATGTAAACTCAATAAACCCTTTCCTCCCTAACTTGCATCTTGGTCATGATGTTTGTACAGGAATAGAAACCCTGACTAAGACAGACATGGTGGTGGTCATGATGGCCATGATGATGGTCATGATGGTCATGATGATGGCCATGATGGTGATGATCATGGTTATAATGATGGAGATGATGTTAGAGATGGTAATAGTGATAAAGATAGTAATGATGCTGATTATAATAATGGTTGATTGTTATTAAATAAAAACTATTGACCTTTAGAGTGGCTTCAGAAAACTTCCTTTTTCTTATTATGTCAAATGATTTCGGTGACTTTTCCTTTCTTTAATGGCTTTTGAATTATTTATTATGAATAAAACATGACCATGAGGGTGGGATAAAACTTTGAACTTAACTCCTTTGTCAACAGAGGATAATTGCTTAGTCTTGACATGTCTCTGCAGATTTGTTGTCAACAATTGAGGATGACTACATTTTAAAATCACTCAGAAGCAGCCTAACTCAACTTTTAGTGTGGGGATAGATGGGTGTGGGTGTGGATGTGGGTTGCACACACAGGCATGTGTGTTCTGAAAAATTCATCATGGTATTAAGAAAATATTTTATTTTAATTTTGGATTTAATTTAATGTTTCCAAGAGCTGAGAGGTATATTTTGGTAGAAATTTAATTATTAGAATGAGTTTCCAGGGCCTAATGGCTTTCACTGAAATTCTGAAGCCAGAGAGAACAGACTAGTCTTGAAGTAGGGGGCTGGCTATTCTGAGTGTTTGGCAATTTGAATTTTGAGATTTCTTTTTCATGTGTTACTCAACATATCTTTGTGTGGCTCAGGCTACTGTTGCCCAACAGACTCAAAATCTCTGCATGAGAGCCAGAGAGATGGCCCCCTGGGTAAAGGTCACTTGCTGCTAAGCCTGACAAATTGAGTTCAGTCCCTGGGACCCACCTAGTGGGAAGGAGAGAAGTGACTCCAACAGGTTGTCCTCTGGCCTCCGTACACATGCCACAGCACCCTCACACACAAAGAAATAAAATATAAGACAAAAGCAAGTCTCTGAATAGGTGCTGGCAGTTGAAGGCTCCCTGTGTGGTTTTACTGGGCAGAGAGCCACATGTTATGAACTCAGCTATAACACAATCTTTTTAGCTAGATTGTGGCCTGGCTCTATGCTCTGTGTAACATGTGGGTGCTGCTGTGTTTATTTCTAGAATATGCAGTCTGTTTACTGATAATATTTACCTAGGGCTACTTCTCATGGGTGTGGTGTCCTCAGAAAGCACTCTGGCACTCTTATGAGGGAGCAGCCTCGCTCCAATTTCCACTCATCTCCCTTCTATCAACAGCACATATTGAATGGTTGTGTTCTTTCCATGTTCTTTCATCTCCCTTCCTAGATATGAGTTTCTTCTAGCTGGTAGGTCTCATGTATAGAAGGGTCTAGAAGGTGCTTATGCTCAGTAACCTCCCCGGGAGGCAGCCTGGGCTGAAGGTCAGCATGCAGGACTGCCATCATGGACAACACTTGATACCCACAGGCATCTCCTCAGAGATCTCCTCAGTTAGATGATGACCCTCAATGGCCCTGTTCTGATTACCCACTAGGTGCAGGCTCCCTGAAGGAAAAGCATCCTGGTAGTGTAGTGATCATTGTTAAAGTTACTCTAGAGGGCTGTCACTGCTGGAGGGACTGTCTCCCAGCACTCTTCTCAGCAGCTAAGGCATGCCACCTTGCCCCTCAGAGACAGAGAAGTGGAGGCATAACATAATGGCTGATATCGCACACAATAACAATCTCAGCAAACCTATCGCTAAAATTCCTCCCCAGTCAGACAGTGGGTATGAACAATATCTACCCCCTCCTTACAAGGTACAAACTACAAACCACAAACCAAAGTGTAATTCTACCAAGTTCACCCGGGAGAACCAGTGAGTTTATTAGACACACTTCCAGAGTATGGGTGAGGGTCTACAAGCAGAAATATGTGGGGCCCCAAAAGCAACCACACTGGAAAGTCTCCACCCAGCACGGACGATGGCTTACATAGTTGAAGCTTTTACCCATGATCTTCCCTAAACTATGTAGTATAGCCCTTTCCCTAGACAGAAGCAACATGTAATTAGAGCAGAGTTGTCTGGGAGGGGCTGGATACTCAAGTAAGAGCCCAGTGACTCCTCAGCCCTCCACTTATGAGGGGTATCAACAGTCCGAGGGTCTCATTATGGTGGGCTCAGGCAAGTAGGCACAGCTGATTTCCAGAATGAGCCTACAGTTTCCTTCAGAGGATTGACGCTGACAACCCGTCTCTTGATTTTCTCTCCCAAAGGAATAGAGTTTTGGCTTTGCAGCTTTCAAGTTGATCCTTCAGTTTGGAAAGGGACAGCAAGGGACAAGCTTGGGGCCTGGGGAGTACTAAAGGAGGCATGAAGAAAGCAAATGTGACAGAAGCGTTCCATCCAGCCAAGAACCCTCTAGGGATGTATTCAGAATGCACCTTAGAATTTCCTGGATACACACTTGGGGTAGATCAGCCCAGCAGCACCTGCCCCTGCTGCTCTTAGGCCTCTTGGGGATGTTACCCCTCCGTCTTCCCTCTCTCTTCCAGTGCATATACATTCAGGTGGATGTGCAGGAAGCAGCCAGATGTCATAATGCATCCAGGACTGACCTGGATGTAGCACTCAAAGTTAAACCTCCAGGGAAAACCTCCAGGCCCAAGCCACCTAGGACATTAGGCGTGGTCCAAGCACCATCCCTCAAATGCCCAGGTGACAGCTGCCCTGAAGCCATAGGGCAATGAGGGGTCCACAGTCTTCATCTGCCTTTGGCTGTTGGGGGATGGATGGGATAAATATACCAGTCTATATCAGCATCTTGGCCAGCCAGCCATATTCAGGGGCGCTTAAGAGCCCCTATCTTGTCATATAACCACCGGAACTGCCCAATTCACTCTTCTGTTCTTAGCGCTACAGTATTTTTGTATAGCCCATCTCTCCTGTCCTATCAGACGCCTGGGGAAGAGCTGGAGAGCGGTCTTTTAAAATCCCCTACATTTAGCCAACCCTAGAGAGTGATTTGGTCCTATGACCTTCCCATGGCAGATTTTCTCATTCATTTGTCTGGTTTGCTCTTGTTAGTACATAGTGTAGATGGAAATCTGGCTCTCAGGACACGTCAAGGTCCTGCAGGAAGCTCCATTATTAAGTCTCAGATGGTACAATAAAGTCAGCATTGGGCATGCTGGGCTTGCTTTTTGTTTTGTTTTGTTTTGTTTTTTTATGGTTTTTCGAGATAGGGTTTCTCTGTATAGCCCTGGCTGCCCTGGAACTCACTCTGTAGACCAGGCTGGCCCCGAACTCAGAAATTCACCTGTCTCTGCCTCCCAAATGCTGGGGGCTTGCTCTTTCTAGGAGGTGAGAAGTCTGGCACAGAGAAGGGTAAAGGCTTGGTGAGCACAGCACCCTTCAGTGTGCTAGATTTCCTGACAGCTAAGTGGGCTAGAAAGGGACTCTCTGGTGTGCATGATGGAGATTCTATACATTGAAGAAATGCTTTCTCTGGGGTTAGCATCATGGAGGCCCCAGAGCAGTTGTGCTTCTTTATTCCACAATTCCCTGTCCCTCAGAATTCGGAAGATGGCCAGGTCCACTGTTCACTGGTCTTTCCCTAATGGTTGTGCTGAAGTGAACAGGTTGTGGAGGCTGTGTTTTGTTGGTTTTTGTTTGTTTGTTTGGTTGGTTGGTTGGTTTGGTTTGGGTTTTTTTTTTTGGTTTGGTTGGTTTTTTTGTGTTTGTTTGTTTGTTTTGCTTATGTGGTCCTCATCAGTGGGTTGCCATGTGCCCAGTGTTTCTGGAGATGTGACATCTTCCTTCTATTGTTATCATCCCTGTGATCAGTCTGTTAGCATTAATGGCATTTCCATTCCATTGTGTAAACGCAGCTACTCCTTTGTAACTGCCTGATGCTAACTAATCACAGGCAGACAAAGCCCTTTGTGAATGTAAAAACTTTGTGGTACCCAGATGGACAGAGCTATTCCTTGCTGGTTCATTCTATCAGTCCCCTGTGCTAGTCCTGGGTATTCAGTATTTATCACTAATCCCTACTAAGTGCACAATCATGATGATGTCATTATCCCCACACTGCTATCCTACCACCACAATGCTGGCATGGTTTGGTTCTCCAATTAGCAAACCCTTCAGCTGTAGATGGGATGCTGCTGCATTGACTGGCATCATGTGCAAGATATGTTATCTGTACTAATTAAGTGAAAGCAGATGAAGTCCCAAGTAGCTTTTCTGCCAAGGCTACCACATTTGTGGCTCCTTCTGTGTAGTCAGCTCTGGAGAGGTTCAAAGAAGTAAGACGTACTAATATCATTGTGCCAGATAAAGAAACGGAGACAAAAGGAGGCCAGTGGTAACCCCAATGCTGTGCAGTCACTGAGACATCTTAATTGGTCAAAGATGCCACTGAGCTAAAGGCCACAGACAAGACATGGATATGAAAATGTAGCCATAATTGTAAAAAGTGTAGATATTAATATTAGGGGGGTTAACTGCCTGCTGTTTGACCTGGGCTAATTTAAAAAATGTACTGCAGGGACCAGGATGTGCCTCAGTTGACAGAGTGGCTGCCTAGCACACATGAAGCCCTGGGTTTGATCCCTACACCATATAAACCAGGTATGGTGGTGCATGCCAATAGTGAAGTGGAGGCAGGAGGATCAATGTTCAAATCATCTTTGACATAGCCAGTTCAAAGCCAACCTGGATTACATGAGACTGTCAAACACACAAACATCTTCAGCAACCTTAATTGGGGCACATTGAGCTGGGACTCAGGAACATTCCCCCACAGAGCTCCTGCCTCACTGGGTAAATTGTAGGGTTGCTTTCTGCACTCTGTCTCCAGAGGAACTTCCCAGTGTAGACAGTGGCTGCCTTACACTGCCATGCCACGACTGGTCTATGTTCCAACCCAGTGAACTGAGTGTTCATGCCTGTAGTCCCAGCACTCAGGGTGCCAGAGCAGATGGAGGCCCAAGTTTGGTCTGACCTGGGCCACATAAAGAATCCCAAGCCAAAATCACTTCAGGGCTATGAAGGTCATTACTGTCTCAGTTAAATGGGACTAAAGCCATAAAAAGCATACAGACAACAACAACAACAACAACAACAACAACAACAACAAAACAAAACCATGGGGTTTTTGTTTTATTTTATTTTGTTTTTTGCAATTTCCAAAATACACTAGGCTGGAAATATTTTTAAAGATTTACTCATTTATATTTTATGTGCATGCATGTTCTGCCTGTATGTATGTCTGTGCATCATGTGTGTGCCTTGCTCATGGATGCCAGGATATCAGATCTCCTGGAACTGGAGTTACAAGCAATTGTAAGCCACTGTGTGGGTGATTTTATCTGCTGAGCCATCTCTCCAACTCCCCAGAATTCTTATCTACAAATAATAAAACACAAGCTTGGCTGGTTTATGTGGACACTGAGTTATTCAGTTATTTAAAAGGATAATGAATCCTGCCATGCTCGTGGCTCCTTCTGTGCAGTCGCTCTGGGGAGTGCAGAGGCTCAAGGAGGTAAGATGTACCACCATCATTGTGCCAGAAAAAGAAATGGAGGCAAAAGGAGGCCAGTGGTAACCCGAATGCTGTGCAGCCACTGAGACATCTCAATTGACCAAAGACGCCACTGAGCTAAAGGCCACAGACAAGACATGGATATGAAAATGTAGCCTGCTCTTATCTGATGTCTCAGTGGCTGCACAGCATTGGGGTTACCACTGGCCTCTTTCTGCCTCCATCTCCTTTTCTAACTGATGTCCGCATGTCTTACTTGCCTCCTTGAACCTCTCCCTACAACCCAGGGTTGACTGCACAGAAGGAGCCATGAATGAGGCAGGACTCATTGGAGTTTTTAATAAATTGAATAGACTAGCCATGGCATGGCATTGTAAGGCAGCCACTGTCTACACTGGGAAGTTCCTCTGGAGACAGGGTGCAGAGAGCAACCCTACAATTTACCCAGTGAGGCAGGAGCTCTGTGGGGGAATGTTCCCGAGTCCCAGCTCAATGTGCCCCAATTAAGGTTGCTGAAGATGTTTGTGTGTTTGACAGTCTCATGCAATCCAGGTTGGCTTTGAAGTGGCTATGTCAAAGATGATTTGAACATCTGATTTTCCAGCCTCTACTGCGCTATTGGTGTGTACCACTACAACTGGTTTATATGGTGTAGGGATTAAATCCAGGACTTCATGTTTGCTAGGCAGCCACTTTGTCAACTGAGGCACATCCTGGCCCTGGTTATTACAGAGGCAGGAGCCAGTGTGTCAGGGATGGAACAAATGTCCCTGGTCAGACCCCCTTCCAACCCTGTCACCTGTGCCAAGCCATCAGTGCTTCTGTGGAGCCAGCAAGGGTTGATGCTACTCTAGAGACCTCTACACCAGCCATACTTATGAGCCATACTCACAGGTAACACTGACCTGGCAAATGAGTTCCATTTGGAATGCATGTGTATACAGTGTTTACTCTTTCCTGTGGGAAGGCTGGCTGTCTTTCAAGTTGCTTAGCACTGGCAGAGAATCCTCTAGCTCGAAGCAACTGGGGAAACCAGGCTTTTGTGGACAGATTGAGAGAGAGGAAACTTCCAGATTCAACTCCCACTGACCTTAGAAGATGAGATTGAGCTGGAGCTTTTAAAAGCAATGGGTGATCTTGCTTTGTGTAAAGCTATTTCATTTAGAAACCCTCTGTGGACTGCAAGGATAATGAATTGGCTGCCGAGGTTGGGGACCCAGCCTCCCACAGTACTCAGCAGCAGTTCAAACAAGTAGTCTATCCCTGGCACACTCCAAAGCCTGGTGAAGAAGGCTAATGTAGTAGGTGTTTAGCTTTCTTTAGTTGCCTTAACAACAACTTGCCACAAACTGAGCCTTCTTCTCAAACCAACATTCATTCTCTCGCCACCATGATGGATGGAAATCCACAGCACTCACTAGGTAGAGCCTTCCTGCCTCTTCTGGCTCCTGGACCTACAGATGCTCCATGACTTGAGGCCAATGCCCTGTCTTCCCTGTTCTCCTATGGGTCCTTCCAGAAGGTTTATTCACATATAAAAATAGTCTTTCTTTCTCTCCACCACAGCAATTCTACACAGGAGACCCTAGGGAATCTTCTGAGAACACAAGCCTTTCATTACAGTGTCCCAGGGAGCTCTTGGGCAGATGAGGGTATGAGAAACCTGGGAACCAACAGGAAAGACACTGTGCTAGCCAGCCTGGCTGTCACTGGTGTGCTCTGCTGCCAGCTTTGGTTGTGACAGGCATGTTCTGGTGGCCGGTTTCACTATTATCAATGATGTTCTAGCACAGTGGCTCTCACCCTTCCCAATGCCGTGACCCTTTTACACAGTGCCTCGTGTGTGCTGACCCCACCATAACATTACCTCTTTGTTACTTCCTGACTGTAACCTTGCTACTATGAACTATAATGTAAATATCTGATATGTGGGATATCTAGCTGATATGCAAATACCCCAAATGGGGTTGTAGCCCACAGGTAGAAAACCACTGTTCTATTGGGTAGCTTGGCCTTGACAGGGGAGTGTGCTCTTAAAGTTTGTTACCTGGGGGAGCCATGAACAACATCTTCCCTCCTCCTAAGATATCAATGGCAAACTGGGAGGTGAATCCACCAAGGTCATTCTGGAGAATCAAATATTTTTTATCAAGCTTCCTTCCAGAGCATGAGGTAATGATGTGGCAGCCACAGGGGAAGATCTATGCCCAGCAGGGATGATGGCTGGTCCATGACTTTGGAGCACCCCTCTGCTCATCCTTCCTTATCTATATCCTGCATCTCAGCAGTTCTCAACCTGAGGTCTCAAGCAACCCTTTCACAAGGGTCACCTAAGACATCAGAAAGCACAGATATTTACATAATTATTCATAACAGTAGCAAAATTATAGTTATGAAGTAGTAATGAAATAGTTCATGGTTGGGGTCACCACAACATGAGGAACTGTATTAAAGAGTCTCAGCATTAGGAAGGGTGAGAACCACTGCTCTAGCCCCTTCTCTAGATCCTGAGGCCACATGTTATTAGAGCAGAATCAGATACAACTGGTAGGGAGGACAACTGAATACTCAGGGGAAGGTCCCATGATTCAGAGGGTCGTTTCTTCTGTGAGGGAATGACAACAATCAGCAGACCCAGTCTGATGGTCTTTGGTGAGCAGGCCCAGCTGGACTCCAGAAGGTGGTGGCTGTTTATACTGGTCCTATAAAAGAGAACCAGACAACCCCAGGCCAGGAATCACATGCCAACCTTCTCCATCCTGGATGTATCTGCATGGTCTTTCTACAATAGGAGCACAACACCTGCTTAACCCATTCATAACTGTGTAGTCATGAAGCCCAAAGTGGTGCACACTGACCAGCTCCCATTGACTCAGAGGCACAGCCACAGGCCCACACTGCACTGTTCATGCCCACAGAGGTTATTAAAACCTTCTTAGGCTATGTTCTTTCCTACTCTGCTCTCACTCTTCCCTGCCACCACACTGGACTTTATCCCTTCTCAAACTCTTAACCATGTTAAATTCCTCGTTTACATTGTTCCTTGGCAGGTATTTAGGCACATTGATACAGATAACCATCATATATGTCACATATAGACATATTAGACAATGTTTATTTGTACATATTTTTTTAAAGACTTGTTTTAATTTTTGTGTGTATTCATGTTTTGCATGCATGGATGTCTGTGTACCACATACATGCAGTACCCATATAGGCCAGAAGAGGGCAGCAGATCTATGGAACTGGAGTTGTGGGTGGCTTTTGGCTACCCTGCAGGTGCTAGGAATCAAACCTGGGACCTGTGCAAGAACAGCAAGTGCTCTTAAGTGCCAATCCATCTCTCCAGGCCTGTTATTTCTATAATTTAAAAGAAAATAAAGACCTAAAACATAGGGATTTTTATTATTTTACATTTTTACTCATTTAAGGGGAGATATACATGCCACATCTCAAATCTGGAGGTCAGAAGGTAACTTGTAGAAATCATTCTCTTTTTCAAACATGTGGGTCCTGGGGATGGAACTGCAGGTGTAATGCTCTTGAAAGGAAAGGTGACTGGACCCCAGACAGCAGTCACTAATCTGTACTGCTGCTTTCATCAGCCAAGCCCTGAATGTAAACAGTATGCTTTCCTGCGTAAATGCTGAGTACAGATAGTCCAGGGAATTCACACACAGTCACTCACTGAGTCTTCAAATATCCTGATGAAGCTGGGATCATCCCCATTTCACAGATAGGAAACTGAAGAAAAGAGGTGAGGCATTCAAGGCCACACATCCAGAGAGACAACAGAACACCTGGACTCAATGGGACCCACCAGGCTGGAGAGTCTCAGGCTCTGCCCAGGGTCCTGTCTCTCCTGATAGTACTTAGTTTTGTACCTGAATTAAAGAAGTCAACTTTATTGATTCCAGTGATAACAGTGTCCTGACCCTAATAAGAGTATGAATCTGTTTGTTTGGTCACATTTCTTTTTAATGATTGTTGAACTCTAGTAAATAGCATGTGGTCTGAAGCCTTCAGGGGTATGGGAAGTGGATGTCTGTGACTTCCTTTAAGATGGATCATAAAAGCAGATGGATGGATGGCTGTGAGGCAGATAGATAAAGCAAGCACTGCAAGATGTTAATTATAGAAGTAAGGCAGTGGGCATGAGTGCTCAATTTCAATTTTCCTCTGATTAGTGCTTTTCATAATAAAATGTTGGTAGAAATAGGTCAGGTGAACCAATCCAAAGGTGAACAGGGACAGGCAGGGTTGGCACATGGCTCATTCTGCAGATTGAGCATCACTCGTGTGGGTGAAGAAGTGAATCTCCAGACCACAGACATGGCAGAGGAAACAGGAAAGCTCAGAAAACCTGAGCATCCACATGATCTGGGGAAGCCAGAGAGGAGTCAACCTGAGCTACCCGGCCACCCACCTTACTGCTGCATGTCACAGCTGCTCCAGCAGGATCAGGGACATCTGGAAAGAGAGATGAACAGTTTGCCAGTGGATGAAGAAAATATAGCAATGCACCATATACAGTCTGCCAGATGTCTGCATCAACAAAAAGAACTTCATCCCTAGAGAAGCTGAGCAAGAGGAACCCTTGGTGCAGTAATCAAAGTGGGACCCACAATGGTGTGTGTGTGTGTGTGTGTGTGTGTGTGTGTGTGTGTGAGCAGAGCAACCACTGCAAAACTTTAGTGGAAGAGGAGAACTATCTTCATTATTTTCTAACTCTGTGATAAGATAACTGAGACAACTTAAAAAAAGAAGCATTTAATTTGGGGTTTATTGTTTGAGAGGGTTACCTGGCTGAGCAAATGCGTGGGGTAAGGAACAGATGAGAACTCTACATTTTGATTCACAAGTAGAAGGCAAGGAGAGACATACTGGGAATGGTGTGAGTCTTTTAAAAGCCTACCCCCCATGACACACCTCCTCCAAGAAGGCTACAGCTCCTAATTCTTCCCCCAAAATTCCACTAACTGGAACCAAGTATTCAGACACATGAACCTGTGGGGGCCATTCTTCTTTTTCTCATTAATTAATTTATTTATTCACTTTATCCTGATCACTGCCCCACCCATCCTCCCTGTTGGAGCCATTCTTATTCAAACCATTACAGGGGTCACTTGCACAGATTCTTCAGTGTCGAGGACAATCTCCCATTCCTCTTCCATAGAAAGATAGAAATCCTCAGGCATCCTCAACTCATAGGTCCTGCTGCTACAGGACCAACATGGACCACTTCCTATTACCTAGGATACAGCCATCTCAAGAGAAGACACAGATGGCCTCATTAAATAGTGGACTGTTATGAAGTTGCTTTGTGCTGAACACACCCAGAGAAAGGTCAACATAATGATGGATGAGAGGGGCAAGCTATTGAGAGGAAGGCTTTGACCCATTACCACCCATATGGAGGATAAAGAACTTAATCCTTTCCTGGTCACCTGGCTACAGGAATATAGTATACTCAGACTGCTCGCCTGATGCTGACAGGTTGAGCAATGAGCATGTCTCAGTGACTCATGAAAGCTGTTGCTTCTTCCTCTGTCTTCCTTTGGTTGCTGTGAGGACAGGGACAGGGCAAAGGACACACCATGACCATCATGTGTCTTCTGTGAATGCAGGCAGAGGGATATGTGTGTGGTGCAAGGAAATCTTGGTAGAGGGTTCTCTCTGCTAAGAGCCATAGAACATGGTAGGGACAAACCTACCACAGGAGTGAGACTCTTCATAAGGACTGTGCATTAGTGGACAGTGACACACATGGACAGTCTCTCCCTGCAAGAGACTGTCCCTGTCCTTTGCAGCTTTTGCAAGCCCCATCACACCAGGAGAGAACTGTGGTTAATTGTACATTAATGCCAAACACTGAACTTTTTGTCAAGAATGAAAAGTCAGAATAAATCAAAGAATACAGTGCTGGGAAGATGGCTCCCCAGCAGTGCTTGCCTCGTAAGCAGGAGGACCTGAGTTCAATCCCCAGCACCCATGTAAAAGCCAGGCATGGTGGTGTAAATCTATAATCCTAGTGTGGGGAAGCAGGAACAGGAGGCCCACTGCAGCTTGCTGGCCAGCCAGCCTACCTGAGTCAATGCTCCAGGCTGAGTGAGAGACCTTACCTCAAAAATAAAAGGTGGGGAGCAATTGACAAGGGTGCCTGACTTTATCCCTTGACCTCCACATGCATGCTCACACGCACGTACAGGCACCTGCTCACACATGTACTCCCACAACCAAAAGAATGCATGTGTGAGAAAGAGAATACATATACACTGACTCATTGATGGCTGTTTTCTTTGTGCTCCTAAGAAAGGCATGGTGAGCATGAAACAGGTCAGAAAGCTCCCTACACATCATCACTCACACCCCCCCCCCACACACACTATCTATCTATCTGTCTATCTATCTATCTATCTATCTCTCAAAGTGATGGCAAGATTGGTTTTGCCTCTACCTTTTCCCTTGGGGTGTATGTGGCTGCCTGCTCATTATGTCTTCATTATGCTGATTATGGTCTTTGCACTGTATATACATCCCTATGTCTGCACTGGCCTTTTTATAAAGATAATCGAACATAGCCTAGTCACCCATTTAATTTACTTGGTTTTCATATTTTTAGCACATGCATGAGTGCATGCATGTGCTGTTTGTTCTTACGTGTGAATACAGAGAGATTACATGTGCCACAACACACACGAGGTGATCTAAGGTCAACCTCAGAGATTTGTCCACACCTTGGGATGAGGTCTGGTGCTCTCTGCTGTGTACACAGGCTGCTCAGCCATCAGGTTTCTGAGATTCTCCTGTCTCCACCTTCCACCTCACTGTACAGTTATGCTGCTGTGTCCAGGTTTTACATGGATTCTGAGAATTTGAACTCAGGTCCTTGGCTTTTAAGGTAAGTGCTTTACACACTGAGCTATGTCCCTGGCCCAATTTAATTACTTCTTAAGGTCACTGGAGATTTAGGATTCAATGTAGACATCTCAGAACAGTTAAATGCCCCCAGCTGACTCCATTTTTTTGTTTAGGTGACATCTCAATGTAGCCCAGGCTGAATTCAAGTTTGCTATGCAGATGACAATGACATTGAACTTCTGGTCCTCCTGCTTCCACCTCCTGAGTGCTGGGATCATGTGTGTGCACCACTGTACCCTTTTCACAGTTCTAAGGACCAAACCCAGAGCTTTATGCTAGGCTAACACTGTACCTACTGAGTCAATTATCCAGCCCTTCATCTACTCTTCCAGGTGATCCAGAGTCAATTCCCAGCACCCCCTGGTAGCTCATAACTGTCTTTAACAGTGCCAGGGGATGAAATAACTTTTTCTAATCTTTGTAGTACCAGGCATGTACATGGTACACAAACATACATGCAGGAAAAACACCCATACTCATAAAACAAAAATTATATGTGTGTGTGTGTGTGTGTGTGTGTGTGAGAGAGAGAGAGAGAGAGAGAGAGAGAGAGAGAGAGAGAGAGAGAGAGAAGTAGAAAGTAGAAAGCTGGGGCCAGAGGGCAGAACATGAAACAGATACCCCCTTCAGAGCCCACTCTCAATGGCTCATTTCTGCAAACAAGGCCACAGTCCTAAGGGCTCTACAACCTCCTTAAACAGCACCACCTGCTGGCAGTCAAGTGTTAAAACAGATGAGCCTGGGAGGGTGCTTTCACAAGCAAATCATATTATTTAGTGTACTTACCACAAAGAACAGATGGAATAAGGCTTTCATGCTACACACAGCATCTTGCTTTAGCAAACTTTAAATGTTAGCAGCATCCTTATCTCTACCACCATCACTAAGAATGTTTGTTTTCCACCCAAGGTAAAGACCAATCACAAGAGAGTACCACCAGCCTAAGGCACAGATGCCAGCTCCCAGTGGAATGTCACTGTTTGCTCAGTTTGAGAGAAGGAAGATAGGCATTCATTATCCTTAGTTGTAGCATTTGAAGGAAAGGAAAGGGGAAAGAGAAATACCCAGAGAACATAAATTTGGCCACAGAAGTGATATTTAGATAAGATTTAAATGCAGCCAGCATTTAACCAGAAGAGCTTAGCGATAGCATTAAATTCACATAAGTGCCAGGATTATGCACATGAGAGTCAAAAATATTAGCTTTGTCTCCATCATGGAGCAGGGGAGACTGTCTTGGAATGGATTATGGAGGGGACTCGAGAGTGTTACTCAATCACTCCTTGAAGTTGTCAGCATTCTAAAGTGCTAGTTAATAAATGATTTGATGTGTACCATTAGTCATACTTGTAGGAGAAGTGATAAAGTCAGTCAGTTCACGTAGGTTGTTGAATCACTCTGGTTCATCTTCCAGAAGGGGAAGTCTGTGGGGTTCAAGTACCAGATGCTGTGGATGGAAGGAGAGAGGGGACCTGCTCCTTTGGGTTCCATAAGAAGAAACCCAATGCGTGTCTCTGGCCTCCAGCATGAGGATCCCTGTCCACTTAAGAACTGAGACTCATGCTTTCCCAGCTAATGGCCAGCACATCTATACCAGGTCTTCTAGAGCTGGGAGAGCACAGGGCAGGCTACTTGGGGCAGTGCTAGTGAGGGACACTCATGTGTATGTGCCCCCCTTAGAGAGGACTTGGGAGACACTAAGTCAGGGTAAGAACCAGGAGACGGCAGACAAGAAGTGTGTTCAGAACGTTTGAGTCACCATGGTCGCTACGAGTAATGACCATGAGCTTGGTGGCTTCAGATACTTGAGACATTCTATGAAGTCACACTTCTCAGGAGTGTCCTGTAGAAGCTTGCTGTTAAGGTTTGACTCTGAAGTCCCAGTGAATGAGATTCCAGCTGTTCCTACCACAGAAACAAAAGTTGGTCACCCTGGGAGATAGGGATACATTGTTTCCTACACTGTATTAATATCTTCAGTATCCATGTTAACCCCAAACTATTTTTTTTATAAACCTTAAATATACACAATGAAAAATATTTATACAAAGTTAATTTTAAAAAAGATCAATCCTTGGAGATGACTCACTTGGGAAAGTACATTCCTGGAAAGCATAAGGCTTGAATTCAATCCCCCAAACTCACATTAACAAGCCAGGTACAGCAGTGCACACTGGTAACATCAGTAATGGGGAAGCAGAGACAGGAGGATCCCAGGGGCTTGCTGGCCAGCAAGCTGAGCCTAATTAGTGAGCCCCAGACCAATGAAAGATGCTCTTTCAAAGGAAATGAATTGTAACCCTGAGAATGGTAGCTAAAATTGACCTCCAGCCTCCACACGCACGTGCCCATACATGTGTGTGAACACACACAAAAACATTTTCTAAGTGGATAAAAAGCATGATTCATATACACTGATGTCTCTATGATACATCCAAACCCTCCCAAGCACATAGGCTTAGGAGAACTGTGTGCAGGAACCAGCCACCACAGCCTCCCCTTAGGGCTAGACCACCATCTGTTTACCCTGCCCAAGCACTTCCCCTTACCTTACCACCTCAATGGAACGCTGTCTGACTATGTCTCTCCCCTGGGATATTTCCAATGTCTGCTTCCACTTCCTCTCATTGACCATCCTTTGTGTGAGGAGGGCCCTTCCCACAACCTGGTGGTCACAAGTGATGTGTGTGAGGTCACTTAAGACAGAGACCCCTTCTCTGTGGAGATCCCAATTACATTCTTGGCCCATTCTGAGTTTTTGGGTAGTTAGAGCTGAGTGAACCTGTGTTCTGTCATCTGCCTCATTCAGCCAGGCTTAACCTTCGAATGTCCCCAACTTGGCAGGTTCTGACTTATGAATACAGCCCTTGGAACCTTTGTTTGGGCTACCACCAGGGTGAGCTTCATGAAGTGAGGTAACAACCTGTGGCTGTGGTGACTCACCCCAAGGAAGGAGGAAGGGCTCTTCTCACCTGTATCTCTGACCCCCCTTGTGCCAGCAGCTATGTGTAACCCCAACTCTGAGATCATGAGCTGACATCAGCCACCATCTCACCAGCAGCCAGGTAGCAGCTAGAGGGTAACAGATGAACTTGGTCACTCTTTGGAGAGTGATAATCCCAGCAAGAAAGAGGCACCTATCACTAGTGTTCACAGCTCATAGCCTGTGATGGTCACATCCCCACTCAGCAGAAGCCAAGGCAGAAGGCAAGCCCCCAACAGCCTGAAGAACCAGAAATCACTATTGAGCAGCTCATTTGACTATCTCAGAATATAGGATGTAGACTATACCACATGGCTGTCTTCCGAAAACCACAAGGGCAGATTCTCAAGCCTCCAACCCCACTCATGGCGATTTGTCTTCCTCCTTGGCTTAAATAATACCTCATACACCCACATGTGAGTTCAGCCCTGATTCATGGACACAAGATGTCCTGTGCACAGCTCTTGCCCCACAGACATGGGACATTGGTTCTGTGCATAGGCCTGCTCTAAAGTCCCCCTGACATTGTTTGCACAACCCTGCCTCACAAATCCTGCAAAGCCTCCTCTCCTGCACCAACACTTGCCACTGCGTTCTGTCTCTTCGAGGAATAAACACTGAATTAAAGAGCCAAGATGAAGGCAGTTATGCACTCAACACCATACTTGGTGCACCCCAGCCTATGCCTCCTTCAATGCAAAGGCAGGCTGTGTGGCTCTCTCACCCTGGATGAGCTCCAAGCTCCTTTAAATGGGTCACCCGTTTGTCAGGAAAGCCCTGAGAATTACGTTCAGAAAGGACTCAGTTGCTCTAAAAGTGAGTCTTACCAGCAATTTGTTACAGCTTTCTTCCCTCCCTCCACCCTTCCCTCTTCTCCTTTCTTCTTCCTTCTTTCTTCATTTCTGCCTACTCTGTCTTCATCTCTCTTCTTCCTGTCTCCTCCACCCCTTTGTCTTTTCCTTGTCTGTCTCCTTCTTTCTTCCCCCCTTCCTCTCTTCTTGCCCCACATCCTGACCCCTTTCTCTCTTTCAAGGACTCTGTTCCTCTGCAGATGCTCAACCTGAAGTATAAATGGAAATCCAGAAAGAGAAAGGACCTTAAATTAAAGACTCTCTGGGCCCTGAAGCAAGGCAAGCTCTGTCCAGACCACAAATTATAATAAGCCAGCCATCACTTGTCCCACTGGACAATGCAATCAGATTTAAGTACTTTTGCTATTGGCAGACACTGAAGATGACAAAGTCCTCCTCCATGGAGCCAGCTGCCCATTTCTTTTCATTCTTACCAATCGACCTTCCCACCCAGGCTGAGCCTCACAATAGCCTGTCCCATGTATCCGGCATCCACTCTGCCTCTATAGCAGACAAAACCACATTCGTTAGAAAGGCCTTTGTAATCTCTGCACAACCTACCTGCTTTTGTCTGCTTTCCTTCACACCCCGTTACGTGTTAAAGTAGGTTTTGTCATCCTTTAAGATGGAAAGTAAGAGCCCTGGGCTGATATGGCACCTATGAGGGGGCAGGGAAGACAGAGGGACAGAGAAACATGTCAGACCCCCTTACTCTTCAACATGGCCCTGGGATGTCGAGAGTCATCAGTGTCCTTGGGTTTGTCCTATGTTATGTGCTGCTGACCATTGTACCTGCCTCCTGTGTGGGCCTGAGGCTGAGATGATACTGGGTAAGCTCAATATCCATTCCTGACTTGTATCATGGCCAGTGGTCAGCGAATTCCTCACACTTGCCTTCCTCTCCCTGTGCCGTCAAAGCAAAGCACAAGTGAGGGGACCCATTCTAGTCCCAGAATCCATCTTCATATTCCACCCTGGGCCTGCTCTCTACTAGAACCAGTGAACTGCAAATCAACAGGCTCTTGGAAGAATGTGTTTATTCCCTTGTAGTTCTGAAGGCCAAGGATCTGGAATCAGGAATCAATCTGGGCTTCTTTAGCTTCCAATCAGATTTGTCCCATTCCTTACCCTCCCTGGTCTCCATGCTCATAGAACAGCCTCTCCAAATACCAGTATCCTTCTCAAAAGGACATCTAGAACAGAGCCGGAACCAACCCAAGCACTCAAGGCTAATCCTCATCAATCAAGAGCCTTTTCTTTGAGGCTAAAGAGATCGCTCAGGAGTTGAAAGAGCTTTCCTTGAGAGAGTAAAAACCTGAGTTTGGATCTCCAGGGCCCAAATAAATACCAGGTGGGTATGGCAGCCTGTCTGTGATTTTAGCCTTGGGGAGCAGACACAAGGGATACCCACAACAAGCTGCCAAATGAGATTAGCCATTTAGGTGAGTTCTGAATTTGATTAAGAGACTCTGCCTTATGAATAAGGTGGACAATGGCTCAAGGATGGATTCTTGACATCAACCTTTGTGTTCCATATGCACATATGTGTACGTACACACACACACACACACACACACATGCTTACAAACATGCACACACAGACACAAAGGGAAAAGTAAATGAATGATCAAATAAATAAATGTATACAACTTTACTTACCAATCCAGTGGATCACATATCCTTAGTCACATTTGCAGGATCTGCTCTGATAGCAGGTGCTTCATTCAAATGCCTGTGCCTGCTCTGCCTCACAATAGTGACTCCCAAATGTGGCACTGCCCTGTTCCCTGGTCTGTGGACTGTGATTAAGCTCACCTCCCCCTGCCCTGCTTCTCTCCCCCCTTTCCACCAGGTTTCTGACAGATGTGACTATGTCTTTGTCAATGGGAAGGAAATGAAGGGCAAGGTGAATGTGGTAGTCAGCTTCACCTACCAGCACCTGAGCAGTCCCCTGGAGATGACAGTGTGGGTACCACGGCTACCCCTACAGATTGAAGTCTCAGACATGGAGCTAAACCAGATCAAAGGCTGGCGAGTCCCTGTTGTCTCCAACAAAAGGTAGGTGTATGTGAACATGTAAATGTGTGATTGCATGAGCGTGTGCATGAACGTGTACATGAGTGCATGCATGCGTGCATGTGTGTGCATGTGCATGTGTGTGTTGTGCATTGGGCATACATAGCAGAAAGTCATATCCACTATGGTTAGAGTTGAGGATGGGAGCAGACAGGTAGCTAGCTTCAGGCAAGAGTAGATTCAAGGGTTCACATGGTGATTTACTGTGACCAAGTGCCTAGACACTGCCTTGTAGGCAACTGGACTCCAGCCACAAGCACCACCTACAGAAAGATGAGCTTGGGGAGGAAGTCATGTGGATTAGGCTAAGGATAAGAGGAGAACTAAGTTACTTTAGGAAGAAGCAAGTAGCAGACGCCATTCCATGAGCCAGAGCAGAAGTTTGGAGTTCTTGGCCCTGGTGAGAAGTCTAAAGCGCGTCTGCCATGGTACCTGTCCAACACTGGGGTTGAGTGTGGTAGAGAGGTGAGCCTCCCATCATCCATTAGAAGGCCAGATGAGGACTGGGGAGGTAGAGCCACAGTGCTCAGGTTCTCCTTTCTGAATGTCACTGCAGGGACATCTGTGCATACAGCCATACACTGGAGACATTTCAAGTGTCAGGGTAAGCAGGAGAGACTCCTGCAGGCTGTGGGTGCATAGCAGAGGTGGGAATCTGCTGTCACTTGAGAGGACCTTGTTAGGCTTTACCTTTGAAGTTCCCCCCTCTAGTCCTGTGACCTCTGGAAGAGGCTATGGCTTGGGTGGTGAGTACAACAGACAGTGGGAAGATGGTCCTTAGAGATATTTCTTTGGAAAACTGGGATGCCAGGGGCTGGGATAGATGGTGGAATGGATGGTGATGGTGATGGTGATGATGATGCAGTTGGCAGAGAACAAGCCAGGTCTGGTGAATGGTCATCTCAGATGCTGCCATAGCTGATGGGCTCCCTGAGAAGTGGGCAGTTGATATAGGAATGGAGGTTGAGGTGATGGTGGGAATGGACAGTGTATACAAGAGATCAGACAGTGAGGGAACAGCTAACATTTGTCTATTTGGAGCCACCTGTTCCTGTCTGCCTTGATTATGGTGTCTCACTAACCTCATGGCAAATACTCACCTCTTTTGGGTGACAATCCAAGCATTTTAGCTACATATTACTGTATGTCCTGGTTGGCCTTGATTGTTAACTTTACTCATTGGAGTAGAAAATTTCTATTGAGGAATTACCTAGATTAGGTTTGTCTATGTGAATGTTTGTAGAGAATTGCCAATTATTAATTGCTCACTCTGGGTAGCACCATTTACTACAAAAGTGGTCATGGGCTATATAAGAAAGCTAAGTAAGCAAAAGTCAGAAAGCCAGCAAACAGTGTGAATCTTCTCTTCAAGTTCTCACTTGGGTTCCTGCCTCAACTTCCCTCAATGATGGATTCTGACCTGGACATGTAAGCCAAACAAACCCTTCTCTCTCTGAATTGCTTTTGGTAAAGAGTGCTTTTATCAAAGCAACAGAAAGGAAACCTGAATACTGTGTGATGCAGGGCCTTAATCTAAAACTCATCATGGCTTGAAGAATGATGTGTTCAGACTCTCAGATTCTGCCCAGGAGCAGCCGGTATGGCTCAATGAAGTCCCAGGAGCTGAGGTCTCAAAAGCAGAATTCTGCTAGGGAGGCTGGCACCCCATCTGGGGGCTTCTGCAGAGAAGGCTCACTCTGGCATTGTTCATAAAGCCTCACTCCCCACTAGTTGCTGATCAGTAGAGAAAAGTGACCTGCCAGGTGAATGTGTCCCTAGAGAAGCTCAGAAGACAGCAGCTTTCTTTATCAGAGTGGACCAGGGACACAAGCCACAAACCACACTGATGTCAGTAGCTTTAAACCCAATCATAAAGCCAGGTACTTGGGAAACTGAGGCAGGAGAATTGTAGCCTTGGGTACATAGTGGTACTTCATACTAAGAAACAAATAAAAGGTCTTGTGAACTCTTGTTGCAGTTCCCAATTATCCTATTCTCTAATCAAATCAACCTGGAGGAGGCAGCAAGTTCCTCACTACCCACCCAATGTTCTGGGTTCCCAAATGAAAGACACATGCATGAATGCATGCACACTCACGCACACAGCCTTCTGTTTTAATATGCCTTAAACAGCTCAATGGCTCGGCCACATCTTAAGCTCTACATGGCTAGCACCTCCCCTCTGATGATATCTCTGAGTTATTATGTACCAAAATCTATATTCTATCTTTGCTGCCCTAGACCCAATTGGGGGAGCCTTGGGGCCACTCTTCCCCAGCTCTTACATGACTGGTATGCTCTCTCTTCTACACCCCTCAGGCCTGGTTCTTACTCTTTTTCCATTATGGCAGTTCTGTCCCATCTTCCTCCCTTAGTCCCCTTGCCTGGGAAGTCCAAAGACCCTCTTCTGTCTTCCTGCTCAGCCATTGGCTGCTGACAACTTTATTTACCAATCAGAACCAACTGGGGGCAGGGACACTCAGCATCTTGCAGATGTGCAGATTCCCACATAATTTTGGGAACCCAGTTAACATAATACCAGCATTAGACCAAATACACAATAAACTCTCCCTTCTAGCACCATTATCTGAATGTAATCCTCAAAGAGCCTTTGACCCTTGATATCTATTGGCAAGTAATGGTGGCTGGGGAGGGAGAGATACTATCTTCGGTGGTTCAGCCACTGATAAGATGCCCAGATTCCTGGAACTAAGCTCTCACACTTGTCCCTGGAAGCAATCCTAGTAAAACTCATTGGTTCATTGTCCAAAACAACAAAAGACACAAATGTAGAAAGGGTGGTTAATATGAGAAAGAGCAGCAGTGGGAGGGGATGAGAGAAGGTAACAGCGGGGATAGGTATGATTAAAATACATCATGCACATGCATGAAAATGTCCTAATGGAACCCATCATTGTATATCATTAATATAGGTTAATTAAAATGTGGATGATGGGAGGGGCTGTCCAATCACTTTTGAATAGAGTTATAAAATTCGATCTGTGCCTAACAAGAGGGGATAGTACAGAGTAAATGCCAGGAGGCGTGGGTCTTTGGGAAGATTTTAATCACCTGTCATGCCTCTCCATTTTGTCCAATTAGAACTCTTGTCACACCAGTGGTTAAACACCCTGAATCTTCTGTGCATGCCTAAGCCTTATGCAAGCCAAAACTCTTTGAAGATAGACTCACTGAGCCCCCACAAAGTGGCTCCAACAAATAAATACTTTTTGACAGGCCAGCTCGGGACAGTGAGGAAGAAGATGATGACGAGAAGAGGGGCCGAGGCTGCACTCTTCAGTATCAACATGCCATGGTGCGAGTCTTGACCCAATTTGTGGCTGAGGCACCCGATCCTGGGGGACACCTGGCCTACCTGCTGGGCTCTGACTGGCAGGTGGACATCACGGAGCTGATAACTGACTTCATGCAGGTGGAGGAGCCAAGGATTGCTACGCTGCAAGGGGGGCAGATCCTGACTGGCCAGGAGCTGGGCATGACCACTATTCAGGTGAGGCATCTGCAGAGTTAGGCAGGGTTTCTGTACCCCTGCTCTGACAGGTCAATTGCTCAACTGTCTGTCATTGCTCAGAACAGAGTCTCCTTTGGGGCTCACTTTAGTGAAATCACTAACTACACAGTTTGAGTATGATATGGAATGAGGACCCTGAGACACCTCACACAATACACGGGAAACACAGGGCTCCACCTCTTCTTGGTCATGTCCCCTAACTATGGCAGGTTTACTATCTTGAGTAGCAAAACCCTAGATAGAAGTTCAACCTGCCTGGATCACAGCTCCTTGATATTGACCATAGTCACCTGAACCTTCTATCTCTCCACAACTAAGAGTTTTTCCTTGACCTATACACATAATAATAATAATAATAATAATAATAATAATAATAATAATAATAAATGAAAACACTACATTTAATGTTGCTTATATCAAACAACTAACAAAGTTGAAAGACCATGTCAAACACTAGATAGGGGCTTACCTTATCTAGGCTTTAAACTTCATTTCGATACATGATTCAAGTCCAAAAAGGAAGTGTAACAAGGAAGAAAATGATGGCCTTCCTAGGCAGGCAGCATAGAGACTCTACCAGGAGACTACCAGTCCTGAGACCATTTCACTCAGTCCCACAGAGTTCCCAAGTGATAAACTCATTTATTCACATTCTTCTGGGGACTTTCCTCTCATGCTGTCTTAGTAAGGGTTTACTGCTGTGAACAGACATCATGACCAAGGATAATATTTATAAATAAATAAAGGAAAATATTTAATTGATGCTAGTTTACAGGCTCCGAGATTTAATCCATTATCATCAAGGTGGGAGCATGGCAGAATCCAGGCAGGCATGATGTGGGAGGAGCTGAGAGTTCTATATTTTGTTCTGAAGGCAAACAGGAAAAGACTGGCTTCCAAGTGGCTAGCAAGAAGCTCTCAAAGCCCTCATCCACAATGACATGCCTACTCCAACAAGGCCACACCTCCAAATAGTATCATTTCCTGGGCCAAGCATATTCAAATCACCACACATGCCCATTTTCATTTGAATGGTCAAGATAGATAAACTGAAGATGATGGTTGGATGGAACATGAGCCCTGGGGGCCCTTTGAAAATTGGTTTGTTGAAATACTGCCCCCAAACTCAAAGGTCAAAAAAGCAGATGGAGAAAGAAGCAGACCTAATTTACCCAGGAACACTGAGAATTCACAGAATGTGGAGAAAACCAGCCCTACAACCTTCAAAAGCAGGGCTAGGCTGGCTTTCACATTTCATGATTGCTAGCTGTGTGCAGAGGGGATCAAGACTGGAATATCAACACCAGGTTGGTCTCAGAGTGGGTGTGGATGGGGCAGGTGTCATATGGGACAAGACAAGACTTCAAGATGTCACTGTATCTCATGGTTCAGTTTCTCAAAGAGTAGAATTGAAGTCTGGTGTATAGGTGAAAGCCTTTATAGTACCAGTGCTAGGGAAGTAGAGGCAGATCTCTATGAGTTCAAGACTAGCCTGGTCTACATAGCAAGCTTCAGGCCAGCCAGGGTTAGACAGTGAGACCCTGTCTCATAAAGGAAAAATAAAATATCTAACTGTAGAAATGAAGGCTCCAGAGCAGGCGATAGATTATGGTCTTTGGACCAGGAAGTCCTACTTTCTATTTTGAGGTTTGTTTTTATTTATTTTATTTTATGTGTATGGGTATTTCCCTGTATGTATGTATGTGTACCACATACATGCCTGGTGGAGCCTGAAGAGGATGTCATCCCCTGAAACTGCAGTTATAGATGGTTGTAATCCACCACATGGATTCTGGAAACTGAACCCAAGTCATCTAGAAGATGCTGATGTTCCTAACCACTGAGCCATTACCACAGTCCTAAGAAGCCATATTTTATAGTACATTCTGGCTTTCCCATGTGAGACGAAAATAAGTATACAGTTAGAGTATCAAATCATGATTCTCTCTCAGGGACATGAAGCCGTTTGGAAGTTGCATAATTTTAAAGAAGGGTACACCTATAATAGCAGGAATGCCCTGTGCTGTGTACAGGAGTCATCACACTCAAAGGAACAATGACACTAATCCCTCTTGCTGAGGATAAGAGCAGGACACAGTGACAACTGGAGTTGGTATGTGGGTATTTGGAGGGTAGCATGCACTTGCTCCATGCTCCATGCTGTTATGTGGAAGAAGACTACATCATTACACTCCCATGACTAAGACTTAGTTTAAGAGGAGAACTGCTTCTGTTCCCATGGGCTCATTGGGGGCTCCTTGTTTCTCACTGTTCCTCCATGCCCTCATTCATGACATGTGATGGATGGAGCACTGTGACCATAGAGAGCCTCCCCTTGTCATGTTGGCTCTGCCCTCCAGATCCTGTCCCCTCTATCGGATGCCATCCTTGCTGAGAAGACCATCACCGTGCTGGATGAGAAGGTGACCATCACAGACCTTGGGGTCCAGCTGGTAACGGGGCTTTCGCTATCCCTGCAGCTCAGCCCTGGGAGCAACAGAGCCATTTTTGCCACTGCAGTGGCTCAGGAACTTCTGCAGAGGCCCAAACAGGTAAGGAAGTGGCACTTGAGACACACATCAGCTAAGTCTTACACCAAGTGAGGTCAGCACACAGTAGATAAGGTCAACCATACACCAGGTCAGGTCAGCATATACCAGAGTGGTCATACATTAAGTAGACTGTTGTAGGAATTTGTAATCGCAACCAGGGGTTTCTATCCTGCCTTCAACCATCTAGTTCTTGGATAAAAGATACACACAGCCTTTATATTTATAATAAGCCTTAGTCAGCACAAGAGCTGGGCAGATATCTACTATCTTTGTTATTGAAATCTACTTTCCTATCGATAACCTGAGTTATTACTTACTATGTTTCATCTGGCCTGCTCTTAGCTCCGATTAGCCAGCCCTCAAGGCCACTTTTTCACGACTCACCTAACCCAGGGAGACTTCTCCATTCGCCTTCTTTTCTCTCTCCCTTGTGGTTTTCCTCTGACCCCCAAGCCTAGGAATCTCAAAATCCACTGTGTCTCCTCTGCCCAACTGTTGGCTGTTGGCATCTTTATTCATCAATCAGAAATAACGTGGGGGCAAGGTCACATAGTGTCACTTGCGTCTATGTGTGAACTCTCTTCTCTGGGGCAACCAGATCTTGAAGAATCAGTGTTAGCATTAGAATACAAGCAGCAACAGGCCAACCCACTACAGGAGACTTCACACCAGATGAGTGTCCCATTATGAGAACCCCACAGCAGGCAGGGGCTCTTTGCAGGAGATTCACATACTCCAAACAGATATCATATGTCCAGTGTTTCTTGACTGCAAAGAAGCTGCTAACATGTGATAGCAAAGCCTCTTGCCCCATAGCTTGCTGAAACAATGGGCAAACACTGTAGCAGGTGGCCAACAGTAGATTCCCTGAAGGGATGCTCCCCTGTCCTCCACTAGGGTGGGGCCTGGGTGGGTCACACTCTCCTCCTGTCTAAATAGCCATGACTGGCAACTGGCCTCACCCAGCAGTGGGAGAGTGGTAGAGGCAGGAGCACACTCAGGATTGCCCCAGCCTGCAGTCAGGTCCCAGCAGGTTTGGAGGCTAAGCTAAAGAGTATACTACCTCTTCTTGTTGCTCAGGCAGAAGTAGGTAACTGACATGAGGTCAGAGTTCTTCTCTCTTTATTTGGAGACAATTTACTAAGAGGCTGTGTTATGCATTTGTGTTATGTGTGTGGATGCATATTAGACTTCTGTTGCTGTGATAAACACCATGTCTAAAAGCAACTTGATGAGGAAATGACAGCTCATGATCGGTCATTGAGGAAAGTAAGGGCAGAAACTCCCAGGTAGAAACTGAAGCAGAGGCCATGGAAGAATTCTGCATAATGGCTTGCTCTTCACGGCTTACTCAGCCTTGTTTCTTACACCACTGAGAGCCACCTTCCCAGAGGTGGCACTACCCACTGTGAGCTGGGCCGCCTCATATCAATCATGAATCAAAAAAATGTTCCATAGAGTGACCTACAGGCCAATCTGATGGAGGTATTTTCTCAATTGAAGTTAACTCTTCGCAGATGACTCCAGCTTTTGTCAAGTTGACAAAAGTTCAGCCAACATAGGACATATGTTTGTAGATGTGCCAGTCTGTGTGTCTTATATATGCTCACGTATGTGTCTGTATGTGGGTATATGTGTATCTTGTGTATTGTATGGTCTGTTATGTATGGTTTTGTGTTATATATGTGCCTATGTGTATATGTGCCTGTGGGAGCAAACTGTGTGCTGGGTGTATGTATGGGTGAATCTTGTTGATGTATCCCATGTTGTGTATATCATTGGTTGTATGCATATTTGTGTATGTACTTGCATGTGTACTGTGTACTTGTGTATGTATGTGTATATAGCATGTATTGCTTGTATTGTGTGGGCACTGTGTTTGTGAATGTACTCCAAAGTGTGCAGTTTTATGGTATGTGACTCTGTGTGTATGTGAGTGTGTGTGTGTGTGTGTGTGTGTGTGTGTGTGTGTGTACTGACCCAGTGGTATTTGCAGGTAGAATATGATTACCTTCCTATTCAGAGATAGACAGGCATTATTTCTTAGATGGAACATAGAGAATGAGGTGAACTTTACAGCAAAAGACAGCAATCAGTTCTCTCTGCATGGGATCATATTCATCCAACTCACAGAGACTTTTCTAGAAGCTTCCCTACCCATCAGAAATCCTTTCTCCACTGTTACCTTCAGTGGGGAGGGTTGCTAGAATCATCCTCCCTTGAAGCACTAGGCATCAGCAGAGACTGACCATACTCACAACCAGAAGAAAATGGAGGCCAACCCACCACCTCAAGCCTTCTATCTTCCAGCTGGACCTGCAGCTCAAGCTTCCCTTTCAGGTGCTAGCCAATCATCAAGCCCTGATCACACAGTCTTATGTAGGGGATTTGGGATTTTAAAAAAAGAGAGAGAGAGTTGATAATTCCTAGTAACAGATACAAATTCTTGGCAAAAGTCAAACCTCCTTTTGTTTAGAAGGATGGACACCAGCCTGCAAAGTGCAGATAGGAAAGGAGAAAGATGAGCTTTCTTCCTAGTCCAGTGGATGATAAAATCAGACTGCAGCCAGTTAGGAATTAAAAAGTGATAAGACACAGCCAGAATAGAGATAATCCATCCCCGACATGCTGAGTGTCACCTGCTTTCCTAATGGTAGCTCTGGGGTTGGTTGCATGGTCCTTGGTCCCCTTATACAGCTTGGCTCTGACCTGACAAATTCAAACAACTGGGAATGCATATGCATCCCCTGCTGAGATTTCCTGGCACAATAGAATGGGCTGGTGGATCAGTGCTGGGTCCTGTGACTTTTTTGCACTGCATTCTGGCCAATTTCCCACACAGCGACTGGTTCAGGCTAACATCTAACAAAAGCAAGGTGTGGAAACCACCAACCACCTTTGAGGATCTTGCTTTGTTCCTTCCAAGCTGAATGCCATTCATGAAACATTTACTTCAGCCACCAGTGAGGTCTGTTAAGATGGGAAAGAAAGGAAAGAAAAAGAAAGAAGGAAGGAGAGAGAGAGAGAGAGAGAGAGAGAGAGAGAGAGAGAGCGCAGACAGACAGACAGACAAACAGACAGAACAAACCAACGTCTCCCAGGTCATCTGGTTCCCATACTCCTTTCCCTGAAATCTTGTCTTTCTTTTAAATCTTACTGTGCATAACTATCACACTCATGTCTTTTCTTATCTGTTGAAATATCATGGTGGCCCCAAAAGGAAGACCTTAGTCTCCAGTTTTAAGTTCCCCCCATTCATCTTTTGTGCTACTATCTCAGTCTGTCTTTCTTCTTTCAGATATAAAGGAGAAAGGGAGGGGAAGGCATGGCCCCACTCAGTGATGCTCAGTTTAAGGGATATCTTGGCAGTCTCCTGTCTAAGTAGCTGAAGTCAGCAGGTGATGCTTGGGTCTCTTGGGGGCTGTCCCCAGGATGAGTTTGAATTTGCATGTCCTGGGAGGTGGAGACAGGGCTTGAAGTAGGCTTTCTAGGGAACCTGAGGAGGATGAAAGCGGTGGAAGTGCCCGTTCACTGGCATAGCCAAGATCAGAGGCTTTACCATGAAGCCACTGGCTCAAGCTAAGAATGAATGAGATATCTAAGCACAGAGTGTAGAAGGTAAGAGACGGAGACACACAGAGACCTTGGCTGCAGGCTGCCCAAGTTTCTTCTTGTTGGTTGAAATAGAGGCAAAGTCCCCTTCTATCTCTAGCTGATTTTACACTTACCTTAAGCTTTAACTCCAGGTGAGCACAAGCCAGTTATATCCAAGAGAAGGTAGGGCCAGTGAAACCATGGCCTTCTGTGGTCCTGTAGGGCATCTCTCTACCCATCCAAATCAATGCCCTCCAACAGTATTATGTGTGATAATGTGACTGGATGCTATGATGGTGTCAGATGGCATGATGACCACATTAAATTTATACCCATGACAATCATGAAGGAGCCCCCTCGCTGGCTATCCTGTTTTCACAAGCCATTTATAATTGTGCAGAAGTAAATCCTGGGCAATCTCTGAGCCTATCTGTCTTCTAACAGATAAGGAAATAAGTCAATCTTATTTTTTTTTAAGACCAGGCTGCCCCAAAACTCATTACATAGTTAAAGATGACCTTGAACTCCTAACCTACTGCCTCCATTTCCCAAGTGCTGAGATTAGAGTTATGTGCCCACCTGGGTTAATATGGTACCAGGGATGGAAGTCAGAGCTTCACATTTTCTAGGCAAGAGCTCTATGAACTAAGCTATATCAACTTCAAATTCCAATCTTATTTTAGAAGGCTTAATCTGACACTTATTTGTTGTTCCCCCCACCCACGCCCATCCTTTAGTTGTTTATAGTAATTCACACCTCTCTGTGTTCTATGGTAGAATGTCTCATGGCTTTCTCTACATTGTCTAACTGGCTTTTACTTAAAGCCTCAAGAAAATTTCACACACACACACACACACACACACACACACACACACACACACAGAGTGCCTGTTTGCTGAACCTCCAGACACATGTTGACCCACTTCCCTTGTTCCACATGTTGACCCACTTCTCTTGCTCCACAGGAAGCAGCCATCAGCTGCTGGGTGCAGTTCAGTGATGGCTCTGTCACACCCTTGGACATTTATGATGAGAAGGATTTCTCCCTGATGGCTACATCCTTGGATGAGAAGGTTGTCTCCATCCTCCAGGACCCCAAATTCAAGTGGCCTATCATTGCTGCAGAAAACGAAGGACAAGGGGCTCTGGTGAAGGTAGAGATGCTGATCAGTGAATCTTGCCAGAAGTCTAAGCGGAAGAGTGTGCTGGCTGTGGGAACAGCCAGCATCAAGGTTAAATTTGGACAGAATGATGCTAACCCCAATGGCAGTGAGGGCGGACACCTTGGGGCTGGGCTTCATGTGGAGAATATCAATGATAGGAGGTCCAAAAAGCCTTTTCAGGAATGGGGGAGCCCAGAAGGGCCATATTACAGCAGCTCATCCATGGGGCTCATGGAGGGGTGGGGCAGTACAACCAAGAGACCTACTTTCCAGAAAAAGGAAGGCCAGGAAAACCTGTTAGATGACATCATCCTCTCTCAGACCATGGCCACGGACCTCACCAGCTTCCCAGACCAGGTGGACCTCCCTGGGAGCAATGTAGGCACTGAGGAACAGGACCCTGATCAAGCAGCCAAGGGGCTGAGTGACCTCGAAATTGGCATGTATGCTCTGCTGGGTGTCTTCTGCCTGGCTATCTTGGTGTTCTTAATTAATTGTGTGACCTTTGCCCTGAAGTACAGGCACAAACAGGTTCCCTTTGAGGAGCAAGAAGGTCTGAGTCACTCTCACGACTGGGTTGGGCTGAGCAACCGGACAGAGCTGTTGGGGAATCATATGAACTTCGCCTCCTCCCAAGAGGAGCAGATCACTGCCATTGACAGGGCTCTGGACTTTGAGGAGAGCAAACTCCTCCTCAGCTCCAACTCTCAGAACAGCATCAATGGACAGCTGTTCAGGTCCACGGGAGCCATGCTCACAGATGACAAAGAGCAGAAAAGCGACCCCCCTACATCCCCTACCTCCAAAAGGAAAAGAGTGACATTTTCCACGTTCTCAGCCATCTCCTCAGATGACGGGTGTCCTTCTGGGAACACCATGGTCTTGAGTAATGAGGATGACATTAAGTGGGTCTGCCAGACCCTGGACCCCGGCGAGTGCCCAGAACCTCACACTTGCATGGAGAGGCTTCATGAGCACGTGTAACAGAGACACTAATGTTGTTCTTACCCTTCAGCCTTTAACCCACTTGGGTATGGGGAGTAGACATGCACCCAGGGGAGAAATGAGACAAGAGGACACCACAAGGGCAGCACTGCCCATAGAGCCATGGGAAATGGTCCTCTCTTAGCTGGGGAGGCCCAGGGTTAGTATCCATGCACGGGCCATAGTGCACGATGCTTCAGTTCAACTTAAGAGGTTTACTGTGCACGGCAAGATGTTGTCAAACCTAGAACAGAGATGCATTGTTTAAGGGTTTGCAGGGAAGAACTCTCTCAATTTGGTTTCTTGTCAGATCCATGTTGATCCAATAATCACTATTTCAGACCATGAAAAAGGAGGGGGAAAAAAGGCAAGGCTCAGGTTGAGCATGTGTAGATCAGGGGAAAGAGGCACAGCATCTGAGTGGATCAGTGGGGCTGACTCTAAGTGTGCTCACAGGCAGAGTATAGCACTGAAGCTGGCTGCAGGAAGCAGGGTATTGAGCCAGTAGTTCCCAAAGATGAGGTCAAAGTTGGCCAGGAGTTGTTGACAGGCCAAGGAAGAGGTTAGCTGGGCAGAAAGGAAATAGGTAAATGAGGCCACAACTGTCTTTGTAACTACATGCCTAGAAACACATACACACACACACACACACACACACACACATTACTGGAGCAATTGAGAGAAGCTCCCTGTCTATAAAACACTGGGTACAAACCACATGGCTCCTTTTGCAAGTTCACTAGATTTGAACTTTATCTCTACACTCAACTGACACCCTTCAGCCATTATTTATTTGCAAGTGAGGAAGGGAGAGTGGTTCCCAGAATTTGCTCCCTGCCTCGAGTTCCCCTGAGCTTTGTGTCAACTTCAGGTGCCATTCTATAGAGGAGGTCCCAGGGACTGGTCTCCAGAGTGTAAACAGGACTTGGGGTGAATTTTCCACCCCTTCCCTGCTTTCCTAGAAACCACAGAGGGCCTGTTTTGTGATGGGCTCTGCTGCCCCTCATGCTGGATCTCCTGTCCAAGAATTTGTCATCAGGGTATTAAGACAGAGCCATCTGTTCAGTGCAGGTTGGCTCTTCTGAACTATAAGAGGTGAGTGTCAGGAGAGTGGGCTTGTGCATACTTGGACAGCATGAGAGAGGTGAGTGGCTATGTGTAGGTGTATGTATGTGTCTGTGTGTGGGTTTGCACATAGCAGGTAGCTGTGTGTCTGTGGAGGCTGTGCGTGTGTCTGTGGGTGTGTGTGCAGGTGTACCTATTCTTGCAAGCACTTTGACCCCAGAGATGACCCAAGTCATCCCTGAAAGGATTAACATTGCTTAACATCAAAATGTCTCTACAATCGCTCAGATGCTGAGCCTCTGGAGATGGTAGGGGAGGTGTGATCAGAGAATCCCCCACCCCAATCCTGGTCTCACTGTGAGGTGAAGATGAGGAGTACCATGACCTCGAAGGGTGGAGGAACCTAGTCCCTGGGTATTTTCATACTGTCATTTCCTTCTCCTTTTCCTTCCCGTTACTTTCTGCCTTTATTGCCTTGTCTCTTTCCTCATCTGCCTCCCCTCTCCCTCCTCTTATTTTCTCACCCCCACCATATAAGAGAACCTCCCTAGAGGACCGAGAGTCCCACCTCCTCTCCTTTCCCTCAGGCCCTCTCCCCTCTGACTGTGGTGCTAATCCTTTTGTTCTGACAGCCAGCAAGCCACCCAGCTCCCAGCTCCCAGTAGACTCTCCCTCTGTTTGGTGGGTGATCAAACTTACCCTTCACCACTGCAATCCTTTGCTCCCCGTTGCCCATTTTCTGATTTCTTTCTTACCCATGTGACATATCCTTGACTACTGAAGCAGATGCCTGTTCTCAAATCCCTCCACGTGTAGAATGTATTGTAGATTGTAAGAATGTAATCTATATTTATAAACTTACTGACTGTAAATATAAAACATGCACTCTGCAGCTTTATGGCTGGCCTTTGTCTTTCTACACACTGACCCACCCCATCCCTCCTCCCAGGGCCCCTGGCATTCATTGCAAATGGTTTTCCCAATGCTATAGCTTTTGGTAAATGAAAATGTAGATTAAAGAGCAGGTGCAATCCAATTACACCCTGACATCCTGTAATGCCGCTCCCGGCATTGAGGGAATGCTGACACATGATGTAAATCTCTCCTAAAAGCCTGCTGACAGACGGTAGATGAGAGTCTCAAAGGCAAGCACTTGGCCCAGCCTCCCTGTGCGCTGGTGCACTGAGGGCACTCTGTCCTCTCCTTGGGACTCCTAAGTATTTACACACAGTTGCGTTCAAAAAGTGACCTTGGTGGAGGAGGTGATACAGATTCAGAACACACAAATAGCTAAACACAGTGGTGTATGTCTGTAAATACAGTCCTGGGGAGGCAGAGGCAGGAGGATCCCTGGAATTCACTGGTGACCCAGCCTAGCGGGACCTGTGAGCCCCAGGTTCACCAAGAGACCCTGTTTCAAAAAATAACATGGAGGACAACTTAGACGGATGTCCAACGTCCCTAGTGCATGAACACACACATACACTTAGACTACCCTTAAGGTTCAAACTCCATTCACTGTGTCCCCAATGTGGTTCTTCATAGAGAAAAAATGGCAGAGCACTGAGATGTATGCATACACACACAGAGAGATAGGTATTCAGCTATTTATGGATTCACTCCTCTGCCTGTAAGATGGCCCTTGGGTGGGACATGACATGTCACTCTCTCAGATCTTATGTTTGAGGACATTGATAAAGATAAAATAATTTGGGCATATTCATATGTTTCACAAGATAAATAAATTTTAAAAAAACAAGCAGCAGAAGGAAAAAGTTAACTAAAACCCTGCCCCCTTTGTCTAAAAATACCCAAATTTTACTGTTCTTATAACTGAATCTACCATGAGAAAGTGCATAGTCAGTATGGATAGATGATCAGCAAGTCTGGGACCCTGAACTTCAGAGTGTGCTTGGAACAGAGCCTTAGCTCCACCTGCTCCCATCTTCCTGGAAGAAAAATGATTCTTGAAACAAGCTCCACCCTAGATGGGGGAAAAGACAGAGTAAGGAGCTGTGTGCTTTTAAGAGTAGTAAAGGATAAGTTTCTGCAAGAAGCACCATCCTTTTCTGAATCCCCGAGGCATGCACAGAGTGCCTAAAGAAGACAGCATAAGGGGCTGTGGAGATGGCTTGGTGGTGAGGGATTTGCTCCATGAGAATGAGGGCCTGAACTTGGTCCTTGGCACTGTGTGCTGGGGAAGTGGAGACAGACAGATCTCTGGTGACTGATGGGCAGGCCAGCCTAGCCTACTGTGTGAGCCCCAAGTCACAGTGAGGGCTCTGTTTCAAACGACTAGGTGTGGGCTCCAAAGATGGCTCAGCTGCTAGCAGAGCTTGCTGTGCAAGCCCGATGACCTGAGTTCAATCCTGGAGCCCACATGAAGGTGGAAGGAGAAAGTAGACTCCCTGAAGTTGTTTTCTGATCTCCATACACATTCCACGACACATCTGTGCACGTGCACATGCACACACAATCACACACACATACACTAATAAGAAATAAATAAAACTTTTGAAAATTATGAAGTTGGGGCTGGAGAGATGGCTCAGTGGTTAAGAGTGCTTGCGATTCTTGCCATGGATCCAAGTTTGGGCCTCTAGCGCCCACAAGGTGACTCACAACCTCCTGTCGTCCTTGTTTCAGGGATCCAACACCCTGTTCTGGTCTCTGCACTTACCAGTCATGGGCACACTGTACATACATCCAGGCAAAATATTCATACACATAACATAATAAATAATTTTTTAAAAAAAGTATCAATGTGAACAGCATGTGGGTAACAACAGCAATTGAACTCTGACCTCCCCACATGTATGCACACATGGGTACATGTTCATATACACATATACACCTATACAAACAGGTGCACCCCTACAAATACATGCCCACAATGAACATAACTCTGTTCAAGAGTGAACACCTATACAAACAAGTGCACCCACACAAACACACAGCCACAAAGAGCACAACTCTGTTTCAGAATGTATATCTTGAGATACACAAGATTGAGATTTTGAGCAACCACTACCCAAAGTCTGGATGAAGAAAATCAGAAAAGAACAACAAAATCATTACTGGGTGTTGAAAGCCATGCCCTCTCACTCAAATCTGACCTGTATGCTCATTAGACCACCCATGGGTGCCTGGGAGCAAAGTGCTTCCTACATGTTGGGAAGAGCATCCCTGGAGCCGCCATTACGGTCTCCTCAACATCACATCCAGAAGGGTATTCCTGTTCTTTTCCTCACAGGTCACTTCTAGGTGTCCAGCTGTGAGGATTTTGTAAACCAGGAACCTTGAACACCTACACTGTCTCTCATCTCTGGAGGGTAGGAACTTCTGGGGTAAAAGTGCTGGAGGGTTCCAGTCCTTCTAAGGATTTTGAAGCAGGAGAGTCTTCCCTGGAAGTTTGCTGGTGGTCTTTGATGCCCCTTGGTCTTAGAACAGTACCTTGAAGCTGGAGTATAGTTCAGTGATATGTACTAAGCCCTGGGTTTGATTCCAGAATACTCCTCTCCCAAAATCACCTCTGTCTGCTTCTATCTTTTCTTTAGGTCTCTCAGTGTGGCCAAAGATCCCTATAAAGACACCTGCTTATAGGATTAGGTCTTACTTAGTCCAGTGTGCCCTCAGATTACCTGAGTACATGTAGACATTTTGATTTAAAACATGGTCACATTCCAGCACTGGTATTGGACCCTCCTGTTATAAAGTTGGACCATGTTGTCAGCCTTTGGTCCAAAGGTTCTAGAAGCTACTACTAGGATTGGCTTTAGTTTGGGGCTCAGGCTCAGGCCTGAGGCTCAGGCCCTGGGGTTTCCAGGAATGTCTCAGCCCCCAAAGCTTTTTCTACACCCTCATTTCTTCATTTCGCACCCACTTTACAAATGAGGCTTTGCTAGGGCACCCTGGGAGTGTGAGGCAGTAAATATGTGTGTGCTTCCCTCTGAGAACTCTCAGACTGAGAATTCACCACCTGCTTGACACCTCCCAAAGAGCCCTCATTACCTCCTCTCCACCTTGCTTTTACCTTCGCTGCAGCAAAACATTCAGTCAAGAGGAGTGTGTGAATATCCTGGGAGAGGCAGATCTTCTAGACCAGCAGCCACTCAACTGCACAAAGGAGCATTTTGGGTGATCAGGCTCCTGGCCAGAGATCCAGATACAAGACTGACTTGGCCTAGTGGAATACCTTGAGAAGACCTTGTTGGGTCTCATTGACATGTATCTATGGAGAAGATGTAAAACCTTAGCAAAATGCTGTGGGCAGAGAAGTGAAAGGCTTGCACTTTAATGTGTGGGGAGTCATTTCTGGGGGAGGGGGTTGGAGGGGTGCACACCTGCTGGGTTGTTGTACCAAATCAATACTAACCATATGACCTAGAACAACAGGAATTTGTTCCCTGTCAGTGTCTTCCTTAGGGTTTCCATTCCTATGAACAGACACCATGACCAAGACAACTCTTATAAAGGACAACATTTAATTGGGGCTGGCTTACAATTTCAGAGGTTCAATCCATTACAATCAAGGTGGGAAGCATGGCAGCATGGTCTGGAGGAGCTGAGAGTTCTACATCTTTATCCAAAGGAAGCCAGGAGCAGACTGTCCTCAGGCAGCTAGGAGGAGGGTCTCAAAGCCCGCCCTCACAATGACACACTTCCTCCAGCAAGGCCACACCTCCTAATACTGCCACTCCCTGGGCCAAGCATATTCAAACACCACAGTGTCTATAGAGAAAATGTAAGACCCTAGCGAAGGCATCTCCAGATGCCTCCTGAGGTCTATAATAGCTCCTGGCCTTCTGCTGTGTCTTGAGTTTTCATCTTCTCAAAAGGATACAGGCCTATTCCATTCTAATCTGACTACATTTTACCTGCATTACATCTCAAAAAAAACAAAAAACAAAAAATAAAATAAAATAAAATAAAACAAACAAACAAAAAACCTGTTCCCACAGACACTAAGAGTTGGGGCTTCAATGGTTCTTTAGGACAACACAATTCTATTCACTGTCTGGAGAAAGATACCCCTTGGAAAGGAAGAAGTCCTATACTGGTAGGGTTTTGTTTTCAATCTTTCCACCAGGTATGGTGGCACAAGCCATTAATCTTAGCACTCAGGAAGCAGAGGCAGAAGGATCAATGTGAGTTCAAGACCAGCCTGGTCTACATAGTGAATTCCAGGACAATCAGAGATACAAAGCAGGACCCTGGCTCAGAACAAGACAAAACATAATATTTCTAATCCAAGTGATTTAAAACAACACATAGGAGCTGAAGAGATGACTCACAGGTCAAAAGTACCTCCTGGGAACATGTACATGGTTGCAGGTACCTGCAGAGGCTTTAGATCTGGGAAATAGAGTTGCAGGCAGTCATGAGCTGCTTAACATGGGTGCTGGGGACTGAACTCTGGTCCTTTGCAAGAGCAGGTGGCATACCCCAAGTGGCATAACTTTATTTAAATTATGTATGATATACATTTACACTTATATATATTAAATATGCCTTTTAAGTAAACATAATGTCCTCTGTGGCTTTGTCAATCATCCTTAGTGTTATTCATCCCGCCTCCCTGCTTCTCCTGATAAAGGGGGGTGGGCTTTCCCATGTCCTCTGATCCTCCTCCCCAAAGCTCCCTCTTCCCCAACACATAGTCCCCATTAACTTTCCTGGTTTCTGTACAGATAGGGCTTCTCACCTAGTTCTAGATGACAGGTGTGGACACTGGTGACAGGTGTCACTTCCTATGAGAAAGTGGAGTTTGCAGAACTTCTTTGTGGGTATTGCCGCATGGATCCCTGAGTCACCATATAGAGAAACCTGGCCTCCATAGGACCTCCCATAGGCCTCTTCTTGACAATGAAGATGCTGGCTCTTGTACACCACTGATACATTGGTTTATTACCTTGGCAGCACTCACTGTGGCCCAATTACCAATAGTTAGGTTGAGCAGATGCTGCTGGTTCATTATGCAGTTGGAGTCCCCAGAGCACATTCTCATGTCAGAGTGGGAATTTAGGTGTGCAGCCAGTGGCCAGATTCATGCCACAATCTATTATTTTTCCCTTTAAGGATTGGCCTGACCCAGCTGCCAATACAGGCCTGGCCTGAAGGAATAGAACACACTGACTGTCTTGAGAGTGATGAGATTCCCCAGAGGCTTAATTGTGAGTCTTATTACAAGAAATGATAGGACCTGACTGTCCTTCTCTCCTGGCTCTAGAGGGCTCATTAAGCAGCTGGGACTTGGCTGTATGTGCCAGCGCTACCCAAGAGCCTGGCTTTCCCTGCAACGACCTCTAGCTGGCTAGTTTCTCCAGCTCCCCGATGGACTTCCTCTCAATCTGCCCCTTGGAGTGTGTGTTTTGTCATGACCAGAAGCTTTATGGCTCTAGAGAAGCAGGTACCTCTCTGCATCTACTCTAGCCACTTTAGACATTCCACACAGCTATGATATGGAAACAGCCCATAAGCTTCACTTCAATGCATAATCCATCTCAAGAGTATCAGAGCTGGGCAGCCCTTCAGGCTGAAGACTAGACAAGGCTTCAGCTGTTCAGAGGAGAGCTGTGGTTAGCAAAGCCCCATGGACTCCTCTGAAAATGCTTTCCAATGCCCAGGCTTGATTCTGCAATCACGTTGGGGAAAACAGCACAGGCCATTGAGTCATCCTGAGCTGTAAGTTATTTGTCTGTAATGCAAGTGTCTCTCTTGGCCTGAGCAACTTTAGAACACACCTGTGAATAGGAAATGCAGGCATGCTCCATGTTTTTGGCAGGCTAACAGTGTTCTGCCGGAAAGTTCTCCCTGGATCCCACCTCTGCATTTTGGTTGGCAGTTCTTACTGCTCATTAAAACACTCTTTATTTATCTTTAGGGCCAAAGGGACCTCCCTCCTCCCTCTGCTCCTTCTCCCTCCTCCCTTTCTTTCTCTTTTTCCCTTCTCCCTCTCTTTCTCCCTCCTCCCTTCTCCCCTCCCCTACTTCTCCCTCCTTCTCCTCCTTCATCCCTTTCTCTTTCCTCTCCTTCTTCCTCCTCCTTGATCCCCCTCCCCTCCCTTTTTGTCTTCCCTCTTCTCCTTCTCACCTCCTCTTTCTCCTCCTCCTTGACTTCAGCTAAGCCCCAGATCTGAGTTTGTACCTCTGCTTCACTGTGCCAAGCATTAAGCAATCAGGTGAACCTTGTTGCACCAGCAGAGTGGGCCACCTTACCGAGATGAGTAGTGACTAAGTTCCTTGTCACGACAAAACAAGATCCAAGGAGCATATAGGGATGAAGAAACTAGCCAGCTAGAGGTCTTTGTGATGAAAGCCAGGTTTGGGGGCAGTGCTGGAACATAAAGTCAAGTCCCAGCTGGCTAATGAATCCTCTTGAGCCAGGAGAGAAAGGCAGTTAAGTCCCCTCATTCATTATTCCTTTAGGTATGAGAGCCTTGGGGACTTTCTGTCACACTCCATGTCTGAGCCTGGCTCAACCTGGTCCAGTCACTGACTACCCTCCAGCTCTAAAATGTCTATAGAGAAACTACAGTTCATTACCTCTACTCAAAAGCCAATTAGAACCTCATCATTTCTGCCACAGAAGGCAGACAGAAGTCTGTCAATCTTAGGAAGGGCAGTGACCACGATACCCCAAAAGAGAGGTGAGTCCCAAGGCAAACGTATTATCCTTACTTGGTAGGCAGACAGAAGCCCTGGAGGAACCATCACTATCTATTCTTTTCTCCCATCTTCTAAGAAGAAACCCAAGTACAGCTTCATGAGATAAAACCAGACAGCCCATTGAGTGACTCACTGACCCAAAATTTCCATTGACCACCCAAGAACCTGTCAGTACAGGTTTCCTGGGACCCTTGTATCAGGCTGGCTGCTTCCCACCCACCTTTTCCACACATCCCACTAGTAGTCTCTCTTCAGACTCTACAAGAGGTAAACCTAACAGCTCTTTGCTATCGTTAATTCCCTCAGTTTCCAAAGCTGATTTCGTTGGCCGAGACCATCATCCCTGATTTCCCATGGGGAAGACAGTCAGTCATGGAACCTGTAGGGTCCTCCAAGGTACAGCTCACACACCACGAACGAGAAACTTCCTGAGTTAAGCTTTTCTCAAAATAAAATCTTAATTCAATATTTTTTAGTTTAATTTATTTTATTTTTTACTTATTCACTTATATCTTGTTCACTGCCCCCCTCCAGTCACCCTCTTTCTCCTCCCCTTCTCCTCTGAGCGGGCCCCCCAAATATCCCCCCCTCCCAGCACATCAAGTCTCTGCAAGGCTAGGTACTTCCTCTCCCATTGAGGCCAGACAAGGTAGCCCATCAAGAAGAACATATCTCACATACAGGCAACAGCTTTTGGAATAGCCCCTGTTCCAGTTGTTCGGGACCCACATGAAGACCAAGCTGTACATCTGCTACATATGTGCAGGAAAGCTAAGTCCAGCCTGTGTATGTTCTTTGGTTGGTGGTTCAGACTCTGAGAGCTCCAAGGGTCCAGGTTAGTTGACTCTGTTAGTCTTCCTGTGGAGTTCCTATCCCCTTTGGGGCCCACAATCCTTCCTCCTATTCTTCCATAAGAGTACCCAGGCTCCATCCACTATTTGGCTGTGGGTATCTGCATCTGTCTGAGTCAGCTGCTGGGTGGAGCCTTAACTCAGTTTTGAAAATCAAGGTTCTTCTCTCTCTCTCTCTCTCTCTCTCTCTCTCTCTCTCTCTCCCTCTCTCTGTGTGTGTGTGTATGTGTGTGCGCGCTCTATAGAGGCAGAGATGGAGAATCAGCTGGGCAGGGCTGTTCCAAGAAGAACTTAATGACTGGATTGACTTTTAGGTAAATGTTGTAAGCTTACATGATTCACATGTAACCTTCTGCAGTGTGGGCAAGCCCTGTAAACCTGTTTGCTAGCTATCCATTGATGCAGGTGTTTCCTGCTACTCTTCCTTACATCAGGACCTGGGAGTGGTTCAGCTGGGCAGTTTCTACTCAGGGTCTCCGATTGGCATGTGGTCTGATAGATTCCAGCTGGGACTATAATCATCTGAAAGTTTAATTTTAACTAAAATGTGTGCCTCTGAGGTCCAGTCTGGAAAGGAGAAGTAGGAATTTGGTCTTCAAAGGAAACCTTGCCACCTGCATTTCAAGCAAAGTCTAGTGGCATATCCTCCTGATCTTGCTGTCAGTTTCTCCCAAAATGGGTGACCCAAGAAGAGACAAGAAACATGCCACCATGGCTCTGAAGATCCAACTCCAGAACTCACATGTGGAGCAGTGATCTGGCAGGCAGTCTGGCAGACTGGTTGAGCACAGGCAAACTCTGGGAAACCCCGAGATGTAATTTGCAAGGGACCAGAAACATTATGCCAAGGCTCCCAGAGGCTTTTTGGCTCCAGCCACGGTCACATATCACGCCCCAGGTAGAGGTGTGGCCACACAGCTCCAAGCCATCCCCCATGTTAGTGAGACTCCTAGAGACTTAGCCATGCCCCTTCCCAGTTACTATATCTGCTCTGCCTCTCTGAGAGACTGTGGAGGTACAGGTCCATCCATGCCATTTTCCACATGATGAAAATAAACGTCTTAGAATTATGGACTGTCTCTTCATCTGGACCCTCCGTGGGAAGCGAGGGATCCGGCCCTCATTTAATGAGCCGCAGCTAATCTCTCAGCAAGGGAATCCCAGCACTCCTAGATGGCACCTATTTACCCAAGCCTAAGCAGTTAGCCCGGCACCCAAAGCAGCCGAGACCCTTTCCTGGAGGGAACCCCGGCTGCACTCTAGCTAGCCCATCTGCAGCACCCTGCGTCAACTGTGGTGCCCAGGCTAAAGAACCCACAGAGACGGCTGCCTCACATTCCCGGGAATGACCCCCTCCCCCACCCATGGGCAGGGCCCGCAGAAGCTTCCCACAGCCCCCAACCTGCCCATCAAACTGTGTGGGAAGATGCGCAGCCACTTCCCTCGTGTCCTGTCCCACCCAGAGCCGCAGTTCCCCGAGACAGGCATGTGGGGCTTCATTCCACAGTGCCAGGCATGTTCCCAACACTCACACATTATAAATTCTACTGTAGAATATCATTTTCACAAGTTAGTCTTAATCACTGTTGGGGAGCAACCACAGAAGACCCTGAAAATGAGGAGAGGATCATAGAAATCATTCTGAGAGTGGACACCATAAATCTAGAAGTAGGCACAAAATGATCTTCCCCAGATGATAGACTGACACCAAAGAGCTCAGTACGTTGTTAAAGAAGCAATAAATGTTTCTAATTTAAAAAAAAAAAAATCAAGAATCTGAATCCCGGTGTTCCAAATTGAGTCAGGAACACACCAGATTCCACTGACTGTGTTCTCAGTCCAAGCTCTGCTGCTCACTACCCCAGCACTCGCCTGAGGTTAGAAGGTATCCCTCCCCCATGAGCAGTCTAGACTTTCCTGTTTCCACAGAAAAGGGGGATGGAAAGCAGAAAAGATCATCTGACATCAGCCACAGTCTCTGATAACTCCCTTGGTACCTGAATCTCTCCCTGGGGAAGGAAAACTCAGCTGAGGAAACAGAACCTGCATTTAAGCTGTTCGTCTGCGGGCCTTCCCAGAATTTAGATGTGAGATCCTCATTAGAGATGAGCTGAGGTTAAGTCAGCCCATACCCTCTCCGCACTGTTATTCAGGTATCTGATCAATGAGCTGTTTTTCATAGTTAATACTCAGGGGTTTCAGGGTAGACTTGACCATATTGTGAGATTCCCCTATGGGCTATCATGACAGAGTAGGTTCTGTCTGTTTCTTCCCAACTACACTTATTTATTTATCTGTGTGTATCCATCAGGGAGGCATATTTGTGTGCCACAAATTAGTATTGGAGCTCAGAAGGGAGTCTGCTCTCTCCTTCTACCTGTGGGTTCTAGGGATCAAACTCAGATCATCAGGCATGCTGGCAGGAGCCTCTACCTGATAAGTCACCTCACTGGACCGCTTCCTGACTTTTGAGATATCCCAAAGTCTATGAAAAAGTTTGCAAACAATATATTTCTCTCAGATGACTGAGACAAAATTAAAGTCAATTAATAGTTCCTATTCGTTGATATGAAATTGGATAGACAAAGAGCCATGTGTCAATATATAGACCTCGGAAGAAGGGTAATGTTACTGACAATTTTGATCAAATTATACACTGGCTAGAGTGGATCTGGGTCACATTCAATTTCTATGAGAGAGTATAGGTCATTAGAATGGCTTGGGGGCTGGGAAGATGGCTCAGACAATAAAGTGCTTGTGGACAAGCATGGGGGCAGGTGTTCCCCGGCATCAACTTTTAAAAGCCAGGCACAGTGGTAATTCCAGGCCTGGAGAGCTGAGGGGGGAAGGATAGATACTTGGGGTATACTGGCTAGCTAATTTAGCTGAATTGGTGCACTCCAGGCTATGTGTGAGATCCTAGCTCAAAAAAATAAAAAATTAAAAGGTAGAAAGTATTTGAAGAAGACACCTAATCTCTGACCTTTGGCATCCAAATAAATGCATGCACAGACGTGCACCTATCTACAGGCACAGAATCCAGTCTTGGTCTTCAGGCATTCAAAGTCCCAAGGACTTTTCCCAGAGGTACATGCATAGCAAGTAGCAGAGTCTTAACCTTGACCAGTGGCCAAAACCACGATGGCAGACAGCCTGAAGCAAGGCCTAGAGTTCCTCAGAGAGTTACCTCATTCTGTTGTATGTCCTGGAACTGCACAAGTCATGGAATTATAGCCACAGAAATGAAGGTGGCAGCCAGAGACTTTTTGGGTGCCTGGCCAGCAGGTGGGCACACAGCCAAGACCTGCATATCCAGATAGATGCTGCAGCCTAGGTTAGTAACTGTGGAGCACATGACCCAGGGTCAAAGAAGCAAATGGGTATACCTTCACTCAGAAGCTCTGTTTGGACCATCCCTCCAATCTCCAAAGTGTCTGTCCATCTCCAAACAGGGTGCCCGATCTCTGAATTCCCATTAGCCTCCTAGTATATATATATATCTTAGATTAGCAGTCAGTCAGTTTCAGGCTTGCAAGAAGATACCTTATCAAGATTAAGCTGGTCTAGAGCATGCTTCCCAATGATGAAATAGCATTTCTGTTCTCCAGGTCAAACTCTGACCTGGAGGTCTCTGGGATTGAGGTTCTGATATGGCTATGTATCAGATGGCACACAAACTAAGCATCCAAGAAGAGAAAAATATATAGAAATGATTATTTCATTCTGAAGCAATAGTTCAGATGTCGATGGTCCAAGGTTGGCTGGTGACTCTGTTTCTGGCTCATGGGGTCTCCTAGGATGGCTCCTTCTACTTCACATTTCTTCTGGAGGGCTGGCCTCATCCATAATCCTACTCAATGTTGGCACTGCCAACATTTTGGGACTGGGTAATACTTTTTTATGATGGGCTGCCCTTTGCTAGTATAGCTTATAGCAGTGTCTCAGACCTCTAGCCACTAGCTGCTATGGCTCATGGTGCTCCCCTCTGGTGCATGGAATCCTCATTCTAGCCCACTGTTTGAAAGGGAAGAGAGAAAAGGCTTCCTGAGGAGTTTCCATTCAGAAGGCTGTGACCCTGATGCTCAGAGCCCTTCTTCCATTCACAGCCATTAGCACAGACTTGACCTCCATCTACCCCTCCCTCCCTGTCAGGGAGGCTGGTCAGTGTCTCCACCTGAGTGTCCATGTGCAGGGCTGATGCTCAGAGGTTTAGTGAAAGCAGATGGGGAAAATAGATTGTTAGGGCCAGGGCAGTCTCTGCATCCATCATTAACTTCAGAGGGTTATCCATCCTTCAGAGGGTTTTGCTAGAAGCAGAGCAAAGCAGAAATAGTATGGGTTCAAATTACTGAAGTAGGATGTGTAATGACAATGACAAATACAATGACATGTATACACATGCAATATACATGACATATAACACATGCAGCATATGTGCACATCCATATACAAATGTTTTATTTATATATATGCATATGTATATGTATATTTATATATGTATATGTATATATATTTTTATTGTGTTCTTTAGAGATGGGAACCTAGAGCAGACAGAGGGTGGAGAAAAAGCCAAGGGTGCTATCTTTAGTGGCAGAGGGTGCTCTTCAGAGCTGTTGTCCAGTCTGGGTCACAGAGATTGGCATGTGAGCTGGCTATCCGCTCTTGAACCCATTATACAGAAGAAATAACTGAGAGTTGAAAATAAACAAAGGCTTGTGAGCATGACAATGTCAGCCTGTTAAGTCAGCCCTCAGAAAACTGAGGCTGGGGCGTCAGGAGTTCCATACCATCGTGGGTTATGTGGTTAAGTTTTTGGTGAGACTGATCAGTCTATGGTTTTAATAGATGTTTGTCCACTTCCTAGCTCTTGGCTGTGCTGATTTACTCAATCCTTCTCAGTTCCTTTATATGCAGTATAAGATTAGGGGTGTCACCCATCCCAGGGTTTAGAAATGGGAATAGTGGAAAATGTACATATCCTCCATACCAAAAGCTCTCTAAGTGCACTCAAAGAACATTCCTGAAGCCCAGAGTTAAGAGTCCATCTGTCAAACCAACAAGAGTCACAAAAACAAAGAAACATACAAACAGAAAACATAATCAGCAATCTCACACCTGTAAGCCAAGCAGCCAGGAGGCTGAGACCTTGAAAATTCAAGGTCAGCTTGGGTTACATACTGAGATACCTTTTTAAAAAAGTAATACAGGTGTGGTGGTGCATACTTTTAATCCCAGCACTTGAGAGATAGAGACAGGTGGATCTCACTGAGTCAAAGGATAACCTGGGCTACATAGCGAGACCCTGTCTCCCCCCAAAAAGCAGGGGACATAAATTAGGAGAAAAGGAGGTAGAAAAGAAGTGAGGGAAAGGGAAGAGAGGGAAAGCTTCACCTCCAAAAACATGTTCTGAAGGGCAAGTGCAGACATTTGGTTTTCAAAGCTTTACCTGGCTGGCTCTGATGAGCAGCTGGGTGAACCTCCAGGATCTTATTCCATTTTTTCCAATGGTCTCCCATTTCAATCTGTTCTTTTGCCTTCCTTTGGCCATTCCAGCCTCAGTCCTTTCTCCAGCCAGATGTTAATGAGCATTTACAACTCTATCCAACTCTGTCAACCTTCCTTCCCCCTGTAATTCTGATCCAGAGCTCTCCTCTTAACTCTTGTCTTCCTTGTGTGTGTACTGAGTGGGCTCCTGGGGTAAATCACAGACAAGGTTCACAGCATTTAGCTGTACAGTCCTGCCTTCCTGGACCACCCTGTCACAGCTGGTTTACTCTGCCCTTCGCTTTGTGTGGAGAAGGATAAAGTAGGAACCAGTCTCAGGGGAATGCTATGGGGAAGATTGGAGACAGCTAACTGTACAGGAGCAGTGAGCCAAGAACCCCAGGGCAGAGGACTTCCATGGCCAGAACAATGCCGCCACAGATGGTGACTGCTTCCTGGACAATCTTTGCAAAGCTCAGTTCCTTCAGGCAGACTTTGGATGGCTGCTGAGATACAGAGCTAAGTAATCCACAGAGAAAAAAAAAAAAAAAGGATTTCTTCTCCAGAGCACAGTAGGTGGTTTACTCTACCAAGGCAACTACACATTTGTGCAAAGACAGATCGCAGCATAAGGCTGTTGGCACAGAGACACCATACTAGAAATCTCTAAAAATACTAGAATGATTCAGTACCAGAAACAACCAGGTCAGGGTCTGGTTTCTCAGCATAGGTGTTAAAGGTTCTTGAAGGCTGACTAGACTTTGCAGCTACTTCAAGGACCTGCTAGGTTAGTGGTTCTCAGCCTGTGGGTCACGACCCCCACAGGGGTCACATATCAGATATCCTGGCATATCAGATGTTTACATTACAATTCATAACAGTAGAAAAATGACAGTTATGAAATAGCAACAAAAAATAATTTATGGTTGGGGATCACCAGAACATGGGGAACTGTCTTAAAGGATTTTAGCTAGGAACCACTGCTCTGGGTGTTTGGGAGTGTCTGGGTCAGTGTGGACTCTAGAGCCCACAGAGGAAGACTGACAAGTCACAGAAATGCTATTCAATCCGCCTACCAATGTGTACACTGTTTTCTTCTTTGTTTAGCTCAAAGTATTTCATTGACAAATAAACCTTGTCAACGCACAAGGCTTCAAGTGTGATGAATTGATTTATACGCATATGAAGTGGTGATATGTGTGTTCCATATGTAACTTTGTATTCTTCCTCTCATGGAATGGAATGTATTCCCTCTGCCTTTGAATCTGCAATGGCTGTGTCATGTGATCTAGTCCTCAGAGCATGGTGGAAGTCACATGTGATACTTCCAAGACCCAAGGACTTTTGCACGACTACACTCATCCTTACATCCTGACTGCAAATTATAAGCCCAAGCCAGCTTGCTGTAAGTTAGTCACATATAATGAGTACATTTGTAAAGTGCCCCATAAAAAGGTCTGGCCAGTGTCAGCCAAAAAAAAACTTGATCGTTACCATCACGGGTATATCTGTGAGCCCTGACAAGTCTAGTCCAGCCAAGGCACATGTCCAAGAGGTAAGCATTAGTCAGATTAGCCACTGGACTTTGTGTTTTTGCGTTCTATAGCAACAACTAGCTAAAATACCAGGTTAAGGCCATTATGCATGGGGCTTGCATCTCTGAATCAATGTGGCATCCTACCATTCCCCATAGGCTGCTAGAAGCTCTACCTTTTGTGGTGTCCTTGAGGACGTCTCTGTATGTATGAAGTCATCAATCTCATGGAGCCCCAGAAACACTCAAGGAGCAGAGGTAGGCTTGGTCACCAGCACTGCAGCTGTGTGATGGGCTCCAGGACAGAAGGCATAGACAGCTACCCCACCAGAGCCTCTAGCATCCAGTACTGCATGTTGCTTTGAGGGAAAAAAAATCAAAATGAGTCTCAGCTGAGCTGCCCACCTCTTGCAGAAATCCATAGACATGACATCATTCTAGCAGAAGTGCCCTCCCCATGTCTCACTCCAGGGACAGCCCCACCGGATGGAAAGGTGTAGAGAAAGGAACAGGGTACTCCATCACATGGCACAGAACACTCTCTGACAGATGAGTCTAAGTACATAGATGAGATCAGACCTTCCCAATCAAAATCTACGTGCTGGGGTAACACACTAGCCACAAATTATTATGCTCTGGAAATAACAAGAGGACCAAAGATGGGGTCTAAATGGTCTGGATGTGTCTACTTGGCCTGCCTTGTGGTTGACTGGCACACTATGGGAGGGGTATGGTATTGTAGTCGAAGACACAGCTATGGAGCCCAACTACCTCAGCTTGGATCCTTGGCTGCTTCAACAGTTAGATACAACACTAACCTCCTCACACCTGTTGTTTCTTCATATATAAAACATGGATATAGTAGTAATTATCTGAACAGGTCACTAGAGGAAAATATACAAGTTAATGCCAAGTGCCTGACAGACATGGAGTCGCATGTGTGTGCTAGGGTCATGATTTTGCCCAAGGGGGACTCACCTAACCACAGTACACATTAGACCCTCATTTCACACAGCCATGTGCCTTACATGGTCACATGGTGACAACATTGAGGTTAAGTGAGATCCGCAATGAATTCCATCCCAAAGCGGGTTGTACAGTGACTGTGTCCTCTCGTTTTTTCACTGGGGTTGTCAAAGCTCATGAAGGAAGTCCCTTATCCAGGTTATGTGGGTGGTGATATATGGCAGTCAGAACTGGATCCTGGCTGGCTCTGCTCTCTCCGCACCATCGATAGTGTAGAAACTCAAGTGCCTGTAAGTCAGTCACAGGATGAAATGTGTGAGCTGCCATACCTGGCCGCCCCTCTTTCTGCATTGATGTGGTTCAGTTGCATAATAAACAGATGTTCAGGGTGGTTACTTACTTAGAGACAATTGCTCTCACTCTGTGGTTCCTGAAACACAAAATTGGCCCAGATTCCTTCAGACTCTTCAGTAAGCAACTTGAGGACACACACCTCCAGATTCAGAATAGTACTGATCCCTAGGCTCGGTGCTGGGAGGACAGCAGGGATGGGTAAGAACTGAGAGGTAGATTTTTTTTTAAAGGGGGGAACACTCTTCACACACACACACACACACACACAGATGAAGATAGGAGATAAATCTCATGATTTATGTGACATCTCCAGATACACAGTTCCTAGTCTCAGGCTCACAGGTAAAGAATGTTGGGATTGCAGAAAATGGAATAAATGGATGGGAACTGGAAAGATGGCTCAGTGGTTAGGAGCACTGGCTACTCTTACAAAGAACCTGGTTCCAATTCTCAGGTCCCACATGGTAGCACAGAACTACACGTAAATCCAGTTCCTGGGGGATCTGATACCCTCTTAGGGCCTCTAAGTGTACCAGGCATGCACATAGTGTACAGACACATACGCAGGCAAACACTCATACACAGAAAATGAAAATACATCTGTTTTAAAAAATAAAATTAGGCATCAATGGGTATAATGTTAAAAACAAAGGAGAAGGAGGAGCTAGAAGAAGGCACCCCAAAAAGTATGCTGGGTTTATATAAAGGTCAACAGCAGCCAGAAATACCCTGTAATGATAAAGGTCAGGACTTTGGTTTCAACCCAGCTGAGGTGGTTAAGTGGGATAAAGGTACTTGCCACCATGACTGATTACTGGGTCTTCTGGCAATATCTTTGGGTAAGGTTACGGTTTAACAGTGATGTGTTTCTGAGTAGACTTGTTTGGTTGTCAACTTGACGCACTTGAGAAGAGAGAACCTCAGCTGAAGAGTTGCCTCCATCGGACTGGCTTGTGAGGATATGTGGGCGACATTTTCTTAATCGCTAATTGATGTGAGAGGGCTCAGAACAGCGTGGAGGCTGCCATCCTTGAGCAAGTGGTCCTGAACTGTATCCAAAAGCTAGTCAAACAAGAGCATGTGAGTGAGCCAGCCAGCAGCGTTCCTCCATGGCCTCTGCATCAAGTACTTGCTTGAACTCCTCCCCTGACTTCCTTCAGAGATAGACTGACCTGTAAGATAAAATAAACCCTTTCCTCCCCCAAGTTGCTTTGGGTAATGGTGTTTATCACAGCAACAGAAAGAAATCTATCTTATTCTGAAATAGCAATCAAGTGGCAAAGTTTCTGCCCCTTACCCTCTACATTAGCTGCTTGCTGCTGCTATAACACAATACCTGGCAGAAGCAGTGGAAGAAAGCAAGGGTTTACTTCAGCTCACAGTTCAAAGGCACACTCCATCATAGTTGGGAAGGCATGGCAGCAGGAGCATGAGGCAGCTGGCCACATCTGCAGTCAAAGCAAAGAAAACTGGACACTGGTGCTCAGCTCATCTTCTCCTTGAGTCCAAGACTCTACCTCATGGGTCTTTCCATATTATATTAACCCAATCTAGGAGCTCCCTTACAGACATGCCCAGAGGTTTGTCTTCTAGGTGATTTTAGTTCCTGTCAGGGTGACAATCAATATAACCATCACATTCACTTTTTCTGGTTTCAATAATGACTGTTTAAAGGTGTTTTGTTTGTTTGTTTGTTTGTTTTACTACATATGACTTGTCATTGTCCTATCACCATGAAGAGACACCATGACCAAGGCAACTCCTATAAATTAAAGCATTTAATTGAGGTTTGCTTACAGTTTCATAGATTTAGTTCATTATCTTCAAGGTAGGAAGCATGACAGACATGGAAACTGAGAGATCTACATCTAGATCCACAGGCACCAGAAAGACAGAATTACTGAGCCTGGCTTGGGCTTTTGAAAACCCCAAAGCCCACACCCAGTGACACACTTCCTCCAACAAGGCCACACCTCCTAATCTTTCTCCAGTAGTGCCACTCCCTAATGACCACACATTTAAATATGTGAGCCTCTTGGAGCCATTCCTATTCAAACCACCATAGCATGTATTTATGGAGTGGAAGACAGAAATGTACACTCAAATGCAGATAACTACAGAAGCCAGAGGAGGACAGTGGATCTCCTAAATATGGAGTTACAGGCTGTTGTGAGCTGCCTGACTTGGATTTCAGAAAACTAAACTCTTGTGTCTTTAGCTAGGTCAGCCAGTGCTCTTAATCACTGGGTCATATCTCCAGCCCCAGTGGTAAATTTTAGTAAGCTCAGCTCCTAATTCTCACACGTCATCTTCAGTAAATTCTCCCATCTTTTTCCCACGTGGTCTACAAATTACAGAAAAAAAATCACAAAGCAAAGCCTGCAGACAGTCATACTTTAGCTAGTAACTGATGCCTTTGAGCAAATAAAAATTTTTGAGACTTGAGAGCAAGTAGGCATCATGGCAACACCCTGTCCATTATGCCACAGATAAATAATATGCCTCGCCTACACATTGCTGTCTGATTAATAAGATAACGTGGGGTGTAGGCACAGTGGGCAACAGAAAAATGGAATTGCTCTCAGGTACTCAGTGTGGGAGGAGATGCCTCAAGAGCTCCAGCAGCAACAACAAAAGGCACCCATTTCCAACCATCCAAGATGCTGTGGCTACACAGAAAGTCATGGCCCCCTCTGCAGGTGGTTTGTGATCATTTTAAGTATCAATGTTGGTTTATGTTGTATTATCTTTTAATCCCAAACCAGGGTTTCTACTGTGTCTTTAACCAATTAGTTCCCAGATGAAAGACACACACACACACTTATATTTACAATAAGTCTTAAACAGCATAAGAGCTGAGCAGATAACTACCCTCTATGTTATTAGAATCTACTTTCCTATCGATAGATAACCATAAGTTATGACTTACTGTGTTTTCTCTGGGCTACTCTGGCCATGTTTTCATGAGTCACCCACGGGGGCTTCTTCCTCCACCTTCTCTCCCTCGTGGTTCTCCTCTGACCCAAAGCCCAGAAAACCTAACCCCACCTATGTCTCTTCTACCCAACTATTACTTGTTGGCATCTTTATTTACAAATCAGAAATAACTTGAGGCAGGGTCCCTTGAGTCTACATGCAGACTCCAGGTCTCAGGAGCCCGCACTTAGCATTACAATAGACATCAAGACCAAACCTCAAATGGTTTGCTTTGGGCAAGACATAGAAAGTAAGGGGTTAACTGCTACAACCCAACTCCCTGGGTTTAATTCCAGGTCCTCCCATGTTCTTCACAGCAAGCTATTATTTACCAAACTTCTATCTGGGAGTCAAATATAATGACGAAGATAGAATTCTTCTTCAGTGTTTGGAGGGGCCCTGTGGACTGCCTGAGCAGTACCTTCTTATCCTCAGACCCTGAGTATTTCCAAAACATGTTGCCTCTTTTTTGCTAAAACAAAATAAACAATATTTGATGATGCAAAGCTTGTTGGAGGCATTTGGTGTTCCTGGCTATAATCAACAGAGATTTCTCCCTTATCAGTGGATCAGGGTGCCTGGGAAATGACTGGAGCTGAGTCTCGAGGAAATGAATGGAAACCAGGAGGACCACAGAGAGCAAGACCCTGGATGACACCATTAACCACGCACACACAGATGTAACCTCGCACTTCTCTTCCTACATGTCCTGTGTGTGTGCCAACACCCAGCTTTTTGCACACAAGTTCTGGGGATTAAATTCAGGTTCTTGTGCTTGCAAGGCAAGTAGTTGGCTGGCTGAGCCATCTTCACATCTACTCCCTGCACATCATATTCAAGAATCAGAATTCCCAGAGAAAACCTCAAACTGAACAAGCCTAAGCTATGTACCCACACTCAGATGTCAGAGGAACAACCCCTGCTCCCCTACCCCTGCCTCTTGCCCCCCAACAGAGTCTTCAACCTCCACAGCAGACAGCAGCACAGTGATGACTTTCCTGACAGGTTCCCTGGCCTTGGCCATCACAAAGGGACATGACTTCCAACAATGTCCTATGGACATTTCCCATGGGACTGTTTCAAATGGGGCTTTAATGTTACTTCTCCCTCCTTCTATGCCCACCTGTACCACATACACACCACATCCCAATCCTGCCTCCATTTAACCATTCCTGTTCCACGATTCCCGGTTTAACCCTTTATAGCTCTCTTCTGGCTGCCCTCCCTTGAGACCCATCCTTCAAGGCTCCTTAGTAATTTCCTGATCTCTGTGGGCATTCCAAGTGAAACCCACACATCTGAAAAGTCAAACAGCCACAAAGGAGAGGAAGGGAGTGACATTTGTCTTTCAGGAGAGCCACTCTGCCTGACCTGGGAGAATAGAAGTCCTAGACCTTGCCTTTTGCTGTCATAGAATTTTAAGTAGCTTCCGGTTTCCATCTGTGGCTGGGGACCTCTGCCTGGGCTAGCAGGGCTCCATACCTAAAAAGCGCCAGGAGAAAGCTAGACTCTCAGGAGTGTGGACAAACTCACACTCCTGCTCAGAGGGACCCACCTGGAATACCAGGACACAGATACTGAGGAGTGGGCTTCTGGTTTCTTTCGGTGGCCAGGGAACTGATCCTGTGACACAGGGCTCCATACTCAAATAGTGCCAGGAAAGAGCTGGTATCCCAGAAGTGCTGCCACACCCTCAAGCACAGGGAAGACCACCACTTCAGTTCAAATTCACTGGATGAAGAGGGACCCTTGCAGAGCCATCAGAGCACAGGAAACAAGGGACAGCTGAGGACTAGATCCTTCTGGTTTCTGTCTGCACCCCAGAGCTGACCCTGTACCCAGCTCTCCAAACCCAAATTCCTCTCAGAGAGAACTGGTCTTCAAGGAGTATTGATACAGAGGCTTGCAGGAGAGACAAGCCACAGTCAGAGAGAGTAAGACCAGCTAACACCAGAGATAACCAGATGGTGAAAGGCAAGGGCAAGAACATAAAAAACAGAAACCAAGACTATTTGGCATCATCAAAACCCAGTTCTCTCACCACAGTGAGCCCTGGATACCCCAACACACCAGAAAAGCAAGACTCGGATCTAAAATCACATCTCATTATGATGATAAAAGATTTTAAGAATGAAATAAATAACTCTCTTAAAGAAATACAAGAGAACACAGGTAAACAACTAGAAGCATTTAAAGAGGAAACACAAAAATCCCTTAAAGAATTACAGGAAAACACAACCAAACAGGCAAAGGAAATGAACAAAACCATCCAGGAACTAAAAACGGAAATAGAAACAATAAAGAAATCACAAAGGGAGACAACCCTGGAGTTAGAAAACATAGGAAAGAGATCAGGAGTCATAGATGCAAGCATCACCAACGAAATACAAAAGATAGAAGAGAGAATCTCAGGTGCAGAAGATACCATAGAAAACATTAACTCAACAGTCAAAGAAAATGCAAAATGCAAAAAGCTCTTAACCCAAAACATCCAGGAAATCTAGGACATAATGAGAAGATCAAACCTAGGGATAATAGGTATAGAAGAGAGTGAAGATTCCCAACTTAAAGGCCCAGTATATATCTTCAACAAAATTATAGAAGAAAACTTCCTTAACCTAAAGAAAGAGATGAACATAAACATTCAAGAAGCCTACCAAACTCGAAATAGATTGGACCAGAAAAGAAATTCCTCCCATCACATAATAGTCAAAACACCTAATAAACAAAACAAGCAAAGAATATTCAAAGCAGTAAGGGAAAAGGGTCAAGTAACATATAAAGGCAGACCTATCAGAATTACACCAGACTTCTCACCAGAGACTGTGAAAGCTAGAAGATCCTGGGCAGATCACAGACAGATCCTAAGAGAACACAAATGCCAGCCCAGGCTGCTATACACAGCAAAACTCTCAATTACCATAGATGATGAAACCAAAATATTCTATGACAAAACCAAATTTACACAATATGTTTCCACAAACCCAGCCCTACAAAGGATAATAGATGGAAAACACCAACTCAAGGAGGGAAACTACACCCTAGAAAAAGCAAGAAAGTAATCTTTCAACAAACTCAAAAGAAGATAGCCACAAAAACATAAAAATAACATCGAAAATAACAGGAAGAAACAATCACTATTCCTTAATATCTCTTAACATCAATGGACTCAATTCCACAATAAAAAGACATAGACTGACAGACTGGATCCATAAACAGGACCCAGCATTTTGCTGCATCCAGGAAATACACCTCCATGTTAGAGACAAACACTATCTCAGAGTAAAGAGCTGTAAAACAATCTTCCAGCAAATGGTCCCAAGAAACAGGCTAGAGTAGCCATTCTAATATCAGATAAAATCGACTTTCAGCCAGAAGTCATCAAAAAAGATAAGGAAGGACACTTCATCCTCATCAAAGGGAAAATCTACCAAGAAGAACTGTCAATTCTGAACATCTATGCTCCAAATGCAAGGGCACCCACATTCATAGAAAGAACTTTACTTAATCTCAAAGCACACATTGCACCTAACAAAATAATAGTGGGAGACTTCAACACCCCACTCTCATCAATGGGCAGATCTTGGAAACACAAACTAAACAGAGACACAGTGAAACTAACAGATGTTATGAACCAAGTGGATTTAACAGATATCTATAGAACATTTCATCCTGCATCAAAAGAATATACCTTCTTCTCAGCACCTCATGATACCCTCTCCAAAATGGATCACATAATCGGTCACAATTTGGTCAAGGAAGAAATAAACAAGTTAAAGACTTCTTAGAATTTCATGAAAATGAAATACAACATACCCAAACCTATGGGACACAATGAAAGCAGTGACATAGCTCTGAGTGCCTCCAAAAAGAAACTGGAGAGAGCATGTACTAGCAGCTTAACAGCACACCTGAGAGCTCTAGAACAAAAAGAAGCTAATACACCCAAGAGGAGTAGAAGGCAGGAAATAATCAAATTAAGGGCTGAAGAAACAAAAAGAACTATAGAAAGAATCAACAAAACCAGGAGCTGGTTCTTTGAGAAAATCAACAAGATAGATAAACCCTTAGCCAAACTAACCAGAGGGCACAGAGACAGTATCCAAATTAACAAAATCAGAAATGAAAAGAGAACAGAATCTGAGGAAATTCAAAAAATCATCAGATCCTACTACAGAAGCCAATACTTAACAAAATCGGAAGATCTGGAGGAAATGGACAAGTTTCTAGACAGATATCAAATACCAAAGTTAAGTCAGGATCAGATAAATCATCTAAACAATCCCATAACCCCTAAAGAAATAGAAGCAGTCATTAAAAGTCTACCAACCAATAAAAACCCAGGACCAGATAGATTTAGTGCAGAATTCTATAGGACCTTCAAAGAAGACCTAATACCAATACTCTTCAAACTAGTCCACAAAATAGAAACAGAAAGAACACTACCCAATTCCCTCTATGAGGCCACAGTTACACTGATAACAAAACCTCTCAAAAACCCAACAATAAAAGAAAACTTTAGACCAATTTCCCTCATGAATATCGAAAACTACTCAATAAAATTCTCAAAAACCGAATCCAAAAACACATCAAAATAATCATTCATCACAATCAAGTAGGCTTCATCCTAGGGATGCAGGGATGGTTCAATATCTGGAAATCCATCAATGTAATCCACTACATTAACAAACTCAAAGAAAAAACCCACATGGTCATTTCATTAGATGTTGAAAAGCATTTGACAAAATTCAACATCCCTTCATGATAAAAGTCTTGGAAAGATCAATAATTCAAGGCCCATACCTAAACATAGTAAAAACAATATACAGCAAACCAGTAGCCAACATCAAACTAAATGGAGAGAAACTCGAAGCAATCCCACTAAAATCAGGGACTAGACAAGGCTGTCCACTCTCTCCTTATCTATTCAGTATAGTACTTGAAGTTCTAGCTAGAGCAATCAGACTTCAAAAGGAGGTCAAAGGGATACAAATTGGAAAGGAAGAAATCAAAATATCACTATTTGCAGATGATATTATGGTATACTTAAGTGATCTGAAAAACTCCACCAGAGAACTCCTACAGCAAATTGGCCAGATATAAATTAACTCGAACAAATCAGTAGCCTTCCTCTACTCTAAGGATAAACAGGCTGAGAAAGAAATTAGGGAAATAACACCCTTCACAAAAGTCACAAACAATATAAAGTATCTTGGTGTTGCTCAAACCAAACAAGTGAAAGATCTGTATGACAAGAACTTCAAGTCTCTGAAGAAAGAAATCGAAGAAGACCTCAGAAGATGGAAAGATCTCCCATGCTCATGGATCAGCAGGATTAACATAGTAAAAATGTCCATCTTGCCGAAAGCAATCTACAGATTCAATGTAATCCTCATCAAAATTCCAACTCAATTCTTTATAGACTCAATTCTTCATAAAAAGCAATTCTCAAATTCATTTGGAATAACAAAAAAAACAAGGATAGCAAAAACTATTCTCAACAATCAAAGAACTTCTGGGGGAATCTGCATCCCTGACCTCAAGCTGTACTACAGAGCAATAGTGATAAAAACTGCATGGTATTGGTACAGTGACAGGCAGGTAGATCAATGGTATAGGATTGAAGACCCAGAAATGAACCCACACACCTACAGTCACTTGATCTTTGACAAAGGAGCTAAAACCATCCAGTGGAAACAAGACAGCATTTTCAACAAATGGCGCTGATTCAACTAGCAGTCTACATGTAGAAGAATTGATCCATTCCTATCTCCCTGTACAAAGCTCAAGTCCAAGTGGATCAAGGACCTGCACATAAAACCAGATACACTGAATCTAATAGAAGAGAAAGTGGAGAAAAGTCTCGAACACATGGGCACAGGGGGAAAGTTCCTGAACAGAACACCAGTGGCTTATGCTCTAAGATCAAGAATCCACAAATGGGACCTCATGAAATTGCAAAGATTCTGTAAGGCAAAGGACACTGTCAATAGGACAAAATGGCAACCAACAGATTGGGAAAAGATCTTTACCAATCCTACATTTGATAGAGGGCTAATATCCAATATATACAAAGAACTCAAGAAGTTAGACTTCAGAGAACCAAATAACCCTATCAAAAAATGGGGAACAGAGCTAAACAGAGAATTCTCAACTGAGGAAACCTGTATGGCTGAGAAGCACCTAAAGAAATGTTCAACATCCTTAGTCATCAGGGAAATGCAAATCAAAACAACCCTAAGATTCCACCTTACACCACTCAGAATGGTCAAGATCAAAAACTCAGGTAATAGCAGATGTTGGCGAGGATGTGGAGAAAGAGGAACACTCCTCCATTGCTGGTGGGAATGCAAGCTAGTATAACCACTCTGGAAATCAGTTTGGCATATCCTCAGAAAAATGCATGTAATACTACCTGAGGACCCAGCTATTCCACTCCTGGGCATATACCCAGAAGATGCTCCAACATGTAATAAGGACGCATGCTCCACTATGTTCAGAGCAGCCATATTTATAATAGCCAGAAGCTGGAAATAACCCAGAAGTCCCTCAACAGAAGAATGGATACATAAAATGTGGTACATTTACACAATGGAATACTACTCAGTTATTAAAAACAATGACTTCATGAAATTTGCAGGCAAATGGGTGGAACTTGCAAATAGCATCCTGAGTGAGGTAACTCAGTCAGAAAAGAAAGAACATGGTATGTACTCACTGATAAGTGGATATTAGCCCAAAAGTTTGGAATACTCAAGATTCACTTCACAGCAACCATAGGGCTGAATGTGAGGTCCCAGATGGAGGCGTTGGAGAAGGGATTGAAGGAGCTGAGGGAGCAACGGTGTCAACTGGCCTGACCCCCTCCCCCGTGCTCAAGGAGACTGGACCACCAACCAAAGAATATACATGGAGGGACCCATGTTTGAGGCCACATATGCAGCAGAGGAGAGTCTTGTTGGCCATCGGGGGCCTGAGGGTGTTGGAATGCCAGGGAGGGAAGATGGGAGTGGGTGGTTGCATGGGGAAATACCCTCATAGTGGAAGGGGTAGGGGGTTTCCAAAGGGAAGTCCTGGAAAGAAGGAAACATTTGAAATGTAAATAATGTATCCAAAAAAAAAAAGAATTTTAAGCAAACCTTGAGCCTAAATGGTGCAGACTTTTCCTTTTTCTTCCTTTGTCCACTCCTTCCCAGTTTCCAGACTTGATGAATTACTGACACTGAAAGCCGTGGGGGTTGCCTTTTGTTTCCTGGGCTCGAATGAACAAAGGGAGCATCCTCAAGCCAGGCCATTGTGTGAGTGTCTGCTCTGTGTGTCACAGAGGAGCTGTTGTAACAGGACAGTGAGCTGTTGTTAAACAGGATGCAGGACGGCTGCTTGCAGAATTCACCTCACCTACAAGAGTTGTGACTGCTCCATTAAACTTGTGTAGAACACCCTGTCTTTTTTTTTCTAAGTCAGCCAGAATCTGTTTCACACAGATAATATTTCAAGCATAAGAAAAAAAAGAGGTTGCTTGTTCTAAAGAATAGAAATTATTTGGTGTGATTTATAGATTATAGATTAGGCACTTTCTCTCCTTTCATTAATGGGCATTTTCAATGTATAAATTACTAAATGGCTACAGCCATTAAGCTATTCTTGAAAATTAAAAAACAAAACAAAACAAAAACTTAAAACCCAAACAAACCCTGTTGGACGAGAGAGAAAGTGCTCAGAACTTAGGTTAAATTTCATGTGTATGACCGTGTGTAATTCCAGTTCCAGGGTATCTGGCCTCCCAAGCACCAGGCACACAGGTAGTGCACAGAAGAATAAGCAGGTAAACCTCACATACATATAAAACAAATAATTAAAAAACAAAATAAACAAAACACTGCCCAGCTTTGCTAGGCAGGCTTGGATTTCCTCCATCAGCAGCCAGCTGTCTCTCACTGAAGAAACACTAAACACAGACACAGGTATGTGAACAATTAATGCTTATCAGTGTGAGAGATGTTTTTGAGGTGATTTTTTATTTTAATCTATGGGAAATTCATACATGTAGACAATGAAATGTGGCCATATGTGTGCGCGCGCACACACACACACACACACACACACACACACAATTTCCCCCCAATTCATTTAGATCCCCCACAGCACAACCACCTCCTACCTTCATGTCTTTTTTAATAACCCACTGAGTTCAATTATGTTGCCCACAGGTTCATGGGCATGGGGGCTACCCAGAAGCCCCTAATAGCCCCTCAGATAGGGGCAGGGCCTCAAGAGATACTCCTCAATCCAGGTTGCATGTTTGACTAGTTTGGTCTAGTGCAGGTCTTATGCAGGTAGCCATAGCAATTATTAGCTATAGTTCATTAGTGCAAGGGCCATGCTGTGTCTGGAGAAAGCACTTCACAGCTCTCCTCCTCATCCTCTGACTCTTACATTCTTCCCACCTCCTTTTCCACAATGTTCCCTGAGTCCTGATGGAGGGATGTTGATATAGGTACCCCATTTATGGCTTAGCTCTCACTCTCTTATTCTCCACACTTGGACCAGTTGTGAGCCTTTGCTTTAACCACTGCCCATACAAGAGAGCTTCTCTGGCCAGGGTTGAGAGCAGCTAGAGTCTATGAGTGTAACTCTAAATAGAATGCCAGTTGACAGCATGACTGTTGAGCAAACTAACACTAGTTGGTTCCACCCAGGGCCTGTGAACTGGACATTTGACTATGTTTACATAGTCTTCAAGTACCATGGGTTTCAGTTTCTCCACTTTAGGAAACATCCAGAACTATGTGTAGTAGTTTAAAAAGGAATCCCTCCTTCTCTACCACCAAGCTCATATATTTGAATGCTTGATCACCAGGGAGTGGCAGTTTTAGGAGGCATGGCCTTATTAGACGAAATGTGCCATTGGGGGTAGGTTTTGAGGTTTTAAATGCACAAGCTAGGCTTGAATGCTCTATCTATCTATCTATCTATCTATCTCTTCTTGCTGCCTTCCAATCTTGATGTAGTGAAGAGGTCAGTTCAGGACCTTTGGAAAATTCCACCAGACCCCTCCCCTCCTGGAAGAAAAAGGTCATGTAACACTTAGGCACCCCTCTCCTCTAGAAAGGAGAGGCTAATTCCTTTCCTAAGACCACAGGGGATGGGGAGGGACAGACCAACCATTGTCCACCTGCAGGTGGGGGAGGCTCAGAGCACATAGACACATTCTGCAGGGTGGACTGACCATTGGCCACCTACAGACAGGAGAAGTCCTTGCCACCTCATTCCTTAAAGACCAATCAGTTTAAAAGTCACACTGTTCTGCCAGTCACATTGTGCCTAATGGCTGCTGTTCTTAAAACTGTATAGAAACTCGCCAAATGGGCTGCATGGGGTCGTTTTCTCACTCCTTCATGTGCAAGGTGACCCCAGCATGCTGGAACAATAAAATTCCTCTTGTGTTTGCATCGATCCCCGACTCCAAGTTGTTCACTTAGGGATCTCCGTTAAGTTAAAGCTCGCCAGAGTAGAACTCTTGGATTCTCCTCCAGTACCATGTATGTCTGCAGGCAACCATGCTTCCTGCCATGATGATAATGGACTAAACCTGTAAGCCAGCCCCAATAAAATGTTTGCCTTTATCTGAGTTGTCATGGCCATGGTGTCCTTTCACAGCAATAAAACTCTAAGACATTAGGGAGATAGCTCAGTCTGTAGCTTACCCTGTAAACACCAGGGACTGATTCCAATTCCCAGAATATCACCTTTTTTAAAAGCCAGGTGTGGTAGTACCAAGTTATAATCCCAGCACTGGAGAGGTAGAGATAGGGGGGTGGCTAAGGTTTGCTGGTCAGCTAGCCTAGTCTACTCAGTGAATTTGTGCTTGAGGAGTGACAGCCACATACACACAGGAACACACAACCATGCATTCCCCCCCTACCCCAGCACAAATGAAAATAACCACAGGATGAATGACAGTCATAACCCAGGATGGTCCCTTATTTTGCAGTTGATAAATTTATCACTTATTGCATGGCTGAGAGGCTAAGGTGGCAAGGATCATAAGAACTCAACCACCATCTGTCAATTTCAGTTGGGTTCAGAGATTCAAAGCCCCAAGCTGTCCAAGATACAACCACCAACACAACAGGAGTCCATCTGAGAAGACTGGTACAAAGGAGATTGGCTGGGTTCCTAGTCTGCTCTCTTTCCCCACATCCACACAGACACTAAAAGCAGAGATGAATATGCATGAGTGGGAGGGGGATGCTCAGGCCACACCTCTTGCAGTCCTTCCCCTCTGAGACTGCTAGCCCCCCTTTGAGAGTGCTGTCTGTGAATCTCTAGCCTGGGGACTCCAAGGTGTCTGGATTTCTCACTTGGAAAATTGGATTTACAGGTTCTGACACAAGATAAAAACGCCAGTGGCTATTGGAGGTCAGGCACTCACTCTCCCCATGCCATCTCCTCTCTTCTAGAAGACCTGGCCTTAGGCTTGGCTCTGCCACAACCCCATCTTCCTTCTTCAGATGCCTATTAGAAGGGACTTGTTCTCCCCTCTCAGGGATCCAGCTCCTTTTAGTTCCCTACCCCATCCCCCACCCTGCTGTCTGTGGCACTGTGGGCTAAGCCCTCCTCAATTTCCACACCATGTTGTCATCTGTCTCTTTGTGCATTGCATTAATAACCCTTCTAATAAACTTCTTGCCTCCAACAATCCATTTCTGTGCCCTCTTCTACCTCGCAGGTGAGACTTAGGGCTCCATTCTGATGGCTCAATACTCATACGACTTAATACGCGCTTCACATGTAATCCCTGCCAATCAAGACAGGCTCCGTCAGAGGGCACAGCCATTGTGGACTGTTTGCCACCTGTAATTCTACCACCTTTTCTTGACAGCAACATCCCAAATTGGCTCAGGGAAGGGAGAAGGCTCCTATCTCCAGGATGCAGCCTAGTGGGTTGTTCCACTGAAGAGAAAGGCAGGGTTTCTACCTTAGTACTCTGAGGGTCCAGCCATCAGTTTTCCTCCTCTGCCCCTGCTCTGGGACCATAATCTTTCCTGCCCACTTTTATCCTGGGTTTTCAGCTAACTGTTCTATTTTATAAGAAACCCAACAGCCCTTTAATAACACCCATTTCCATTTGGTTTGTCAAAATCCATGGCAACCAAGGGACTTTGGATAACCTCAAAATAGGAGAACCCCTAATCTCCAAGAAATGATATGTCAACCCAGGACATTAGCATCAAGCCACTCTGTACAAGAAATCAGCCATGTGCAGAAATGTTTCTCCAAATGTTTCTGGAAATACAACCAGGGTAGAAGGATGTGAGCAGTTCTCTATGCCTTCAGGTGGCATCAGCCAGGGTGAGAAATCGCTACCTTTAAGACTCTTAGCATGTTATTTTTAAAAATTGGTTGAAACAAAAGAGAGCCTTTGTCCCCTTGCTCTGGTCAGTTGCTTCTGGTCACCTTCAGAATCCAGAAAAGTGAAGTGGTTCTTGACAGCCCACTGTCCCATGAACAACCAGAAAAATCTATTCAGATATGACTTTTGTTTTAGAATATAGGCCTTTTGCTTTATTTTATTTAAATAAGTTAATGAGGAACTGATGCAAGTAAGTCATGTGACTGTTGCTTGGGCGTTAGAACCCTGTAGATTGGAGCTTGACCATAGGCCATCTCCAGCACTCACAGGCCAGAGGTGTCAGTCAGCCCTTTGGTCAGGGTCAGGGTCATAGGATAGGAAAATGCTGTTCTTCCACTAGAACATTCCATTATCATGTCTCCTTCTGGGAGTACCAGTACCTTCCAGACACTGTGGGAAAAAAGCCCCTGCCTCCTAGCTGAAATCTCTGCACTCACTCCTCTGTGGTTCTTGCTCTAGGAGACACACAGATATATGTAAAGGCCACAGATTAAACCCTTGCTAAACACAGAGCTAATTACTGGATTGTAATGACATTCCAGCCCTTGCCACAGCTATAAGATCCTGGTTACATGGTCTGCCTTAGGTCCTCATCTCTCTGCATCACCTCCCTTTGTCCCCATCAGCAACCACTGTCCTTTGGATACCTGCCCTGAGTCCTGGAAGGGTTTTGTTCCTTGCTAGGTCCTCAGTGGAAGTTTGTGGGTGTGACTCAGGATAGATCTTGAATCCTCCATTGAGAGGCTGGAGGTGTGTGCTCAGAGGTAAATGTTGGACTTGGAGGTGCTATGAGAACAGGGGATTGGGGAGTGTCTCACTCTTATGTCTAGGATCTGGGATTTCCTGGATGCGGGCAAGTGATGAGTTTTGAGTCAATGACTACATTCTATGTCCTCATCAATATTCAAGTCATAAATCCATTATCTCTGAACCCATCTGCACATGGCAGCAACTGGCTCACTCTGCTGGCAGGTTTGTGTCTCTGTTTGCAGCTTGCCATGGACTCACCATTGTTCATACCAATATGGTTATTATTCTGCATTAGATTTATTCGATTTTACTTTATGAGTGAGTGTTTTGCTAGCATGTATATATGTGCCCTGCTTGTGTATTTAGTACCACCTCAGAGAGCTGGACCTAGGGCCTCCCTTGTTCATCCTGGGTAATCACTGTATTCCAGAGCCACAGTGAACTCTTGACTTTGCACGGTGAGTGAGCACAGGGTGATTGCAGTGGGACTTTCTTAAGGCCACTGTGAGGAGGAAACACAATGACCTTGAACTCCCTTTCCCATAGTTTTCCCAACTAGAGCAGGACTTTGGACCCTAATAGGTTTCCCTTGATTAAAGCCAGTCTAGAGCCAGTGGGCATGGCTAACACATTTATAATGACACTGGTAGGACACCTGCCCTCCAACAAGCTGGCCAGCCATCTGCCCAGTCTATAATAAAAATGGCTCTTGCTTTTCCTGGAAGGCCCTGCCTCCTTCCAGCTCACAGATACCAAGAGGGACATCTCACTGGTAAGCCAAGCCTGATATCTGGTGCCCCACAGTGAGGGTGGGGGAGGAGATGAATGGTCATGTGGGTGCTAGGTGGGAGACCTCCATGAAGCTCTTAGAAGTATCTGCAGCCAGGCCCTGTCACCCCTCAAACTAATTAATGAAAATCACAGCTCCCATTTAAGAACTCCCAGCCCCCACTGCAGCTCTAGACAACCTCACATGAACCAAACTAGCCTCTTATTGCTGGAGAGGGGATCTTTCTTTGCACACCCAATTTGTAACTTACAGTCCCTCATTGGTGCTTCTGAGCAGGAACTGCCTGCAACATGATTAGTATGAGAAGGCAGTTGGCTGCTGATGCTGTGAGGCTTACTGCACTGGGCAAGTTTGTGCAGCTGTAGGCTGCTGTGTTGGAACCCATGTGCAAGGAAGAACTTGCCCTGTCCCTGCAGGAATTCTGCTGAGTCCCTGAGTCTGGGAACCTCTCCTTATCCTATGGAAAATAGACAAAAAAAGAGAGACCTCGGATATGTTCATTCTTCCAAGAAGGTGTTTATGAAGGTCTTAACAGTGGATCATGCAACAACCAGAAGTCTGTAGCTACATGGTGAGGAAGAACAAGCCTTGATGGCTGGGAGCTTCTTCTGTAGATGCCAGAAAGTGTGTGTGTGTGTGTGCGCGCGTGCGTGCGTGCGTGCGTGCGCGTGCGCATGCGTGCTAGGTTCCTACCTGGACAGGCAGAAAGTATGAGACAGACAAGGCTCCTCAAAGCCTTGTGCCTTGCTGCTTCATTTATGATCCTGCCCCTCCACACACCTGACAGTAATGGCACATACACACACACACACACACACACACACACACACACACACACCTAACAGCAAGAGGGCACAGACACACACAGTATTGTGCAGAACTATCCCCTGAGCTGAACTACCACCATATTTGGAAGTCCAGCTAAACTTCCTCACCAGAGATCATCACATCTGGGCCTACTGACCATTAACCTTCCCTCTTGGATGGAGGGAGTAAGAAAGGCTAGGGAAGCCTCCCCTGACCACCCAGTCACCACTCCTAAGCAGTTGTATGTAATTCTTACCTAATTGCACATGGCTTTAGGGAGGGGATCGAAGACACAGGACTAGAGAGAGGACTGTGTCTATGCAACCATGAGAGAGCTGTCACCCATGCTGGGTGCAGCTCCTCCAGTGTGGCTACTTTAAGGCCACCCACACTGTGTCATGGTTTGAGTAGAAATGGCTCCCATAGGCTCAAATGTTTAAATGCTTGGTCACTAAGGAATGGCGCTACTTGTCAGAGATTAGGAGGTGTGGCCTTGTTGGAGGAAGTGTGTCACTGAGGGTGAGCTGTGGGGTCTCAAATGCTCAAGACAGGCCTAATGTTACTCACTTCCTGCTGCCTGCAGAGCCAGATGTAGAGCTCTCAGCTCCTCTCCATCAGCATGTCTGCCTGTGTACCACCATACTTCCTGCCATGATGATAATGGACTAAACCTCTGAAATGTAAGCCAGCTCCTGTTAAATGTTTTCCTTTTTTATAAGATATATATATATATATATATATATATATATAGAGAGAGAGAGAGAGAGAGAGAGAGAGAGAGAGAGAGAGTGTTTCCAAGGTCATGGTGTCTATTCACAATAAAAAAAAAAATGACTAAGACAGCCAGTAACCCCACACTTCATGCTCTATAAAGAATCCTAATGAATCCATCGATTCCCCAGGGTGAACTTTGGTGGAATCACACTTCAGTGTGTCACTGGGATCTAAGGAAGATCAGGAGACATGAGGGAGGTATTGTTTCAATCTCCCCCAGGAAAGGGATTTTTAGCAACAGAGAGAGAGAAAAAGAGAGAGACAGAGACAGAGACAGAGAGAGGGAGAGAGAGAGAGGCTGGGGCAAACATACACAAATATATACACAGATCTAACAAGTGAGGAGAGACATATACACACACACGTACACACATTCTACACACACACACATAGTCAACACCATGAATCAAAAGTATCTGTGGCCAAACACATTTCTCCACTCCTAGACACAGCACAGCTTCCCTGTGTCTTCATGTCTTAAAGCAGACTTCATGTCTCCACTTTGAAGGGCAGAGGATGAGCATGCCTCTTCTCAGCCCTACACAACTCACAGAGTTGCTTTTGCTCTCCAGATGGGGTCTCTCACTGGCCTTGGTCTCATTGGAAGCCTAAGAGATCTGCCTGCCTCTGTCTGTCCAGTACTGGAATCCCAAACAAGTGCATGACACCTGGGTTTTTAATCGTTTTTTAGATTTTTTTTTTTAACATGTATGGCTGCTTATATGTTTGTCTATGTATACATGTGTGTACCTGATGTCCATGAAGGCCAGAAGAGGGCATCAGATCCTCTAGAACTGGCATTACTGATGATTGTGAGCAGTAATGTGGGTGCTTGGAATTGAACTCAAGTCCTTTGCAAAATCAACAGTGCTCTTTGCTGAGCTCTCTCCAGCCCCTGGCTTTGGAAAGAAACAAAAACAAAACAGAACATTTTGAGGGTTCGAATTAAGTTATAGGCTTACATGGCAGGTACTTTACTATTACTCTCTTTCTGTGAGTAGTTGGTACATTTTACCGTGCATACATCTGTATAGGAAAAACAGGGTGAGCAAGTACTAGGTTTGTACCATCCAACATCCACCAAGGATGACAGACATAGGCCTTGTGGGCTGCTGTATAGATAGACAGATGAATGTGATTTTAGTCTTTGTCTCTCTGTCTTTGTGTGTCTTTGTGTGTGTGTGTGTGTGGGTGGGTGGGTGGGTGGGTGAGAGAGAGAGAGAGAGAGAGAGAGAGAGAGAGAGAGAGAGAGAGTGGAATTTTTTTTTTTTACATTTTAATATGGTTCTTTTTTTCCATATTTTATTTACATTTCAAATGTTTCCCCCTTTCCAGATCTCCCCTTTGGAACCTCCCCATTCCCTCCGTACCCCCCTGCCACTATGGGGGTATTCTCCCACCCACCCACCCACTCTCGTCTTCCCTCCTTGGCATTCTCCTATACTGGGGCATCTAACACCCTCAGGCCCAAGGGCCTCTCCTCCCCCTGATGGATAACAGGACCCTCCTCTGCCACATTTGTGGCCAGCACCATGGGTCCCTCCATGCGTATTGTTTGGTTGGTGGATCAGTCTCCAGGAGTATAGGGGGATCAGGCCAGTTGCCACTGTTGCTACCTCCCTGGGGCTGCACACTCCCTCAGCTCCTTCAGTCCTTTCTCCAAGTCCTCCATCTGAGACCTCACACTCAGCCCTACTGTTGCTGCGAAGTGACCCTTGGGTATTTCAAACTTTCGGGCTAATAACCACTTAACAGTGAGTACATACCATGTTCGTTCTTTTCTGACTGAGTTACCTCATTCAGGATGATATTTTCAAGATCCATCCATTTGTCTGCGAATTTCATGAAGTCATTGTTTTTAATAGCTGAGTAGTATTCCATTGTGTAAATGTACCACATTTTATGTATCCATTCCTCTGTGGAGGGTCATCCGGGTTGTTTCCAGCTTCTGTCTATTATAAATATGGCTGCTATGAACATAGTGGAACATGTGTCTTTATTACATGTTGGAGCATCTTCTGGGTATATGCCCAGGAGTGGAATAGCTGGGTCCTCAGGTAGTATTATGTTCATTTTTCTGAGGGTCAGCCAAACTGATTTCCAGAGAGGTTGTATCAACTTGCATTCCCACCAGCATGGAGGAGTGTTCCTCTTTCTCCACATCCTCGCCAACATCTGCTGTCACCTGAGTTTTTGATCTTAGCCATTCTGACTGGTGTGAGGTGAAATCTCAGGGTTGTTTGGATTTGCATTTCCCTGATGACTAAGGATGTTGAACATTTCTTTAGGTGCTTCTTGGCCATTCGAGTTTCCTCAGTTGAGAATTCTCTGTTTAGCTCCCTTCCTCATTTTTTGATAGGGTTATTTGGATCTCTGGAGTCTAGCTTCTTGAGTTCTTTTATACATTGGATATTAGCCCTCTATCAGATGTAGGATTGGTAAAGATCTTTTCCCAATCTGTAGGTTGCCGTTTTGTCCTATTGACAGTGTCCTTTGCCTTACAGAAGCTTTGTAATTTTATAAGTTCCCATCTGTCGATTCTTGATCTTAGAGCACAAGCCATTGGTGTGCTCTAAGAAATGTTCAAGAACATTTCCCCTGTGCCCAAGTGTTCGAGACTCTTCCCCACTTTCTCTTCTATTACATTCAGTGTATCTGGTTTTATGTGAAGGTCCTTGATCCACTTGGACTTGAGCTTTGTACAAGGAGATAGGAATAGATCAATTAGCAATCTTCTACATGTAGACCACCAGTTGATCCAGCTCCGTTTGTTTAAAATGCTGTCTTTTTCCACAGGATGGTTTTAGCTCCTTTGTCTAAGATCAAGTGACCATAGGTGTGTGGGTTCATTTCTGGGTCTTCGATTCTATTCCATTGATCTACCTGCCAGTCATTGTACCAACACCATGCAGTTTTTATCACTGCTGCTCTATAGTATAGCTTGAAGTCAGGGAGGCTGATTCCCCCAGAAGTCCTTTTATTGTTGAGAATAGTTTTTGCTATCCTGGGTTTTTTGTTATTCCATATGAATTTGAGAATTTCTCTTTCTAGGTCTATGAAGAATTGAGTTGGGATTTTGATGGGGATTGCATTGAATCTGTATACTGCTTTCAGCAGGATGGCCATTTTAACTATATTAATCCTGCTGATCCATGAACATGGGAGATCTTTCCATCTTCTGAGGTGTTCTTCGATTTCTTTCTTCAGAGACTTGAAGTTCTTGTCATACAGATCTTTCCCTTGTTTGGTTAGAGTCATACCAAGATATTTTATATTGTTTGTGACAATTGTGAAGGGTGTCATTTCCCTAATTTCTTTCTCAGCCTGTTTATCCTTCAAGTATAGGAAGGCTACTGATTTGCTTGAGTTAATTTTGTATCCAGCCACTTTCTGAAGTTGTTTATCAGCTGTAGCAGATCTCTGGAGGAGTTTTTAGGGTCACTTAAGTATACTATCATATCATCTGCAAATAGTGATATTTTTATTTCTTCCTTTCCAATTTGTATCCCTTTGACCTCCTTTTGTTGTCTGATTGCTCTAGCTAGAACTTCAAGTACTATATTGAATAGGTAGGGAGAGAGAGGGCAGCCTTGTCTAGTCCCTGATTTTAGTGGGATTGCTTCGAGTTTCTCTCCATTTAGTTTGATGTTGGCCACTGGTTTGTTGTATATTGCTTTTACTTTGTTTAAGTATGCTCCTTGAATTCCTGATCTTTCCAAGACTTTTATCATGAAGGGATGTCAAATGCTTTTTCAGCATCTAACGAAATGACCATGTGGTTTTTTTCTTTGAGTTCATGTATGTAGTGGATTACATTGATGAATTTCCAGATATTGAACCATCCCTGCATCCCTGGGATGAAGCCTACTTGATCATGGTGAATGATTGTTGTGATATGCTCTTGGATTCGATTTGCAAGAATTTTATTGAGTATTTTTGCATCGATATTCATAAGGGAAATTGGTCTTAAGTTTTCTTTTATTGTTAGGTCTTTGTGGGGCTTTGGTATCAGTGTAACTGTGGCCTCATAGAATGAATTGGGTAGTGTTCCATCCATTTCTATTTTATGGAATAGCTTGAAGAGTATTGGTATTAGGTCTTCGTTGAAGGTCTGATAGAATTCTGCAATGAACCCATGTGGTCCTGGGCATTTTTTGGTTGGGAGACTTTTAATGACTGCTTCTATTTCTTTGGGGTTATGGGACTGTTTAGATGGTTTATCTCATCCTGATTTAACTTTGGTAATTGGTATCTGTCTAGAAACATTTCCTCCAGATTTTCCAACTTTGTTGCATATAGGTTTTTGTAGTAGGATCTGATGATTTTTTTAATTTCCTCAGAGTCTGTTGTTATATCTCCATTTTCATCTCTAATTTTGTTAATTTGGATACTATCTCTGTGCCCTCTGGTTAGTCTGGCTAAGGGTTTATTTATCTTGTTGATTTTCTCAAAGAACCAGCTCTTGGTTTTTTTGATTCTTTGTACAGCTCTTTTAGTTTCCACTTGGTTGTTTTCAGCCCTTAATTTGATTATTTCCTGCTTCTACTCCTCTTGGGTGTATTAGCTTCTTTTTGTTCTAGAACTTTCAGGTGTGCTGTTAAGCTGTTAGTGTATGCTCTCTCCAGTTTCTTTTTGAAGGCATTCAGAGCTATGAGTTTTCTTCTTAACATTGCTTTCATTGTGTCCCATAGGTTTGGCTAACTTGTACTTTCATTTTCATTAAATTCTAGGAAGTCTTTAATTTCCTTCTTTATTTCTTCCTTGACCAAGTTATCATTGAGCAGAGTATTGTTCAGCTTCCATGTGTCTGTGCGCTTTTTGTTGTTGTTGTTGCCATTGAAGACCAACCTTAATCCCTAGTGATCTGATCGGAGGCATGGGATTATTTCAATCTTCTTATATCTGTTGAGGTTTGTTTTGTGACCAATTATATGATCAGTTTTGGAGAAGGTACCATGAGGTGCTGAGAAGAAGGTATAGTCTTTTGATGCAGGATGAAATGTTCTATAGATATCTGTTAAACCCATTTGGTTCATAGCATCTGTTAGTTTCACCATGTCTCTGTTTAGTTTATGTTTCCAAGATCTGTCCATTGTTGATAGTGGGGTGTTGAAGTCTTCCACTATTATTGTGTGAGGTGCAATGTGTGCTTTGAGCTCTAGTAGAGTTTCTTTTATGAAAGTGGGAGCTCTTGCATTCGGGGCATAGATGCTCAGAATTGAGAGTTCTTCTTGGTAGATTTTTCCTTTGATGAGTATGAAGTGTCCTTCCTTATCCTTTTTGATGACTTTTGGTTGAAAGTCAATTTTATCTGATATTATAATGGCTACTCCAACCTGTTTCTTGGGACCATTTGCCTGGAAAATTGTTTTCCATCCCTTTACTCTGAGGTAGTGTTTGTCTTTAACATGGAGGTGCGTTTCCTGGATGCAGCAAAATGCTGGGTCCTGTTTATGGATCCAGTCTGTCAGTCTATGTCTTTTTATTGGGGAGTTGAGACCATTGATGTTAAGAGATATTAAAGAATAGCGATTGTTATTTCCTGTTATTTTTGATGTTGTTTATATTGTTTGTGTGGCTATCTTCTTTTGAGTTTGTTGAAAGATTACTTTCTTGCTTTTTCTTGAGTGTAGTTTCCCTTCATGAGTTGGCGTTTTCTATGAATTATTCTTTTTAGGGCTGGCTCGTGGAAACATATTGTGCAAATTTGGATTTGTCATAGAATATTTTGGTTTCACCATCTATGATTATTGAGAGTTTTGCTGGGTATAGCAGCCTGGGCTGGCATTTGTGTTCTTTTAGAGTCTGTATGAGCTCTGCCCAGGATCTTCTAGCTTTCATAGTCTCTGGTGAGAAGTCTGGTGTAATTCTGATAGGTCTGCCTTTGTATGTTACTTGCCTTTTTTCCCTTACTGCTTTTAATATTCTTTCCTTGTTTTGTGTATTTGGTGTTTTGACTATAATGTGACAGGAGGAATTTCTTTTCTGGTCCAGTCTGTTTGGCGTTCTGTAGGCTTCTTATATATTTATGTTCATCTCTTTCTGGGGCTGGAGAGATGGCTCAGCGGTTAAGAGCACTGATTGCTCTTCCAGAGGTCCTGAGTTTGATTCCCAGCAACCACATGGTGGCTCACAGCCATCTGTAATGGGATCTGATGCCCTCTTCTGATATGTCTGAAGACAGCTACAGTGTACTCATATACATAAAATAAATAAATCAAAAAAAAAAAAAGGGAGAGAGAGTTGAATTTTTTAAGGTGGGAAGATGGCTGTTGGTAAACTGCTTGCCATATAAGTATGAGGACCTGAGTTCAAATCTCCAGAATCCAAGAAGAAAAAAAACCAGGTATGGCAGTGTATGCCAATAATCATGGTGATAGGCCATCCCTGGGGCTTACTAGCCAGTCTGTCTAGCATACATGGAGAGCTCTGAGGCCCTGTCTCTAAAGTCAAGTGGACAGTTCCTCGGGATTCCTCAGAACCTAAGATTGACCTCATCCTCCACAGTGTGTGCTCACATGTGCATACATAATCACACATCTGCATGCATAATCACACATCTGCATGCATATGCATACAGGCACAAACAGACACCTGCAAGCACACACATATACATACACAAAGAAGTTGAAATTTTCTAAGTCTTGAACATCAAAGTTTGCTGATGAAAGCCTGCAGTAGATTGCATAGTTGGTTAAAGCACTCCACCTGCTATATCTGGGGGACCAGGCCCTGAGAGAAATCCCTCCTTCCTGCCATGAACAGAGACAGAGCATGAAACCTACCTCTTACAACAGAGTGTGAGCAGAGATTACATTTTCTGCTCCTCAAAGGAGCATGTGAGCTAAAGAGATTGTTCAGTGATCAAGCACACTTGTTCTTGCAGAGGACCCAGGTTTAAGTCCCAGAACCCACAAGACCACACAAGATCAGTTCCAGGTGTTCCAACACCCTTTCCTGGCTTCCGTGCGAATGGCACATTCATGCCTTCAGAGATACATACAGACACATAAAATAAAATAACTAAGTCTTTAAAAAGAAAAAATCCATTACATAGCCCACATTGGCTGTTCCTTTCCTTCAACTCAAGACCAGCACCATCCAGACTAGAGTTGCCAATTTACATGGATCTCCAAAGGATAGAGAGACATGGCATCTTGATGAGCTGAGGTAATCATGTTCACATGAGCTGAGGTAAACTTCCAAACTGTCAGCCACTGAGACCAGTGCCCTTTGCTTCTGTAGCGTAAGTGGACAGAGAACCCATTTGATTCCTAGTGTCTCTGCTGAGGCACCCTTGACTGCATTTCAATGGTGTTCTCCAAAGCATAAAGAGAGTCAGAAACTTGTCCAGTGGTCACAAACCTGGGTGTACAGGAATCTGACCTCAAATTGGGGAGATCTCACTATTTTGACCATAACATTAGCCTGCCTCCGAAGATGATGACTTTCATCTGGAGGAGATTCAGGCTCCCTTCCTTTTTGCAGCCTCCAGGTTCTAAAAGCACTCCAACACTTCAGGGCTTGTGTATGTCTGCTGTGGCCAGTATTGCCATCTTCAGAGTAGCTGCACACACACACACACACCAACTCCGAGTCTTATCAGAACTCACTAACGAGGGAAGACTCTCCAATGAGTGGATTTATTTTCTTCCCTCCCGAGGTACAAGCTGTATGAGTCAGAATAACTTACTCCATACTACTGAAGAAAAATCGCGCCTGAATGGCTCCCAGAAGGACAATCGCGGCCCGGTCCATAAGTAAAGCAGTCTCTGAAGCTCCACTCTGCAGCTGCGCCCTATTATCACAACAGCCGCCTTCCTCTTTAACTGTAAATGCTCCTGACAGCTCCAGTGGAGATAATTAGGATGCTTAAGGGTACTTTCGGCCTTGCTAAAAATACTGAGCAACAGTTTGAGGCTTAGGACTGATCTCTTAAAGGCTCCGGGAGCTGGCGGCTGCTAGCGTGTGTCCGAACCCCAGTGGCTGCCCGGTCACCAGCCTCTTCGATACATCCCCATCCTTCATAGCTGGTGCTTAATCTCACAGGTGAGCCAGTGAAGCAACTGGGATAGACCATAGGAGAGACCGGCAAGGAAACAAAACTGGTGAGTTTCCCGGCTGAGGGAGGATCTGCGTGGTCCCATGAGCTCCTCTTGGGGACACAGTTCAACCCAAGTTCCCAGTGTTCTGGAGGCTGAGACCTGGCCATTGGGCTGCAGAAGTGAGGGGCGCCAAGAAATCCGCCAGCCACAATCTCTCGCTGCCGGCATCAGCAGAATGAGGAAGCTCAGTGGGGGAGAGAGTGAAGCACGGACAAATTGGTCCTCCATGCACCTGTGCTTTATTTACTCTTAAATGAGAGTGAGGTCCACCCACTCTTGAGTGTGTTTTGTATCAGTCAGTGGTACTCACTTTAATCCCAGCATTGAAGAGGCAGAGAACCAGGAGAATGGCAGTGGTTCGCTGGCCAGCCAGTCTAACTAAATCCATGAGATCTGGGTTCCATAAGAGACCCTGTCTCAAAATAACAACAATAGCAATGATAATAATAATGTGGAGAGCAATTGAAGGTACACAGTATCAACCTTTGACCTCAACATTCTCACATGCATGTGCACCGAGACACACACACACACACACACACACACACACGCAAAAGAAATAGGGGGAAAGAAGAAATAACCAGTTTGTTTCCCTGCTTATAAAGGCAGACTGCAAGAGAGTTGAACAGCAGTACGGACGTCACTAGCAACCTGGACAAGATCTATGCTGTTCAACAGCTGCTGTCAAATGAGAGGTACAGTCAAGGGATAAAGGGGTATTCCTTTCTGAAGGACAAAGCAGAGGAGAGCAAAGAAAAGAGGCAGCCTGGGTACTTCAAATGCCAGATCTACCCCAACATTTGTGTGGCTCAGCCATCAGAGGAGAAGACAGGAAGAGGACAAAAAGCATCCTGTGTGATGAATGTCCTCTGGTAGCTGATGGAGCAGAAGGAAGGGTACCTGTCAGTCAAAGCCTAGAAACTTGCTGGGACAATCTTTTTGCACAAGTGTGACTCTCTCTCTCTTTCTCTCTCTCTCTCTTTCTATTTCTCTCTCTCTTTGTGCACGCGCGTACACGTGTGTGTGAAGCTGGGAGGTACTCTACCAGAGAGCTACACTTCCAGCTTCTCATGTTTATTTTGAGACAGAGTCTAAATAAGTTTCTTCCTGCTTTGGTCTCCTAAGTGCAGGGGTAACAGACATGAAACACTGTGCCTTGGTTATAACTGCTTTTAACAGACTCCTGGGAAAGGAGTCCCATCTGATGGCTTTTGGTACCTCAAGTGGCTTTATTTATCTGGGACCCTTTACCAACACCAGAAAATGAGTGGAATTTGTGATAGAGAGTGGGCACACAGCTATCAGCTCAGTCTAAGCAGGGGCTGAGGATACAGTCAGTTGAGTGTGGCTGGATGTAAATGTGGTTGTTTGTGTCCTTGATAAACTGTGAGTGAAATCAGCCATGAGCATGATTAGCTCTGTGGTCAATAGTGAGTGGTCAAATGTGAACATGGTCAGCCATGATGTTGGTCAGCCGTGAGCTTGGTCAATGGTGGGCAAGGACAACTGAGAATACTGTCAATGATGAACCTGAGCCCTAGCAGTGTGATCACCTATGTCTGAAGCACCAATCAATATCCAGTGAAGTCTCCAGACAGTAAATCTGGGCTTTCTAAGATTTGTTTGGACTTTTGGGGTAACACACATGGACTGGCAACAGTCTGCATGTGCTGGCTGTGTGGCTGGCCACTCAACTCTCGTGGGGAGCTTGACTTTCTTGGACCTGCCAAAACATCTCAATGACTGCTGCTTTTGATCTGACCCTCCCACATTAGTAAATTACAACCACTAACATAAAAGCTTGCTGGATTCCTTGTGGTATACTGCTCCTCAAAGTAGTTTTGAAGAAAAAGAGATTGGGGTTAAAGGTGAGGACCAAGGTATTCTGGGAAAGGTGAGAACTAGTCTGGGTAAGGGGAGAATAGGATATTCTGGGTAAGAAGAGGACCAGGATATTCAGGGTAAGATAAAGACCAGGGCATTCTGGGTAAGGAGAGCACCTGGGCATTCTGGGTAAGATGAGGACTCTGGCATTCTAGAGAAACACATGCTATGGGAAAAACAGAGTTGGAAATGTCATTTTCACGAGGGCAGTATGAAGAAAGAAAGGGAAAAAAATTCCAAACTCATTGGAAGAGGTTGAAGCAGACTCCATAATGCCCCAAGTATAAATTAAAAGTAGGCATCAGTAGCATGTTTTACCCCAGCACATTGGCACACATCCCAATGCACAGAAACATGCTGTGTTGGTAAAGCTGCTGGAAACACAAACCAATGCAAGCTCCATATGGACAGACTTAGCAACAACCATTAGCTTACAGATGTAAAGACCTCTGACCCTCCACCCACACCTGTGAGCTTCCCTCACCTGCAGCCCTGTACATATGCGGTGTGTGTACAAGAATATTTTAATTGCCAAGTTTTCTTGTAATAACAAGTGATGGAGAAAGACCATATGCTCATCCATAAGAGATTGTCCGTATAAAGTGCATCAAACCATTCACTGGAATATGTAATAGCATGCTGCATATCTGGGGGTGGGGGGGGGGATGAAAAGATCGAGTACCGATGGAGAAAGAGAAGTGATTCCGAGTGGGAAGTGGGTTACAATACAGTTTAGACAGCAGGCAACTTTGTGTAAATAAAGGTAGAGGGCATACGAATATATTTTATATTTGTTCCTGTTTCCATAAAGATACCCTACAACTTAAAGGAAATGAGTCAAAGCCATACCTGACTTACATTTGAAGGGAGTAGGCCATATGCAGGTGAGTGTGTTGCTCTCTCAAGGGATTAAAGAATGGCTTGTCTTGTAGGTGGAGGGATGTGCTGCTGCTGAGGAAGTTGGCTGTGATTGGGCACAGAAAGCCGTTTTGAGCTGCTGTGGAGTCAGTCTCTAGGATGCTCTCTCTGGTCCCTGCCTTCTGACATCTACACCGGGAGCCATAGGAGCTGCAATGAAACCCAGCAGGGGTGATGCAATGTTGTTTCCATGTTAGGGTATAAAAGGGTGAGCTATCAGGTAGCATCACTGTGTTTGTTACTTGGTACCCTCCACAATCCATAAGCTGAAGCCCTAACTTATAAGTTGCTTGTCATTACTGGATGAAGAAGAGTGAACTGAAAAGTGACTCTGTAGTTAAGAGCAATTGTTGCTCTTTCAGAGGATCGGGGTTTGAAAACCAGAACACATTTGGTGGCTTCAAACTGTCCCATAACTCCAGTTTCAGGGGATCTGATAGTCTATTCTGACCTCTGAGGGCAACAGGCACAAACAAGGTGCACATGCACACATGCAAGCAAACACCAATATGTATAAAATAAATCTAAAAGACAAAGATGAAGACATCCAGACCTCATTCTCCTTCTCTCCCTCCTTTCAACCCTCTTTCTTTTTTGCCTTTCTCCTCCTCTCTCTTCCCATCGCCCTCTGTGTCTATCCTCTGGGTATGTCTCTCTCCTTTCCCTTCCTTTGTTCCTGTCTCCTCCCTCATCCATCTCTGTTCTTTGTCTCTCCTCTCTTCCTCTTCTCTGACTCTCTCAGTTTCAGCCTATCCCCTATCTCTCTTCCTACACCACATAAGGAGACAAGGATGCAACCATCCTAATTTTAATAAGAAAGCCTGGACCAGACTCTTTCTGAGTCCTTGACATTGGGTTTCCAGCTTCCTGAAGTGCATTATTGAAGCTACTTAATCCATGAGAGTTGTGAAGAAAGGAACTGTCTTAGTCAGGGTTTCTATTCCTGCACAACCATCATGACCAAGAAGTAAGTTGGGGAGGAAAGGGTTTATTGAGCTTACACTTCCATATTGCTGTTCATCACTAAAGGAAGTCAGGACTGGAACTCAAGCAGGTCAGGAAGCAGGAGCTGATGCAGAGGTCACGGAGGGATGTTTCTTACTGGCTTGCTCAGCTCCCAAGACCACCAGCCCAGGAATGGTCCCACCCACAAGGGGCCCTCCCCCCTTGATCACTAATTGAGAAAATACCTTACACCTGGAACTCATGAAGGGATTTTCCCAACTGGAGCTTCTTTCTCTGTGATAACTCTAGCTTGTGTCAAGTTGACACAAAACCAGCCAGTACAGGAACGTAAGAGTTCATGATTGTTCTGGATCAGTGTTTCTCAACCTATGAGTCATGACCCCTTTGGGTATTAAAGGACCCCTTCACAGGGGTTGCCTCATACCATCACAAAACACAGATATTTACACTATAATTCATAACTGTAGCAAAATTATAACTATAATTTTGTAATGAAAGTAGCAACAAAAATAATTTTATGATTGGGGGTGTCACCACAGCATTACCAAGAATTGTATTAAAGGGTCTCTGCATTAGGAAGGTTGAGAACCACTGCTCTAGAGGGAACCAGGAGCCATGTCACAAAGCAACATTGTGGGGGTCCCTCTAGCAAGTAAGCAAGGTTGATCAGTAGCCATCTATGTGACGCTGGAAGCCACCATCTCTACACAGACTTTGAAGTGATTGTAGAACCAACACCATGGTGACCGCTTCATAAGGGACTCTGTGTCACAATGTCTAGACAGACTCCCTAGCACTAGCTTCCAGCTGTGATTACTGGAGACATTCATTACACAACAACATATAACCGGAACTAACTTCAACTAACTTCCCAAAGCTCAGTCTCCTGAAACCACAAATAGTTCCCATGGTAACGAATCAACACTGGCTTTGCCTCTCATAAAGCCTCTGTCAAGGTGTGGCTGCAGTTGACCAATGGCCTGGGAGCTGAAGGGCACTCAGGATGCTAGAAGGTCTCTTATCCATCCAAACTATACACAAAGGCTTTTCTTCCATTCACCATCAAATGAACAGTCCCCAAGGTGGCCTGGGGTCCTCCCAAGACATCTGGCTTCTCCTACAATGAATGACCCTTTGGTGTGGACTTGAGAATCTCACAGTCATTTTTACAATTACACATTGGTAACACAGTCTCGGATATTCTATGAATCAGGGCACAGCTGTAGAGTGGATACTGACACTGAGAGCGTAAAGTTCCTTTTTGGAGACCTTATGGACACATCTGGAATAGGCTGAAGGGTTGGTACACCCTCAACCTGAATGTGGAATGAGAATTGGGAGGAAGGGTGATGGGCACAGAGTGGGGATGAACACAGGTTTGCCCTTGAGCCTTGTGAGTGGGAATCTGTTGTATTAGTGTTTATTAATCCCATCGGCCATTGGCGGGGTTTTATCTGCCCTATTTGTTTATGTTCCCAAAGAAAAGACACACACACAACATACATACACACACACACACACACACACACACACACACACACACGCCTTTATAGGGCATATTAAAATATGCGCTATGTAGCACAATAGCTGAGCAACTGCCTAACCTCCATGTTTCTAACATCTACCTCCTGCTGATAATTCTGAGTTCCTACTTACTAATTTATATGTTCCATCTTGGCAGCTCCTGACCCAATTGAGCAACCCTCTGGGATATGCTCTCCAGGCACCTTTACATGGAGGCTCTGCCTCTCTGTCCTATACTCTTCTCAGGCATGGCATCTCTCTCCTCTTCCTCCTCTTCCTCCTGGTCCCAAGCCTGAGAAATCCTAAAATCCTGCCTCTCTCTGTCCTCCTCAGCTATTGGCTGCTGGCATCTTTATTTACCAACCAGAACCAACTAAAGGCAGGTTCCCAGAAGCTATGTGCACACACTCTTGTGCAAACAATTTTTGGGGGGACATAATCAGCATTTGTAATACAAGCACCTACAGGTATCCATTGTCATCTGTCTTGTGTGTGTACCTCCAATCCTCTCTCTTTGTATCTACCAAGAACCTATAGATGGGAGTAGGAACATGAACAACAGTAAACCCAAAATATATGCCTGTATCTTTCTATGTCTAGATATCTGCCTTTGCCAGCACAGCCAGCTGTAGCATATGTTGCATTTCAACTACTGCATGGTAGATCGAAGGATGTCAATAACTATTTATTAAGAATTCTCCTACTGCTGTGCTTTAAAGTTAGATCCTATTTTTGCACTATTAGTAATAATTGTAGCCAATCTTATAGCTTGCAGACCATGTGATTTTATATGTAATGGTCTTTAAAATTGAAACCCTCATAATCTATATTAAGGGAGAGGAGATGATGAATGCCAGGGGTAAGGGGTCAGAGAAGATGGGCATAAGGACAGAGGATAGCATGTGGAAATTTCTGGAATCCTGATCACAGTGCAAGTTAGAACGCACACAGTACATCCACGGAACTGAACATGGAGAGAACAGGAATCTTAATGTTGATTATTTTCTTTTCTATGGGTGAGGGGTAAGGAATGGAGTACATGTGAGTTCAGTGCCCACAGAGAACAGAAGAGGGTATTGGATTCCCTGGAGCTGAAGTTATAGCCATTGTGAGTCATGAGACATGGGTGCTGGGAACTGAACACAGGTCCTCTGGAAGAGGACAGCAGAGCCATCCCTCCAAACCCATGAACTTATGTGTACCAAATGTAAGTAGGTGCCCACAGAGACCAAAGGGCAGACCTGGAGTTATAGGCACCTGTTAGCTGCCATATGGGTACTAGGAATTGAATTTGGTCTTCACACCAGTGCTCTGGACTGCTGAGCCATGTATCCAACCACAATGCTTTCTTCAGTTGTCTTTTGTTGAGACAGAGTCTCCTTGTTGTCTAGTCTATCCTAGATCTGGAGCTTACTAAATAAGTACAGGATGGCCTCAAGTTCTAAGCATTCCTCTTGCATTGGCCCTCCCCAACTGCTGGGCTTGTAGGTGTGAACCATCACACCCCATTTTATTTGTCTATTATCATTTTTAAACAAGGTCTCCTATAGTCCCCATTTGCTCTGTTGCCAAGGATGACCTTGAACTCCTGATCCTCTTGCCTCAGTGATAGAAATACCGTACTAGGCCAATTTCATGACTTCTCCAGTCTGGGTTCTAAGCAGCTGCTCTCTGTGTCATGGACATGGTACATAAAAATGAAAGACTCAGCACAGGACTGAACATCCTGAATGCCGACAGGGCTCAATGGGTGCTAAAGAAGACAGCAGCAAAGCAATGGTAATAATAGTATAGAGGGTTCCAAGTGTAGGCATGGGCCAGCTGCCTCTCAGTGTCACAGTTCATTAGTCTCAAAGAAACCTAACACAGCCCTGGGCTCATATACAGAGGTCTGGTTTCAGGGGAGAATTCAGAATCCACCAGTGCAAACTCCATCTGAAACCCTGCACCTCACCCCATAGGCAAGAACAGGAAGTGGCACTGTGCAAACTCAACCGCCACCTCTCGGCTCTGTCCCCTCAGAGAACACATTGACAGATCTTTCATTTCTTGAAAGAGGTTGAAACTAGGATTTCTTATGAAATGTCTCAATTTTAAAAATATCGACTCAGCTTGTTTCTCATAAGTGCACAGATCCTAGCTCAACCTCTGCATTACAAGTTGACAGAGCAACTCCATTTGGAAATTTCCACAGCAAGCAGTGTCTCTGTGATTTTTTTTTTATTTCATAAGCTGACTGAAGTGCAGGAAAAAAACTATCTATCCTTCACATGTTATTGCAATGACACAAAATTCTACAAAGTTGGACAGAATTGCTTTACTTAGTGTGACAGTTAACCACAATTGTATTCTAGAAGACACATGAGATGTGTCCTTAAGGACATTCCCAAAGAGATTTAACTCAGGAGGGAAGACTTACCCTGAATGTGGACAGCATTATCCCATGGGCTGGGGTCCCTGATTGAATAAAAGGGAGAAAAAGTGACCTGAGCATTCATATTTGTCTCACAATGATTTCTGACTGTGGATGCCATGTGACCTGCCTCACCATGACAGACTGTACCCTCAAACTATAAGTTAAAATACAGCCTTCCTTCCTTAAGTGGCCTTTGTCAAGTATTTTGTCATAGCAACAGATAGCAAGACTTACAATCACTGTTTATTATGTTATTTGTGATTGTATAATGCAATTAGCTAATTATGGTTTATTGTAGTAGCTTATGATGATTACAGCTTGTGAGGTTGTGGTTCTGTTGTCTGAGTCAGTCTTGGCTGATGGTGCCTGGCCCTGCTTGAGATTTATCAGCTGCCTGGCCTAGGCTGTCCTCAGTTGGAAGAGTCTGTGTCTCCATAAGGATTCTTCTCCTCCATCAAGCCATCCAGGGATCATCCACAATGAAGCACAGGTGCATTTTTGAGCTTGGAGAACCTGATGTCTTATTTGACCTATGACATGACACTGCCAGGAGTCACTCTCAGGTGAAGGATTCTCAGATCATGTTGGCATGTGGGCATGTCTTGGGGGGGGGCTAACTGATGTAGGAGGACCCAGCCCACTGTGAGTGGCAGCATTCCCTAGCAGAGATTCCTGGGCTGTATAAGAGCTGGAGAGATGGCTCAATGGTTAAAAATATTGACTGCTCTTCCAGAGGTCCTGAGTTCAATTCCCTGCAACCACATGGTGGCTCACAACTATCTTGAATGAGAGCTGATGCCCTTTTCTGGTGTGTCTGAAGACAGCTACAGTGTACTCATATATGTAAAATAAATAAATAATTCTTTTTTTAAAAAAAGAAAGAAAGAAAGAAAGAAAGGAACCTAACTAAGCATGAGCATGCAAGTGAGCCAGCAAGCAACATCCTCTATGGTTTTTGCTTCAGTTCCTACTTGGGTTCCTGTCCTAACTATGTAGAACCTGAAATGGTCCCTTTCCTTCCCTAGAGTGCATATGGTCCAAGTTTTTTAGCACCCCACTACATTTCATTCCCCCAAGGCAAGTCTACAAGTCTCACTCCAGATGGACCAAGTACCAAAGTAGTGTCCAGGCTGAGGAGGGTAAACAGCTATGCACCTGCTCCTGTGGCTTGCCACTGCAGCTATACCACCTCTCTGCCTGGACTCCATGCTTCAGACTCTGCTGACTGCATCCCTGAAACCCCAAGTATGGAAAAGAACAAGGGAACTCTCCAAAAGAGCAGGCTGGTGAACTTAGTCACCAATGCCAGTGTTCACCTATGTCCCAGTTACCTAAGGAAGCTGGGCTTTCAAGCCCAACATCATCACGAAGTTAGCTATATGCACTTCACACCCTACATGGGATGGAGGAAGATAAAAGACCTTGAAAAAATGTTCAGCCTTCATGAGCATCATAGACTCCAGTGAGGACATACCTTGTATCCTTCAGGAATATGTGGATCCATGGTACTGTACTGTGCTACTGTTTGGAGTCCAAGGAAGAATAGCCCATAGTTTCACTGACTTCATTGACTCTGTTGCTTCTGGGACATGGTGAAGGAGATTGTCATTCGGGCAGCATGTTGTAGAGAAAAGTTGCTCAATTCATGGCATCCAGGAAACAGAAAGGATTCAGAGACAAAAGACATCCTTTTAACACATACCTCAGTGACCTCAACCTGCTCATAGCTCAAGCCACATAGTGTCCACAGAAGGATCAAGTAAATTCATATATGGAGCTGTGTTTCTGGCTCCCCACACTACACAAAAACCAAGTAATATATGTGTAGGAAACATGTACCCTGAATCTCCAAGGTCCCTCCCACTATTTTTAAGAGTCGTAGTAGCTAAGTATTAACATTACATATTCCCACTGTCAAGTGAATTTAAGAAAACAGTAGTAGCTTACATATGTCCATATGCAGTCTCTATGCATAAGCCTCAGAAACGCATGTGATTGTGTACATGCGTAGGCCAGCTTGTGTATACATATTTCAGTGGATCTCTTATGTTAGATTAGTTATTACATCTTGTTCTCTTTTCCCCAGACTCCAGCTGCAGCAGGGACCTCTCTATATATGGTATGAGTGTCTGGTTCAGACCCCACTGAATGTCTGCTAAAGTTTGAATGGATTAAGTTTGAGCAACAAAGACCTATTATCTAGAGAAGAAATTTCACAATAAAAATTGTCATGTGACACTCTGAATACGATGTTGCTTTTCTTCTCCCTAAAGCCCCTGCAAATCTAGACACATGTGAATACACCCTCATACTTAACTGATGCCCACCTGTGTCTCTAGAGAAGTACAAGTGGTTTTTGAAGCCTGCAAAGTCTCTCTAGGAGTCATCTTATTTTCCACCGGGTCCTTTATTCTTGTGCCCAGACCTATATTATGTCCAACGCTACCTGGAAGGAACAAGAGATTGCCCAGTCCCTAAGCATATGCATAGGAGGTAGTGAGCTAATTTATAATAGTCAGAATGGTAAAACATGTTTGCTTAGAGCCTTGTGTCCAGTTTCTATTCTCCAATTTCAGAAAGCTAATAAGAAAATTGATTTTCTTGCAAGGCATAGGAAAAACTTATTTCTTGTATGCAGCACAGAGATTAATAATTCATTAACAAGCTCTATAAGTCTGTGGAGAGATCCATTTGACAATGCTACAGTGACATAGTCTGAGTCTTCCTTAGGTACATAGATGCTTGTCCTCTTTTTTCCCATCATCTCTCACCTGCAGACCAAAGTCAATGGCATAGAACAGAAAGCTCAAAATGACATTCACACAAACAAAATGAGCTCTGCTCCAACATGATGACTTAATAATGTGGTGACCCATGCCCTTAATCCCAGCACTTAGGAGGCAGGTGGATCTCTGTGAGTTCAAGGTCAGACTGGTCTACAGAGTGAGTTCCAGGATAGCCAGGGCTACACAGAGAAATACTGTCTCAAAATCACAACAAAAACAACAACAACAACAACAATAATAGTGGTGGTGGTGGTAATAGTATTAATAGTAATAATAAAACCTTCAGATACCTAAGCTGCTTCTCACTCATGGTCACATGATGACCTCTGAAGCACCAATGATCACTTGGTCATTCTGGGCAACAGGAACAAGGCAGAGAAAGGAACTCAGCCCCTCTCAACAGAGTTAGACATTCCTGAAAGCTCCTCCAAAGAGGTCTTCAACCTGATCTGGCCAGAATCTGATTACCTGTTTACACCTAGCTGCAAGGGAAGCCAGCACAGCAGACTCGAGCAGTTGCCATCTGTATTAGTTACTTTACTCAATACTGTGACAAAATACCTGTCAAGAAGCAAGGTAAAATGGAATGGGTTTATTTTAGCTAACAGTTTGAGGGGCTACAGTGTATCATGGTAGGAAGGCATGGCAGCAGGAGCATGAGGCAACTGCTCATGTTACATCTATAGTCAGAAATAAAGAGCAATAAATGCTAGTACTCAGCTCCTTTTTTCCTTTTCATTCAGTTCAGGACAGGTGCTGCCCACATTCAGGGTTGGTATTCTTTCCTCAACCCAGTCTAGAAACTTCCTCATAGACATGCCCAGAGATTTGTCTCCTTGGTGATTTTAGATCCTGTTAGGCTGACAATCAATATTAATTTTTTTTTTTTTTTTTTTTTTTTTTGGTTTTTCGAGACAGGGTTTCTCTGTGTAGCCCTGGCTGTCCTGGAACTCACTCTGTAGACCAGGCTAATATTAATTATTTTTATGCTTTCTATGGCTGATTGTAAAGGAAGAAGAGACACCAGCCATGTTGATCACACCCCAATCCTTGACAATGTTGCTTCCCCATACCCATTCACCTGCTCGTCTTATGAAACTCCATGGCTCATTTCCTGTATCATGTTCCATACCCAACTTAACATGTTACACATGTTCTACCTTCAAATGCATCCTGAATATTCTCTACAACTCTATACAACCTATCACCATGCCAACCTGGCCCTCTACCTCTGTCTTCATGGTGGAAGAACACAATTCTGCCTTTCTTGCTTGATATGATCCTATAGCATTCCCTTGCAGTGGGAGTGAACACCAGAGTTCAGTGAACCCCTGACCTGAGACCTCATGAGATTTGAGCTCATGTCCTACCTCTGAACCTCAGAGGCAGTTGACTCCCATTCTTCCCACCCCTAAAGCCCTTCCCACCACAGGGCTTCTGCATTCACTCATTACTCAATTTGGGCACCATGGTCCCCTGACATTTGTGAACTGCATCCTTCTATGGAGTCCTGTCTTAGTGAAGATGTCCTTCTTCACAATAATTCCATCACCCATATCTGAGTATCAGTGTCTTCACCTACATCTCCCGGCATGCCTTAGCTGGTTTATCTTCTCCACCACACTAAAGCCATCATTGAAATAGTCTTTTTAATGATGTACTTGTAGGCTGCCGTGTAATCTGACCCTACTCACTAGAACCTACTCCAAAAAAGAAAGCTGCTTCCTTTAAAAAAATCTCTTTTAAAATGTTTTCTTTTGAGTTTCATCCATCTATAATATATACACATATACAGGCAATGTTGTAGCTGGTCTTTCATTGCTCGGTGGGTTCTTCTTTCATCCACCCTTCTCTACCCCCTTTCTTCCACCCTTTCAACCTCCTAATGCTAGATAGAGAAAAGGGGATAGAAAAGGAAGGAAAAAGATCCCTGAATAAAGTCAGGGGTTGGAAAGGGGGTGAGGTTATCATTAGACTATTTCCTGCTGATTAGGGACATCAAGTTTCTTGGAGCAAGTTTGATCTTTACTGTCAAGATTTCTAATTTCTAGTTCTTTCTCCTCCTTCTCTTCTTCTTATTCTTCTCCTTTTTCTGCTTCTTCTTGCTGTTTCTTCTTTGTACATGACTATTTAACAGACAATGACCAACAACAACCAACAACCCACCATGCCTCTCAGAGCCCAAGCATTTATATACCCTCTAAAAAGTCCCCAAAATTCCAAATATCATACAATTGCAGAAACTATTTGCCACTGGCAAAACCATGCCTCTGCTAAAGCAAGAGGTAAATCATAATCAGCTGCTATGGACAGTTCAAAGCAGTCCCACATCCCACACCTGGGATTAAAATGAAAACATATCCTTATAATATTTCTGTGTTTTTTTAAAGAAACCAAAATTCCAAAATTGTTACTATACAACATAACATGATAACATCCACTCCTAAATTTACCCCCACTACTCTCTCCATGTCCCCCCTCAAAAGCACCCTTCCCAAATTAAAACATACTTTTTTGATAATGTGCTAAGTCTAATTAGTTGTCCCGTGCTACCGTCTCGCCAGCAAGAACAACGCGGCACACATAGGATCCTTCTGCAGTAAAGCTTTAATGCATCTTGAGAGGGAGAGCATAAGCTTGCCACGAGTGGAGACCCCGAACAATAGAACACCCGTCCTTTATATAGGTCACAGCGCTTGCCTGGGACGCGGAGCTTCTCCATTGGTTCCCGCACACCAGGCCAGATGCCGCCACGAGAGAGGCTGAGACTCTGAGGTGGAAAATTACCAGGTACCTGCGCACTAGCCTGTTTACAACTTGTCCTCGGCCAGATGTAGGCGCTATCTTGTAATGGCGAATGTGGGTGCTCAGGCGGCTTCCCACATCTCCCCCTTTTTATTTCTGTAAGCAAAGTAGGACACTCTTAAGAGGGCGGAGACAGAGGTCAAATCCCCTGACCAAAAGGTTGGGCCTTGTACAGGAGAAGACCCCTAAGCTCATGCCCGCCCGAGGTCTTCCTGACCCACCCAGTGCCATTTTTTAGAGGGAGGGAAACTAGGGCACTCAACCCTCATGTAGATGACATATCTCCCAAGGTGGCCCACAATGACCGCCTTGTGCGATGCTTTGCTCGACATCCCTCAAGAGCTGCTCAGACCAAACACTCTACCCAATGCAATGAGACTAGACTCGCGGGTGTGCAAGAACTGTCTGGCTGGCGACCTACTGCTATTAGCCAAACACCGGCCGAGGCTCCTTGTTCTAAGGCAACAAGCGCCTACGCAATGACCACCTTGTCTCTTTTAGTCTGGGCCCTGAGTTTGCAGATGAGCCATAGGAGGAACACCAACCCACAGCAGAGCGCTGCTCCAAACAATCTCACCCCCACCCATTCCTTGAAATAAGAAATTGCCAAGGCAAGGACAGGTCAAGACGGGTGGAGTTGATCTGAATAATTGCTGTCGGCAATTCCCGCAGGGTGTCATCAAATTTAAGGGTCCAATTCATGCATCACCGGCATCGGCAGTGGGAAGGTGGACATAATTCCCCAACGCAGTTCTTCTCGAGCCATCGGGGTGCTTGCCATCATCAGCAGGATCAGGCAGGGCAGTCGGACCCTTTGGTTCTGCTGGGCATTCCACCTCATTTCTTTGTTCTATCACCCTCCTGGTGAACCTTTCAGGGATCCAAAAGGGGTTCTCTTCTTTCTGTGGAAAAACACATACAGCTCCCCTGGATCTTATAAGAATAGGATCCGGTCCTTTCCATTCATTAGATAACACATCTTTCCATTTTACCATTTCTCTTGGTCTATCTGGCTCTGAGCAGTGACGCTCGGCCGCTGTTTGTCCCTGTTCATCTAGGTTTAGAAAATTTAAAGTAAATAGTGCCATAGAAATCATAGTCCTCGGCACTGAAGGGAGGTCCTTCATCATTCCCCCGTTTTGTTTTATTAAGTAAGACTTTAAGATGCGGTGGGCACGTTCCACGATGCCTTGCCCTTGAGGGTTATAGGGCAGGCCAGTCAAGTGGGTTACATCCATCTGATGGCAGAACTGCTTGAATTTTTGAGAAGTGTAGGCCGGCCCATTGTCTGTTTTAAGGACTCTGGGTTTGCCCCAGGCACTCCAGGCCTCGAGACAGTGCTGAATTACATGGGAAGTCTTCTCTCCCGATAGGGGAGTGGCGTGCAAAGCACCAGAGCAAGTATCAATAGAAACATGTAAATACTGGAGTTTCCCAAAAGAGGTGACATGGGTAACATCCATTTGCCAGACCTGTAACGGTCTGATGCCTCTTGGGTTGATCCCCACATGAGGTATAGGTAAAAATTGACAACAATTGTGACATTGGGTAACTATTTCTCTAGCCTCTTTTCTAGTCAGGGAAAATCGACGGCGTAGTGTCTCAGCCGTCACATGAAACCGCTCGTGGAAGGTCTTGGCGGTTTCCAAATTGGAAGAGATGGCAACTGCAATCATTTTTGTAGCTTTGTCAGCCAGGTCATTCCCCCGTGCCATAGGGCCAGGGAGACCTGAGTGTGCCCGTATATGAGTTATATAAAACGGGTGCCGTCTGGCTAACAAGCAAGTTTGGATTTTCTGAAAGATGGAAGCCACTTTACTGGATGGCTTAATAATTCCAGCAAGCTCAAGGTGATTAACTGCATTGACTACATAACTAGAATCAGAAACAATATTTACAGGATCAGAAAAGTTCTGTAATACGTCCAGAACCACCAAACATTCAACAACCTGGGGGGAGGTTTCATTATACTCTTTTGAGACAACCTGAGTGCCAATCACATAGGCTCCAATCCCCGTCTTGGAGCCATCAGTATAAACTACCAAGCCATTTGATAAGGGCACAGGGGATGTCACACGAGGGAAAACCACAGCTTGGGATAAGGCAAACTGCAAAATAGGGTGCCGGGGATAATGATTGTCTATCTGTCCCGGAAATGAAGTTATCAATATGGCCCATTCATTGGAGGCAGCTGTCAGGGTCTGGACCTGAGGCAAAGTGTACGGGACTATTAGCACTTCTGGATGTCTCCCAAAGTGAGGGAGGGAGGCCTTAAGTCCCTGCAAGGCAAGTCGTGCCACGGCATCGGGATACCAGTCAATGATTTTTCCTGGTGAAGCATTAGGGTGGATCCATAAGAGTGGGCCATTTTGCCACAGCATGGCAGTAGGCAATCCCTTTGTCTTAAGAAGGCACAAGGAAAAAGGCAATGTATCATCAAGGCGTGTCAGTTGGGCTTCCTGTATGGCCTGCTCTACTAGCTGCAAGGCCTGTTTTGCTGGAGAATTGAGGGACCTTGGAGAGGTCAGGTGGCTGTCACCCTCAAGGATGTCAAACAGTGGCTTCAGGACTGTGGAGGGAATCTTTAAAAAAGGCCTGAGCCAGTTAATATCTCCTAATAATTTTTGAAAGTCATTAAGGGTCCTTAAGTGGTCCCTTCTTATCTCTACCTTTTGTGGGACAATCTTATCAGGCCCCCAAAAATGTCCCGTATCAGAAATCTGAACTTTGTCAGCGGCGATCTGTAGACCCCAGCGTGACAAGAGGGACTGTAATAAAGGATAGGCCCTTTGCAAAACTGTCAAATCTTTATGGCACAGAAGGACGTCATCCGTATAGTGAATCAAAATCAGGGAAGGAAATTGTCGCCTCAAAGGTCTCAAAGCTTCTTGAACATATAACTGACAGATGGTGGGGCTATTTGCCATGCCCTGAGGCAAAACCTTCCATTGAAACCTCTTATCAGGCTCCACATGATTAACCAAAGGGAGCGTAAATGCAAAACGGGGTTTATCTAAGGGATATAAGGGAATAGAAAAAAAGCAATCTTTAATATCTATAATAACTAGGCTCCAACCTTTGGGTAAGGCGGAAAGGACTGGAAGACCCCTCTGTACTGGGCCAAAGGAATCCATCTGCTCATTGATGGCTCTTAGGTCATGGAGCAGCCTCCATTTGCCCGACCTTTTCTTGATTACAAATATCGGGGTATTCCAGGGGGAAGTAGAAGGCTCTAGATGTCCCAACCTTAACTGCTCCTGTACTATTTGAGTAGCAGCCTCCAGTTTTTCAGAGGACAAAGGCCATTGAGGAACCCACACCGGGTCCTCCGTTTTCCACGGGATGGGTCGTGCTGCCTCAATGGCGCCTAGGAAAAACCCAGGCCCTGTCTGTCAGGGTTACTAGTGGATTGAATGGGTTCAGTTCTACCATGGCCCATAGGCCCTAAACCCCTTCCTTCTACATATCCCATTTTGCCCATAATACGTCTAGCCTGAGGGGAACAAATATGTTCATTAGATAACACAACCCTCATGTCTTGCATGACATCTCACCCCCAAAGGTTAAGTGGAAGTGGGAGCACGTAAGGGGTAAAACATCCCTTTTGTCCCTCAGCCGTTTTCCAAGACAAAGCAACAGAGCTAATAGCAGGGCTGGCCTGATAGCCAAGGCCCTGCAAGGAGTGTGATGACTCAGTTACAGGCCACGACTTTGGCCACCAATGGGAAGAAATAATGCTTTTATCCGCGCCTGTGTCCATGATGCCTTCAAACAATTTTCCCTCAACCCATAATTTTAGTTTAGGCCTCTCATTTAGTGAGAGAACCAAGTAGGCGGAGTCCATGCCAGAGGAGCCCATTTTCGCCTGCCCGGGTCTTGAAGGCCCAGCAATGTCCAGGAGGAGCAGTAGCTGAGCTATCCGATCTCCCTTTGTGATGGAAAAAACCCCTCCGGGGCAAGAACACAGGACTTGGATCTCAAGGGCATATTGACAATCTGCTATACCCGGATGAACATGTAGGCCCTTTAAGGTCATGGATCCTCTGCCAATTATAAGACCCACAGTTCCAGGTGATAAGGATTCAATTGGCATCACGGGAACCGGTTGGACACCCATCTGAGGCATCAATATGAAGTCGGAGGCGGCGCACAGGTCCACCCGGGCTCGTCTCTCCTCTCTTGGCCCCTGTCTGTCCTGTTCCCATATTTCTGGGGGCCCTGGGAACGAGGGCCCAGCACCTCGTTTTTTGGCATCCTCTGTGGTTGTTCTTCTAATGGAGGGAGGAGTCGCCCCTTGATATCTCTGACAGAGCGACATTGACTAGCCTTATGGTAACCTTTATTGCAGCGGGGGCAAAGGACACCGTGTGGTCGAGACGGGGCTCCAGCCTCATCGGTAGGAGCTTTGCAATCTTTTTTTAAGTGACCTAGTCGGCCGCACCGGAAGCAAGCCCTTTTGTCTGTCCCCTTATTGGGGTATTTTTGAGACTGGATGATAGCAGCCGCCAGCCCCGCATTGGTAAGGGGTCCCCCAAGCTCCCTACAAGTTCGAAGCCAATCCTGTAGCCCCTTACTTTTCCTTGGCGCTATGGCGGCGCGGCACTCCTGTGTGGCTTGCTCAAAAATGAGCTGTTCAACAAGGGGTGCCGCTTGGTCGGGGTCGCCGAAGATGCGCCCCGCAGTCTCAGTCATTCTGGCCACAAAGTCTGAAAAGGGTTCTTGGGGACCTTGAATGATCTTAGTAAGTTGTCCAGAGGCTTCCCCTTTTTTGGGGAGTGCCTTCCAGGCCTTGATGGCCGTATTAGAAACTTGCACATATGCACCCCATGGAAAAGCGGTCTGATCCGCCGCAAAAGGACCTTGGCCAGTTAACATATCAAAGGTCCAATCTCTCTGTCCAGGGGTCGGTGCCGTAGCATTGGCTCTGGCTTGAGCTTGTGCAGCTTCATGCCATAAAGCCTTCCACTCCATATATTGGCCCATTGTAGGGAGCGCAGCCTTGGCCAGCATCTGCCAATCGGCAGGAGTCATGGATGCCCCGGCAAATCTCTCTAACATTACTATAGTAAAATTAGCATTTACCCCATACTTTCGGACCGCTTCAGCCAGGTCTTTAATTTGGCTGTACTCTACAGGGGCATGAACTCGCCCTCCACCATCTGCCTCGAAAACTGGAAAAGCGGCTTGTACCTTTCTCCTAACCTTGTCAGAGAGAAAAGAAAAGGAGTTGGGACACATCTCATAAGGGGGAGGGGCGGAAGGCATGGTCCATGTAGGGGCCAAAGAAGGCAGCCGCTTCATCTGCCCATTACAGGGCGGCCAATCTTCCTCATACCGCGCCGCTTCCTCTTCTAGCTCTGACTCCTCACTAGAGCTAAGGGGGTCAGTGTCTGAAGTTTCCAATGGAAGAGCCTCAAGGTCTTGAACTGGGTAGAGGCTCTCCCCCTTTCTTTTTGCTTTTTTCTTGGGTATGAGAATCGTTTTTCTGCCCACAGCCCTGTCGGAGGGACAGTTTCCCATTTTGTCTTTAATCTCTCCCTCGTCCTTAGACTTACCAGGAGGTCCGTTTCCTTTGCTAAGATTTTGGGTACCCATCCTCTCACTCCATTCGGATTCTGACATGGTGTCCTGGACCCTATCAGGGGTGATTTGCCCCTCCCTTACAGCATCTACACAGGCCTCACCTTGTTCGCCGCAATACAAAGACAGTAAAACCAAAATGAGGGCACTTAACACAATTAGCAAAACTTCAACAGCGTTAGACCAAAAAGGGGGCAATCCCAAATCAAGACCCAGGGTCAACATGCCTATCCAAACCTACCTCCCTGCAGTTCTGAATCCTCCCTGTTTCCAGGGGGTCTCCAAAGGTGCTTGATGATGACTATTACTTGTCCCGTGCTACCGTCTCGCCAGCAAGAACGACGCGGCACACATAGGATCCTTCTGCAGTAAAGCTTTAATGCATCTTGAGAGGGAGAGCATAAGCTTGCCACGAGTGGAGACCCCGAACAATAGAACACCCGTCCCTTATATAGGTCACAGCGCTTGCCTGGGACGCGGAGCTTCCCCATTGGCTCCCGCACACCAGGCCAGATGCCGCCACGAGAGAGGCTGAGACTCTGAGGTGGAAAATTACCAGGTACCTGCGCACTAGCCTGTTTACAACTTGTCCTCGGCCAGATGTAGGCGCCATCTTGTAATGGCGAATGTGGGTGCTCAGGCAGCTTCCCACAATTAGTGTTGCCCAGATGTGCGTGTTTGTAAGCATCCACCTCGACCCTGTACCAGAGAGTGGCCACTAGAGTTGCCAATACATGCACATGTGTGTGCCCCCTCCTGGTTGTACCCTCAATAAAAAGTGGTTCTCCCCTAACAACTACCAACTGCCCATGGATCCTCAGTAAAGAGTGCACCTTGGAGAGCACTTGTACCCCACCTCCAGCTCTGCCACCCAGAGTTTTGATTGCCTTGGTTCTGTGCAGGTAATCACAGCTGCTAAGAGTTCATGAATGCACATAGTCATATCAAGTGCAAAAGTCAGGCTCTAGTGCTATTCCTGCCTGCCTGCTGCTGCCACCTTCTCCTCCATGATGATAAGGACTAGTCTCTGAAACTTTAAGCCAGCCCCAACTAAATGCTTTTCTTTATGAGCGTTGCCTTGGTCATGGTGTCTCTTCCCAGCAACAGAAAAGTATGATACCACTAACCATTCTCTGGGAAGGAGCAAAGCACAAGAAAGACAAACACAGGCACCAGTTGGGTGCAAATTTGTAGGGAATGGATCTTGGGAGCATCTTCCAAGATGCCTGCCCTGACCACTCAGAGTTGACTTTCTAGGGACTTTCTGTCCAGCCCAAAAGAACCTAGGAAAGAGAACTGCTCCCACAATAATTAAATTGTACCAGACACCTTAATAAAAACTTCTCATCTCCTGCTGAAACATGAAACAGTTGATTTCCACATGGAAGCCCCCATCAGCTGTGACAAACCCATTAGAAACTATTCCCGTACCCCTCTTTCATGGAAATGTGAAGAATGACAAAGATTAGCCACAGAGATTTTCTCCAAAACCCAGCCTTGTCTTCCAGCTTCACCACTCACCAGTGGAGATGGAGCTATGGGCAGAAGGACAAAAATGTGCAAGATGAATTACACTCTCACTTCCAATTATAATGAGCTATTAATTATACAGCTTGAGTTTGCTTGGATTATAAACCACTCATACAGAAAGAGAGCTATTTTCTCTTTCCAGTTGAGTTCCCCATGATTACCTTCTAGCAGGAGAGAGAAGTCTCCTCTTAGAGAGCTTTTACCTCCTAATGGTTGACATGGCAAGGTAAGGAAAATAAAATAAGATAAAATAAAATAAAACTTTGAAAATAACCTGCATGTGGCTAGTAACTCCTGGGCTGCTAAGACTAAGATTTTAGATCACTCTAAATGACCTCATTTTGAAACTTGAACCTCTAGTGTCTGCAGTTAACCCACTGAGCATGCTTGCTACCAACTGTCAGGATTTCACACAACACTTTACATGCTGATCAGTCAGGGAGACACTGATTTCAACTAGTCTGAGAATGGCTCACACCACATTTGAGTGGGTATTTGCTTCATATTTCTCTCTTAAGACCCCTGAAGATTAAAGTCATGTACTCATCTGAGATGCAATGGGTGGGTCAACAATCTCAGGCTACTGTTTCTGAAGTATGCCCTGCTTTTAGATTCAACTCCTGTGGTGCTGCCATTTTATTAAGATTTCCTAGAAGACCAAAGTCTGGATTTAGCCAGAAACTCCTTGAACTTTATTTCTATTCTTGTCATTGTTGTTACTGTTTGACACATGGTCTCACATGCTCTGGAACCCACTGTATAGCCAAGAATTATCTTGAACTCATGATCCTCCTGCCTCTACTCCTCAGTGCTAGGATTACAGGCATGTGCCATCATGTCTGGTTTTATGTGGTGCTGGGGATCTGTAAGAAATAAGATCAAAAGGTTCATGTTAAAAAATAAATGCAAATGGAGAGATGGCTCAACGGTTAAGAGCACTGACTGCTCTTCCAGAGGTCCTGAGTTCAAGTCCCAGCAACACTGGCTCAAAAGCATCTGTAATGGGATCTGATGCCCTCTTCTGGTGTGTCTGAAAACAGCTACAGTGTACTCATAAATATTAAATAAGTAAATAAATAAATATTTTTAAAAAATAAACGCATATATGTAGCAGATGTGCAGCCTGGTCTTCGTGTAGGTCCTAAACAACTGGAGCATGGGCTATCCCAAAAGCTATCACCTGTCTGCAGGATATGCTCTTCTAGCTGGGCTGCCCTGTCTGGCCTCAGTGGGAGAGGAAGCCTTTAGTCTTGCAGAGACTTGAAGTGCCAGGGTAGGAGGATATCCAGGGGGCCCCCACCCACTCAAAGGAGAAAGAGAGAGGGGGATGGAGGAAGGATTGTTGGAGGGGTGACCAGGAGGGGGACAGTGAATGGGATGTAAAGTGAATAAAGGAAAAATAAAATAAAAAAGAAAGATAACCATGAAAAAATAAACAAATAAATGTTCCAGAGTCATCTTCGTCTAGCTACTGATAAACAGAAAACCCTGGGATGCTGGAAGGCCAGATACTCTAACCCAACCCATTAGTCTAACCACCGTCCCCTCCCCCCACACACCCAAACTACAAGCAAAAGACCAGAAGAACAGCAACAAACAAACAAACAAAGTAATAGGAAACAAAAGGTTACAAAAATACCATTGAGTTAACTATGTGTTGGCCTCTACTGCTGGGCACAGGGCCTACCCTTACGTGTGTATACCCAGTGAGACTCCACAGAAAGAAACTAAATTTTCCTTTGCAAGTGGCTATCAGTTGAAGATGGCTTCTTGGTTAGGGGTGGGGACTTGGGTCCACTTCCCCCTCTCAGCAGTGGGGTACCTGTTACGTTTTAAAATAAACAGGAAGTAAGAAAGAGGTGGAGAGACTCCCCACAGGGCTTTTTTTGAAGGGTGTACTGTCTGGTTTTGTGTGTCAACAAGCTGGAGTTATCACAGAGAAAGGAGCTTCAGTTGAGGAAATGCCTCCATGAGATCCAGCTGTAAGGCTTTTTCCCAATCAGTGATCAAGGGGGGAGGGCCCCTTGTAGGTGGGACGATCCCTGGGCTGGTAGTCCTGGGTTCTATAAGAGAGCAAGCTGAGCAAGCCAGGGGATGCAAGCCAGTAAGCAGCATTCCTCCATTGCCTCTGCATCAGCTCCTGCTCCCTGACCTGCTTGAGTTCCAGTCCTGACTTCCTTTGGTGATGAACAGCAACGTGGAAGAGTAAGCTGAATAAACCCTTTCCTTCCCAACTTACTTCTTGGTCATGATGTTTGTGCAGGAATAGAAACCCTGATTGAGACAAGGGAGAATATATATATGAGATTCAGTTGATACAGGAGTGTGCCCTGCTTGTTATTCAGCTAATGAGGAAAGAGAAGCAGCAGCCTGTCTGGAGCTATGAAGACTGTTGTCTGCTTCAATCTACTGAGAGCTCCCACCGGACTTTGGAAGGATGGAAAATGAACTGCCTTTCTTTCAGGACTCTGAGTTTCCAGTGCTCTTATTTTGAAATAAAGGCCTGAGCTCCAGCTTGGATCAAACCCACAGAGCATGTGTTGGGCAAACACTCTATTAAACACACTACATCCTAGGGCCACCCATGAAATTCCTAAAGGAAACTCCATTTTAACTTCCCACGAAGATCATGAGGCCTCTTGGAAGAGGTCATCTCCAGTGAGACATGCGAGAAATAAGCGTTCATATTCTTCATTCCCTAAACAGCGTGCGTATATGCGTCTCTGAGTCACCGAGTGACAATGGAGTAGCTAGTGTTACTTTTGTGGCTTTGTCTTCTGTTACTTATTGTTATTTGTTGGTTGTTCTTGTTTTTTGGGTTGGTTTGGGTTATTTGTTTTTGTTTGAGACGGGTCTCACTATATAGCTCTGACTGTTCTAGAATTCTCTCTGTAGAGCAGGCTGGCCTCAAACTCACAAAGATCTGCCTGCCTCTTACCTCCAGCACACTGGAATTAAAGACATGTGCCTCTACTCCCAGCTGTTGCTTGTCTGTGAGGCGGACTCTTGCTGCATAGCTCAGGCTTGTCAGGATCTTAAGATCCTCCTGCTTTACCTTTCTATATTCTAGGAGAGCAGGCATGTTCCACCACGCCTAACTATTATTTTCAATATAATTTGGTTTGGGGGGAGGGTATGTGTGCAGTATGCCTGCCCATGTATATGTATGTTGAAATGTGTATATTCATTCCTATGTTTGTGTATTGGAATGTATGTGCACATCCATCTGGAGGCCTAAGGTTGATGCCAGAAATCTTCTTTCTTGGCTCTTATTTTTTGAGTCAAAACATACTTAATTAGTAGACCCAGAGCTGGTCTTGACAGACCCTCATTTCAAAAACCTGAATTTAAAAAATTAAGATGTCATCCCTAGCCTCCTCAACTAAATACAAAGACATTCCTTTGAGTTCCAACACATGGGCATTTACAGTAAGATGGTCCCCCCTACTCCCACCCCCACCCCCACATACATACACAGACCCACCCTCACCCACCCCACCCTCACCCTCCCACCACACATACATACACAGACCCACCCTCACCCCCCCCACCCACTCCCACACACACACACTGTGATTTTTCTCTTTGTTGGGTAATGCCATTTCTAATACAGTAAAAAGGCTGCACACAATCTGAATTTATAACCATACACTTGCTTAATTTTGGAATCTGTTATTTCTGGCCATGTGCACGGAAATCTCCTTCTATCGTAGTTGATGTCTTGATGGCGTCGTCTTCCACTTACATCTCTTTAATCACCCCCAACTGCATTGTTAGAGTAAATCCCTACGAGCAAAATGGTTAGGTAGAGGACAATTCATATTTTTAAGGTTCCTGAAGATGGGTGTACTGGGTTGCACACATCTATGCTTAAGTTTTTATTATCTTCATTATTTATTTTGCTGTTTATGCTATGCACTTAAAGCCATCAATTATAGCTTTATAAATATCATTTAAATAGATATGAACTTGAGTGCTGTGATAAATTCTGTGTTATAAGTTCTGGCATATTTATTAAATATGCATTTATACATACACTTAGATAAATATTTAAATGTTCATCTGTCTTCTATCTATACATTATATGTACATTGTATTCTTGTAACAGTTCTGGCAGCAGGAACCTGTCTGTGGTGTAGTGTTACTTCAGAGAGATGCTGACTTGTGCTCTGAACTATGGTTTACCCTAAATTGAAAGTTACATCCCATGAGGCCATGGGAGCTGGGGCTATTATCATGTTTGCACCCTTAGTATTGTTTTGAGTCACCAAGCCATCTGTCATGGAAGCCATGGGAACAAATCCATCTTTGATGTCCCTTCTGGTCCCACAGGGCAGAAAGTGAATGTTTTAAGCTGAGTCAGAATTAAGGATGACATGTCCCTCAAGACTCTGTCCCCACAAACTCTGGGACTTTTATTCAGTATTCCATGTACACAAGATGGCAGAAAATCCTGGATCTTGTGGCCATCTGGTCTATAAGCATCCAGGGTCTGATTGACAAATGAAAAGACAATATTAAGTGGGCTAAGAAATTATGTGTATTGGTAAGCTGCATTGAACTGCAGTCCCCAAAGATACATGTCCCAAACTTCAGCACACAGTGATGTTTAGAAAGAAGATCTCAGCAAACATGATACAGGTGAGCTGGAGAGGGGTGGACCCCAATAGGGGTCCTTGTCACATAGAGGATGGGTAAGTCAGGGATACACAGAGACAATACAAATGCCAGGGATAGATATCAGAACAATGGGGCCATAAGCCAGGGATTGCCTGGTACTGCAAGGACCTGCATGAAATGGGAATATCCTCTCCAAGAGCCTGGGCTAGAGCACAGTCCTGCCTACACCTTCATTCCAGACCTTGGATGCCAGGACTATGAGTGGGTAGTGTCTGTTGTTTGAAATCACCAGAAATGTAGTCACCCGTCATGGAAGCCTTGAGGATGGACAAAGCTGAAGGACCTCCATCCACCTAGGGACTCACGCTGCCCTCTGTTCTACCCCATGTACGGGTTCCTGGTACAGATGGACCTGTGTTGCTTCCATATGCCTTCTGAGTGGGTTTTACCACTGATGGCCCCGCAGAATAGGATGAGGAATGAGAGGTAAGTCTCCCCATGTAGCTGATTTGGATCCCCCAATTAGTTTGCATGAGAGGATCTGCACTGGGAACCTGCTCCCAGTTCATCCTGATTGGCAAATAAATTGGCAGCCAATAGCTAGGGAGGAGAGAGAGAAGCAGGATTAGGGTTCCTGGGGGCCTGAGACCCTGAGGAAGCCGGACAGAGGAGATCCACCATGCTTAAGAGAGTATGGAGCAGAGAGGGAGAGGAGCCATGCCATGCCTGAGGTGCGGACAGGTTATACAGTTGCCCAGCTACTGTGCTGCTTAGGGCATATTTAGATATAGAGATTGTATGTGTTTCTTTCATTTTCATTTTCTTTCATAAACCATTGAGGTGAGAAGCAACACTGTGCACAAGACTTATTCATTAGAAAGATAATACTACATCCCCATGGAGCCAGAAGACCTGCACACACACACCCCAAAAAGCTGCACTCCATGTCCCCTCCATATCTTTAGGTCTGTGGAAGGTACGTGTCCCCTACACCAGCCCCAGGCACAAGCAGCTGGCTGTGGCTTTCCTATCTGCTGCCATATCTACATACAAATTCCTTTCACAGCACCTTCCTTCCTGTTGATGGGCCACTTGTTCCCATGGGGCTATGACTGACAGGCATTTATAGATGATGAGGGACACTTACATGGACACAGTGTGATATTATTCCATTTGATACTAGGCATGCTCAAATTTCTCCATGACAAATGGTTAAAATAAAGTACAGGAGACAGATTTATTTTCCCTGGAAACCGAAAGGTTATAGCAGCCATGGAAATATACCGCTAAATCACCCGTCTGTGACAGAATCCACGCTCTCATCTCTCTCTGCCCCAGCGTCTGCAAGATGGCTGCTGGACTACCAGCCATCACACCTGAATTCCACATGGCAAGATGGAATGGCTCCTATCTCTTAATGTGTCATTCTAGGTGATTCTATTAAGAACCTCTAGGTCACATCCCACAGACTCAGACTGGAGGTTCACAGCACTATCACTTTGGCAGATTGCCTCCCTGAGCAAAGCTACACTCTGTTGAATAAAAAGAAGCAGAGAATAGATATTTGACATCCATGTGCAATTGGCATTCTTTGTCAGTAACTAAGAACTCATTGTCCCAAGCCTCAGACCATGTGTGGCCTCAGGCACAAAAACCTAACCAAGGCTGAGGAAGGTGTAAGTAGTGGCTGAATTGCTGGCCATCGCTGAGCCTAGAGACCTGGTATGGTTCACCAAGTGCCTTGCTTGCTGGAACTCAAGTGGAGAACCGTCACCTGTTACCTGCCTGTGTCATGCTAACACACTTCACAACTCACATGGACTAGCTTGTCCCAGCTGAGTTACTACCAGGTGTGTCCAACCCTTGACACTTTCACATAACATTGTTGTCTACAAAAAACATACTTAAAAACCTCACAATCAAGTCACAGGGGGAAAAAATCTCAAAGTATTTTAAGTAACTCTATGATTTTTGTGTTCTATTGCATTGATGTCTATCCTTGGCTCCATGCAGCCCAGAGGTTGAGCATACCTGCTAGCTAGCCTCTTTCATCACAACCCAGCCCAAACTGGTATAAACAACAAATATAAAGTATTTTAAAGATAAAGATGGTAGCATTGTGTGGAACTAAGACATGAGACTTGTAGGAACTTCCAGATGTAAGAATGAAAAACCTATTTGTTTGTTTGTTTGTCTCAGTATGCTTACTATGTAGGCCTAGCTGTCCTAGAAATCATTGTGTAGAGATGAAGCGATCTTGTCTCTGCCTCTTAAAACTTGGGATTAAAGGTTTGTACACGCGCATGTGCATGCACACACGCACACACACGCACACACACACACATGCACACCTCATGCCCATCCCTGTGAGCTCTCAGCTGCTGCTCCAGCACTATGCCTGTCTGGATGCTGCCATGCTGGTCATAGACTCTAACCCTCTCAACCAATCAACCCCAGTGACCTCTTTTTATATAAGTTGATATCTCCACAGCAATAGAAGAAGTGACTACGACAGGGGCATTCATGTCTTGAACCTGTATTTAAAATTGCTTCATTTGCCACTGGCTTCCTCATTCATGTGTGAGGTAAAACCTTCAGTGATTTCATTTACATAATGATGTTGACAACACTTGGAAAGCTTTTGTTTTTTTATTTATGCGTGTGTGTACATGACTACATGTGTGTACATGACTACATGTGTGTACATGACTACAGGTATGTACATGACTACAGGTGTGTACATGACTACAGGTGTGTACATGACTACAGGTGCCCCTGGAGGCCACCAGATGGAGCCAGGTACTCTGGAGCTGGAGTTAAAGAAGGCTGTGAACTACCTGATGTGGGTGCTGGGAACCAAACTGGGTTCCTCTGCAAGAATAGTACACATTCTTAACCACTGAGCCATCTCTCCAGCCCCAGCATTTGGAAGTTTATGTGTAACATATTATTCACCCTTTGGATTGGGGGGTAGTGGGTGGAACAAATCATCCAGCATGGCAGTGGGCCAACAGGTCCACAGGCCATACTGTGCACAGCCTACACGTGAACAGTGAGGAAGAGAGGCAGAGCAGGACCACAGAATCCTGCCTCTGATCTGCATGTGGGGGCAAGAACTTGCTTTGGCTGTGAACTTTTCCTAATGCAAATTCAGAAAGGTTTTCTTCCCATTTACAAAATTGTCAGGTTTGTTTTAAAATTACCTGAAGGAAGGACAATTTGTATATAATCTGTGTAAGTGAATTTCTTTAGCCACCTTTTCATGTAAGAAAGAGAATAGCCTCTCTCTCTCTCTCTCTCTCTCTCTCTCTCTCTCTGTCTCTCTCTCATAACAAACACACACACACCAAGGTTTCTTTTATCCCCAGTCTGACAATTAAAACACAGACATGCCTGAGGCCTTCCAGACAGTTTCTGAGACACATTCAGACCTTGCACTAAAGGTCAAAACCTTTCTTCCCAAAAAGCCCTACTTTGGGATTCAGACTTTGGTGTTCAGAATAGCAACTTTCTGCTGACATTCTAAAGCTTCTGAAATCCCCAGTCAAGAACTTGACTCTAGGATCTGGAGAAAATAGCTCTGCTCAGTGATTAAGAACGTGTGCTGCAGCTGATACAACCACTCTGGAAATCCGTTTGGTGGACCCTCAGAAAAATGGACACAATACTACCTGAGGATCCAGCTATTCCACTCCTGGGCATATACCCAGAAGATGCTTCAACATGTAATAAGGACACATGCTCCACTATGTTCATAGCAGCCATATTTATAATAGCCAGAAGCTGGAAACAACCCAGTTGTCCCTCAACAGAAGAATGGATACAGAAAATGTGGTACATTTACACAATGGAATACTACTCAGCTATTAAAAACAATGACTTCATGAAATTCGAAGGCAAATGGATGGAACTTGAAAATATCACCCTGAATGAGGTAGCTCAGTCAGAAAAGAACAAACATGGTATGTACTCACTGATAAGTGGATATTAATCTAAAAGTTCAGAATACCCAAGATTCAATTTACAGCAACTGTTGGACTGAGTGTGGGGTCCCAGATGAAGAAGTTGGAGAAGAGACTGAAGGAGCTGAGGGAGTTTGCAGCCCCACGGAGGGAGCAACAGTTGCAACTGGCCTGACTCCCCTGGTGCTCCAGGAGACTGGATCACCAACCAAAGAATACACATGGAGGGACCCTCAGTACTGTCTACATATGTGGCAGAGGAGGGTCTTGTTGGCCATCAGTGGGAGGAGAGACCCTTGGGCCTGAAAGTGTTAGATGCCCCAGTATAGGGGAATGCCAGGGAGGGAAGATGGGAGTAGGTGGGTGGGTTGGGGAATACCCTCATAGAGTCAGGGGAGGGGGGAAGGGATAGAGGGTTTCCAAAGGGGAGACCTGGAAAGGGGAAAACATTTGAAATGTAAATAAAGTATCAAAAAATAAATAAATAAGGAAAGAAAGAAAGAAAGAAAAGAAAAGAGAAAAAGAAAGTGTGCTGCTTTCTCAAAAGGCCTAATTTGAGTTCCCAGCACCCACAGTGAGCACACACAACCACCTGGAACTCCAGCTCCAGGGAATCTGACACCTTCTTCTGGTCTCAACAGGCAACTCACACACAGGAATATACCCACACACATACACATAAATAAAAGTAATTTAAAAGATAGAAATTGACTCTGATATCAGAATGGATGCTGCCTGTCTTAGCTCTCTACTGCAGAAAACTTGTGTCAATTTTCCATAGGTATGGGGTTTACACATATGCAGAAAGTACCCAAGTCAATGTTGGAGTATTATGCTGCACCCAGACGTAAACAGATGTTTGCACAGACATAATAGCATGGTAAGATAGACTATAAGGTCTATCCAAAGAAGAACTCTAGTCTTATCTTTAACACTTATTGATAAGAATCCCTGCCACGATATTGTCAACAGTCTATGATCCTTATACCATACAATTGCATCTCTCTCTCTCTCTCTCTCTCTTTCTATCTCTCTCTCCCTCCCTCACCCCCCCCATGTGTGTGTGTGTGCGCGTCACAGAGGCCAGAAGAGGATATCAGATCCCCTGAAGGTGATGTTAAAAGTGGTTGTAAACTGTCAGAAGTAGGTGTTGGTAACTAAACTCAGCCCCTTTGTAAGAGTAGTACAAGATCTTAAATACCAATCCATCTCCCCAGCCCCATGCACTCATTTAAACAACTTGTTTAGATTTATTTTATATTGTGTGTCTGGGTGTTTTGCCTGCATCATATATACCTGTGCCCTAGGAGGTCAAAAGATGTCAGATCTCCTAGAACTAGAGTTACAGACAGCTGTGAGTCCCCTATGTGGGTGCTGGGAATCAAAGCTTTGTCATCTGCAAGAGCAGCCAGTGCTTTTAATGGCTGAACTATCTCCCTAGCCACTTGAACCTCATTTGTGAACACTGGTTGGTAGATCTCTATGGAAAAGATCTCCCAGAACCCTCCAACACATACAACAAAATACTGGCTTACTCCAGACACCATAAGGACATTTGGAGGGAGTATGTGCCCATGTATAATCAATATATCTTAGTTTACTGTTTCCCAGGGCTGTGCTTGACTTGAAGCGAAGGGACATTTCAGGCCACAAAAAGTCTCATTCTTTCTTACACTGAGTTCTTAATTTAGGAAAGGCAAAGTTTGAAGTGCTGATCAATACAACGTGCTGGTGGAGAACTTGAACTACAAATGAGCATCTGATGGAGAAAAGGTGAACTGTGACCTTAAAGGCTAAATTAAAGTCCAGAGAAATGCTGTTCTTGACATTAGAAGGTATTAGGCAATTTTACAAAGCAGACTGCCTGTAGCCACAACCAGGATCTCAGTTCAATGTATCTCAATGGCTGCTACCAGCAGGGCCACCTTAGGCATGCAACACCCTTTCTTCACCAGTTTCAGATTCCAAATTTTCCACTGGACCCAGGAATTTTTATTTCTCAGCTTCCCTTGCAGCTATATGTGGCATGGGATAAAACTCAAAGTAAGAGTGATCTTGAAAAACGAGAATATGCTTTGTTCTCACCTGGAATTCAGGCATAATGACAGAACATAGGCACCCTTCTCACACCCGAAGCTAGTAATGGCCACCTTGATGAAGGGGAGAAAGAGCAAGACAGAGGAAGTATGGGTTGCCAACCCCATAGAAGATAGAATCCTCCCAGTGATTCTTGTTACTTGAGATAGAATTATTTTCTCTATTGTTTAAGACCGCTACTCATTTTGAGATTTTCCTGGTGTGTGTGTGTGTGTACATGCACGCGCACTGGGAACAAAACCCAGGACAAACAGTCAGTATCCCTTACCACTGAGCTATATTTCCAGCCCCTGTATTATTTTTTGAAAACTGTGTCTCTCTGGCGGCCTGCAGCTACTGTGGTAGCCAGCAAGCTAAGTTACCCTCCAGTCTAGGCTTCCCAGACCACTGTGTTTACAGACATATATGGTAGTTAAATAACAATTTCCTCTGAGTTAAAACATTCCATCCTCCTAGGGAGGCTCTTAAAACTCAGAAAGAAACAACTCACGAGTCTCAAGAAGACCCTGAAACTGAACAGAGGTACAAAGGTTCTCCTTCTCCAAGGTTATACAGGTAGGTAGTGCAGCTGAGGAAGAGAAAACTCTGACCTGTTAAGCTGCTTGCACCTGGTGCAGAGGTACCTTTGCAGTGAGTCATCTGTGCTCCTTAGTAGCTCCTCACCCACAGTCCTCTAAGTAATCCCAACAAACTCACTGATCACCAAGATAGAATTTGTACATTAGTCTGGCATCAGTTCCTTATCTGGAGTGGAAAATTTGTTTTTAGGAAAAGTCACACATCAGTGATCACACATAGCTTCTTACATAGGTACTCAGATCTAAACTCAGGGACTTATGCTCACTTAGCAAGTGTTCTTACATACTGCACCTTCTCCCCATCCCCTAGTTGTTGTTGGTTTTTTTTCTTTTCTAGAGTCTTCTCCCATACCCTTGTTAAGTTGGTCCCTCTGGTGAATGTTTAAAACATTTTAAATACTATCACAGGGTCTGGAGACACGGCTCAGCAATTAAGAGCACTCTTGGCAGAGGACTGGTGTTCAGTTCCCAGCACCTACGTCAGACAGCTCACAGTCACCTGTAACTCCTGCTCCAAGGACTCTGATGTCCTCTACTGGCCTCTGCAGGCTTCTGAGCACACATTAACTCATGCAGGTTCACACATAGGCACACAAATAAAAAGAAATCTAAATAAATGAAATAGTGTGTTGTTTGGACTGTAAAGCAGAATTGAAGATTTTGGCAGTCAGGACGTGCTGGACTTGACAAAATGGATGTGAGAGGGGGTATTGCAGTTGACTGAGAGCCATCCACATTGATTTGTGTGGTGGACAATGTTGGCATTTAATTACCTGGCAACAGCCAAGTGTGCTTGACTCACTATAAAAGGGGCTGCTTGCCCCGTCTGCTCTCTGTTGCTCTTGTTTCCTTACCCTCTTCCCCCTCTCTCCACATACTCATTGCTGGCCTCTCCTCCTCCTCCTCCTCCTCCTCCTCCTCCTCCTCCTCCTCCTCCTCCTCCTTTCTTCTTCTTCTTCTTCTTCTTCTTCTTCTTCTTCTTCTTCTTCTTCTTCTCTCTCTCTCTCTCTCTCTCTCTCTCTCTCTCTCTCTCTCTCCTTTCTCTGTCTCTATTCCCTCAACTCCCCTGCCATGCCCTAAATAAACCCTATTCTATACAGAGGCACCCCTTCCCCCACACTATACCACACCTCCACCAAACATATTCCTGGCTTTTCTTCTCTTTTTATAAAACACAATAGACAACAGAGCTGATGGCACTTTCAGAAGAGGCTGTGAAAACTTAGGGCTGGAGTCATGGCCAATGCAGTGAGTCACTAGAAGCATGCCTTTGAGGATAATGGTCTGGCTTACCTTTCCCACACCAGCTCTCTGCTCAGCCAAAGTGTGAACAAGTAAGTCCAAAGCTCTACTGCCACAGACAGAACCACCCAGCTTCCATGGTGGACTGAATGCCCTGGCAGCATGAGCCAAAGGAAACCTGACCTCCCTTTGGTTGCTTCTGTGAGGAATTCTATCATGGTGACCAAAGAGAATGGATATAAGGGGCTGTGAGGACCTGATAAGGTGAGCAAGAGGCAGGCCATGCAGGGAACTGGGTGTGCCGGAGCAGCACTCTGGAGAGCATCCTGTGGTCTCGTCGCATGGTTATTTCTTGTTTGTGTGAAGTATTTCTTGATTCTTTTTTCATGGTTTTAACTACAGCCACATCAACTTAAGTTTGTTCCATGTAAGAGACTTAGCCTCTCATCAATTGGAGACTTACCCTTCAGAACCAATCGCAGCCCAGCTTTTCTCAGAATGTCCTCACTTTCCATAAGACACTGGTCTCTGGGCCAGCGATAAAAGCAGGTAAAAGTGCTTCCCATGCAAGCCTGCCGACATGAGTTCAATCCCCAGAACCGACTCCTGAAAGTCATCCCCTGACTTCCATGCACACACAATGGTGTGTCTGCCCACACTCAACACATCCACACATCACACACAACAATAGTATAAATAAAGTTAAGTCTTTAAGAGATCATGGCCCTTTGCTAGACATGGTAGTGTATGCAAGCAGATCTCTGAGTTCAAAGCTTGCCTGGTCTACATAGCAAGTTCCAGTCCAGCCAGGACCGTATAGTAAGGTCCCCATCTAAAATCAGATCCTGTATCCTGTTCAGACAGACTGTGCGGGCTGGCAGTGGTTACCTCAGGCTGTTCTGTGATCTTTAAGCTCAAGCTGATCTCTCTCTGGGTTTCTGAAGCACTCACCCTGGGAAGCCAGTTAAGTGCATAAATTGTTTGAAGTCAGGTTGAGAGCTACTATTTTGAGTGGCCACCATTGGGTAGAGAGCTTTCCCAGTATTTTAGTCCCTCTTGGGACCACTGATACTCTAAAGCAGTGATTTTCAACCAGAAAGTCTTGACCCCCTTGGGGGGGGGGGAGGTCTTGAATGATCCTTTCATAGGGTTAGCATATCAGATACCCTGCATATCTGATGTTTACATTACGATTTATAACAGTAGCAAGATTACAGGTATGAAGTAGCAGTGAGAATAATTTTATGGTCAAAGGTCACTAGGACAAGAACTGTATTAAAGTGTCGCAGCAGTAAGAAAGTTGAGGACCACTGCTCTAAAGGGTCTCAGCAGTAAGAAGGTTGAGGACCACTGCTCTAAAGGGTC